>OY284496.1:4724879-5316488 GCA_958336395.1 Ctenicera cuprea
CAAGCGTGCAACACCCGTTTTCTAACTATACTATGATTACACGCATGCGGGAAAGCGTAGTTTTGGAGTTACAAGCCGAACTTGTTCACTGCAAACTTAAATAAATAATTTAAGCCGTAATTAAATCGAAAACTTACCAAAATTTTTACCGAGTAATACAAGAATATGCGTTCTACATCGTTATTAAAAAAACATTTTTCTGAAAATCGTTTAAATATACTTAATTTAAATTAAATAACTCCCAAATGGATGCCCTGATTTTGATAAGCTTTGAAATGTGTGTGTGTGTGTGTGAGGAGGGGGGGGGGGTAATCAAAATATCACCGACAAAATAAGATTTAAAAAAAAATTCGAAACCGGAAGCGGTTGAATTGTTTCTTAGAATTCAGATATTATGAATTTGATAACGTACTCTGATAAAAAAAGCGCAAACCCAACGCTTTTTTCCGAAGAACTTGCGGACACATATTTTAAGCTTTTCAATTCACAAACTAACATTATAAAATTGTTGCAAATGTTATGAACTGGATATATTGTACTTACGCTGGGTATGTTGCAATTATATTCTTTAAGGCTTTCGCAGTTTCTCAAACTGTCAATATTGCAGTTTACTTTCGGCTTAGACCGCGTCGTCATTTGGAAACTATGCCCAGCATAATCAGGTAAGGACGAACCTGTAGCTTATCTGCCTTTAAAAGCATTTGCTCTAAAGGTTTGAGCCATAGTTGTTCGTAGGCCCTGCCTGCCTGCCTAAACAGGGCCGTGTGCTTAGCTTATTTAAACCTTGAGGCAGACCAGGGTTTGATCTTAATGTATTTTGTTTGCCAGGACAATAATACTTACAATTCAGTGTTGTATTCACTCTGAAGATGCGAGCTGCAATGTCTTGCGAAACGTTAATTTGTATGGGTTCACTAAACAGCTAACAAACATAAGCCGATTAAATATTATTGTCCTGGCAAACAAAATACATTAAGATCAAATCCTTGTCCGCCCCAAGGTTTAAATAAGCTAAGCACACGGCCCTGTTTTAGGCAGGGAGGGTCCACAAACAACTATGGCTCAAACTTCTAGAGCAAATGCTTGTAAAGGCAGACAAGCTACAGGTCGGTCCTTACCTGATTATGCTGGGTGTAGTCCCCCCCAAATGACGACGCGGTCTAAGCCGAAAATAAATTGTAATGTTTGACAGTATGTTGCAATTGTCACTGCTATTGTTTTACATTTTAGAAATCAACTTTAGTTTCGAACAATTTACGTAAACTGTTGAAAAAAATGATACCAAAAGATATATTCATATATCTAATATTCGTTTACGCTTTCGGATCATATTGAAAAACTTGTTTTCTGGATTATCATTATACTTTAGTTTTTCAAATTTCATTAAAATCGTTTTTTTAAATAAATAGTTATAAACACACATACAGACAGCCACATTTCAAGAGCCACTTGACAGGGTTCCTAAAAGTACAAACGTGTTTTTTAACATTGATTATCAAAGTCTCTATTTATGAGAACAACACATTTTCAGGATCCAACTCAAAACATGGGCGAAGCACTTTTCCTGGACTTTCCTATAGTTGAGATGTAGTTACTTATCATGTTTTCAAAATATTTCAGTATGAACATCTTATGGTCCAACAATTGAATAACCCTGTATATTTAAAACAGATTTTATTTAGCCATTGTTAGCCCATAAGATGTTCATACTGAAATATTTTGAAAACATGATAAGTAACTACATCTAAATTATAGGAAAATATTAAACATATTATTTAAAAGTGAATTTTTTCTTTCAATCGCTGTAACATAAAAACCAACCATCTCAGTTCATTTATGATGGTAGATTTGTATGCAGTTTTTTGCAAGCTTTCCAACGAGCCCACGCAAAGTATAGGTCGCTTTTTAAATAAAATTAAGTGAAGGGGGTTGGGGGTGCGGAGGTTGACGTTGGAAAACAAAAGATATCACATAAAGATGCAGTTATATTCAAATCAATTTAAGTCTCCGGGAATTTTTTCAAAAACCAACACGCTACAGAAATACGAATTTTATTCCGTACTTTTGAATAACCCTGTATATTTAAAACAGATTTTATTTAGCCAAAGTACGGAATAAAATTCGTATTTCTGTAGCGCGTTGGTTTTTGAAAAATGCTCGGACACTTAAATGGATTTAAATATAGCTGCATCTTTATGTGATATCTTTTGTTTTCCAACGTCAACCTCCGCACCGCCAGCCCCCTTCACTTAATTTTATTTAAAAAGCGACCTATACTTTGCGTGGGCTCGTTGGAAAGCTTGCAAAAAACTGCATACAAATCTACCATCATAAATGAACTGAGATGGTTGGTTTTTATGTTACAGCGATTGAAAGAAAAAATTCACTTTTAAATAGTATGTTTAATATTTTCCTATAATTTAGATGTAGTTACTTATCATGTTTTCAAAATATTTCAGTATGAACATCTTATGGGCTAACAATGGCTAAATAAAATCTGTTTTAAATATACAGGGTTATTCAAAAGTACGGAATAAAATTCGTATTTCTGTAGCGCGTTGGTTTTTGAAAAAATGCTCGGACACTTAAATGGATTTAAATATAGCTGCATCTTTATGTGATATCTTTTGTTTTCCAACGTCAACCTCCGCACCCCCAACGCCCTTCACTTAATTTTATTTAAAAAGCGACCTATACTTTGCGTGGGCTCGTTGGAAAGCTTGCAAAAGCTGCATACAAATCTACCATCATAAATGAACTGAGATGATTGGTTTTTATGTTACAGCGATTGAATGAAAAAATGCACTTTTAAATATTGTTTTTAAACATTAACAATTTATAACACGTGTTAGAAGTGTTCGCTTTCAGCATGACTTCTAATTTCGTAACCACATCCCAGCATCATAAAAATTTCAATTTTCTGTCTTTCTGATAATTGAGGCAATTTTTTCTGTTAAACTTCGCTAAATTAAAAAGTTACAACACGTCGTATTCGCCAAACAAAGGAACATTAAAAACAGTTAAGCAATACTTTAAAAACAATTGAACAATACTCTATAAACAACATAACATGAGCCACTTAATTAATTATTGTTATGTCTTTGGTTACTTGATATTTATTAATGTCTTAATACAAAAAATGTGGAAAAAGTGAAATTTTTCTTTCAATCGCTATAACTTAAAAACCAACCATCTCAGTTCAATTATGATGGTAGATTTGAATGCAGTTTTTTGCAATGATCGTTTTTGAGTAAAAAAGCGTAAAAACTAAAATTTTCAAAAATTCATAGAACGCGTGACATATAAATTAGCGGGCTAAAATACAAACAGAAGTGTAGTTCATAATTAACTCAGTGAGCTTACAAAATTAAAATTAATCGTGTTGGCAAATTTTGAGCAATATTGTTTGAAAAATTTTAAAGATTTAAAAATATTTGTCACCTCATAGTGTGCATAGTAACATTGTGTTTCTCAAGAACTGTTATGTGATTAATTTGAACCCGACCTGTAAACTTGTTTTTAAGTAAAAAAATCGCAAAATTTTCAAAACTTTTTTTTTTCAAAAATTTAGAATATTTTTTTGATTATGTTATTTTCCAGTTTTGTAGCTCTTAAAACACTTTTTTTCAAAATAATTAATAATTATAATAAACATGCCTCACTTTATTTTTATGGAAATTATTTTTATAATTGATGTAATTGCAGTTATAGATTTTTCCGTTTTTTGTCGAAAACGCTTCATTTTACCAAAAAAAAAAAATTTAAACCTTATGTGTTGTTTTAATAGATATAGCTAAAAAACTATTCATATTGGCTCTAAAGCAGTGGCGTATCAGAATTTTATAAAGTAACGTAACAGAGGTGGCCCTGATGCACGCCACTGGTGGAAATAAATTAAACTTAGTTTGACCAAAAAATGTCATTTTATGAATACGAGCGAACGAACTGTTTAATCTTCTCACATTCTTTAGTTTTCATGAGTTGCTAGATAACAATTACGATACATTATTGTTCAATATCTCTAGAATTATTGAAAATAAAGGCATAAAACCTTATATCACTGAACTCGCAAAAAAGAGTTCTTTCGATATATCAACAGGGTGTTCTATTTAAAATAAAAAAGTATATATCATTTTCGAATAAACCGGAAGTCCTATTAAACCGCCGATGCCTTCATTGTATCTGACGTATATCGGAACCTTCATGTAGAAAATTTTGTCAAAATCGCGGTTGCCGTATTAGCGATATTTACATTGTTCCATACTTTCGCCCAACCCGGTATACAAGGTAACAATAGAACTACTTCGAAGTGCAATAATGCAAGTATGACTATCTAGAATTTTTTTAGAAAAGGTATCTACCTTTAGTCATATTGTGTGTTTATTTCGTTCGTATTTCAGATAAATGTAACATGACGCTAATAATAAGTTATGGTAACAATTATTTCCGTTCTAATCATAAGTGCAACATGCTAGAACAATATGAGCTTTTAATGACAACTGTTTTGTATTACACGATTTGTTTACTGTTTAAGCAATTCAATATTTAGCGAGTGTGAATAATGAGATGTTTAGAACCTGATGTATCGTAAAATTGTTCTTATCAAGTCAATTTTCTTCGTTAAAAGTGATTCAAATTTACTAAGATCCGTTTTGACATAGAAGAAATGTTTTTTTCAAAAAATCGACCAATAATGGTACAAATTCCCCAGTGCGAAAAACTTGGCAGTTGTAAAACCTCTTGTAGTCATCAACCTTTGGTATCTACTGCGTCAATTGTGGCAATAGCCTGTGCCTTTGTGCCAGAACGGCAGTTCAAAATAACCATAATTTTCAGCAAATTCATTTGATCGATTTAAACAATAAATTCCAATATTTTCGGTTTAGACCTGCTTTGTCATTTTAATTTTTACGTAGTTGTTGTTGTGGCACGGAAATGGCCTTGTTTCAAGGAAAATGAGGAGATTTTGATTGCGATATAAAAGCTAAATCGGTGTATGGGATGCTACTGTGACATTTGCGGACTACCGTAAAGAAGAGCGCTATTTGAGACGTGTAGAGCTGGCCAACACAATTCTAAATTTAGATGGGTAACAATGATAGACTAGATACATTTTGCACCGCAGTTCCAACAATTTAAAGGCTTAAATTTTCTTAGATGTGAAAGTGTAAATACCACACAAGTTTGAGTTGTATTTCCGTAATACACAACGGATTGATGAAATTAAACATACATCGAACCTAACTGTAGTGGAATTTTAGCATCCCACAGACAGTTTTCATCAGCGAGCAACGACAACTTACAAAGTTAAAGAGTTATTTTCAGAAGGCCACAACTCTCGGTGCGTCACTGCTACGCGCCACGTCTTTATACTTTCAGAGAGGTGCCTGAAAATTGTGTCTTTAAATTTCTTTTTGGCGAAAAATCAACATAAAAACTAAAAATATTTAAAAACTAGAAAAATCAGCACTCATAGAATCGTTTATTATTTAATCAACCAGAGTATAAAATTAAAGATGCTGCCTGATATATTTATGAGCTTCTTAGTTTCAGCGTCCATAGTTCAGTGCAATAACCTGCTAGCATCGCGTAATTCCTTTTTCTTGTCGCGATGTACTCGAAATATTAAAGGTTTATTTTTACACTTTCCCCAACCGTGAGGATTTTTCTTAAGGTAGAAAAATGTTTCGTTCTCGTAAATTAGTGAATGAGACAGAAACATAGTGAATAAGTAACATAAATAAACATTCCTCTGATTTTAAGTAACCGCACTGACTTTAGCCATACCATTATCTGTTTACGAAGGATGAATTTCAAAATAAACTCTAAAAAACTATTGAACGAGACTAATGATTGACACGTACGAGCTCCCGTTTCCTTTATGAGTTTACTGGTAAATTAGTAGGTTCTAAGTAACAAAAACTGACAAAACTTTATATTCAATTTGTTTTCAAGTCCTACCTAATTACTTTATTACTTTTAGCTAGAAATATTCCGGGAGAAGCGCTTGAAATCATGACGATTAATCACAGGGAAAATAATTCAGTAACAATTAAAATAAAACGAGCTAACGGTTTGTTATTTTAGTGAGCTGAAGTTTGCAAATAACTATTAAAAACTTAATAGAATTAAAATCAATTCACAAACAGTATAAATGCTATAGGTACAGACAGTAATTGCACTTGTAAGTAATATTCGCCAGAAGAAAAATGAACGTAGCACTTTGCCGATACGTTTCCATACACAGTGAGAAACACTCGAGAAACACATTCCTGGAGTAATTTTAAGTAGGAGCTGTCTCAGTTCGGAAACGCTTCCTTACGGAGTTACAGTCTCCCAAAGATGCAACTATCTAATCACGTTTTAATTAGGAGCTCTGCAAAAAACTGAGATTTTCGATTTGCATTTTGTATGAATATTTCACTGTTGATAATTACGTTTTCACATCTTTTATTAAAATCCATTTACCAGAGGCGTAGATGTAGGGGTGCTAAAAATACGTCTCCTACCCACATATACAGGCTGTTTCAAATTCGAATCCCACCATGGGAATCTCGCTTATTTGAAGAGATGGAAGGTTGGTTAAATTGAGGCAAAATTGCCAAATTTTATACCTAACAATAACCTGTAAAGAAATTTAAAGTAGCCACTCTGGTTTTTCAGATATCTGAAAAAAAACGAAATTTTGGGTTTTTTATTTTCAGCTATAACTCATTTATCATTTATGTTACGTATTTCTAATTAACGCATTATTAGGACACTTTTTTATGCTGAATCCAAATTTTTTATCAGATTTGGTATAACTGCTACCATTATTCATTTTCGACTGTTAACTTTTTTTTTCTTATAGTTGGCATGCTAATTTTTTTCGTTTAAATAGAGTTTTTAATTCTGATTTTAACGTCATTTTATTTATTTTGAAAAAAATTATAGTAGGCTGATGGAAGTAAAACAAAACGCTACTTTTATTTACTTTTACTTTTAGATACATTAGGTATGCGAAAATTTCAGGAAACTTTGTTTCGACCATGAGCAACAGGTTAAATTATTTTTCACCAAAACAAATAAATGACACAGTTTCTAACATATACACTGTACTAAAAATTCTACTTGCAGTTTTCATGTTTGCAACTTGAATAACAGGTTAAATAAAGACAACATATAACACTAGAACTGCACTAATACAAACAATTATTAAATAAATGTTTTAAAACAGTTGATATCTTTGTAAAACATGCTCAGAAGCTCGTCTAAAATGAATTATCCAATATCGGTGTTAGTAACTGTGTCATTCATTTGTTTTTGTCAAAAATAACTTAACCTGCTGTCTGCGCTCGAAATAAACTTTCCTGAAATTTTCGCATACCTTATGTCAAAGTAAATAAAAGCAGTGTTTCATTTTACTCCCATCAGTTCATAGCCTACACAATTTTTATCAAAATAAATTAAATGACGTGGTCTTTCCATGGCACTCTTATGAAATTTTTATTTTCTATAATTAAATGCTCAAAACTTAAACAAAATGCAAAGTGTGACACGTCGTTGAAATCAGAATTAAAAACTCTATAAAAATATGAAAGAAATTAAAATGCCGACCATAAGAAAACAAAAGTTAACAGTCGAAAATGAACAATGGTAGCAGTTATACCAAATCGGATAAAAAAATTAGATTCAATATGAAAAAAAGTGTCCTAATAATGCGTGAATTAGAAATATGTAACATAAATGATAAATGAGTTATAGCCAATAATAAAAAGCTCAAAATTTCGTTTTTTTTCAGACGTTTGAAAAACCAGTGTGGCTACTTAAAATTTCTTTACAGATTATTGTTAGGCATAAAATTTGGCAAGTTTGGATCGGTTTAACCAACTCTCTATCTCTTCAAATAAGCGAGATCCCCATGGTGGGACACGAATTTGATACATCCCGTACACACTGGCAAATGAATTTAAACGAAAGCAAGCAAAAATGTAAACCACCGCATTAGTACAATATTCACATAAAGTTTGAATAAAATACACTAGGTATGAACATGTTAAATGGTAATAGGAACAACCCCCCTTTGAGAAAATACCTATACAGCGGTTCTTTATGGTCGTTTACCTCAACAGTTTAATGGAGTATTCGCCAAAACAACCATTTTTTGGAAAATCGAGTTTCAGCTTTCAACGGATAAACATTTCTTGCAATTACAAAATTCCAGATAACAAAACCAGATAGCTACTTTAAAAAATAAGGTAGGGAAAGAGTGCGCTACTTTTAAAAACTTTTGAAATACGTTTAAAAAATTTAAAAAATTTCAAACTTTTTAAAAATATTCAAAATTTTCAAAAGTATTTCAACATTTCATAATTTTTAAAAAATGCTACAGTTTTTAAAAAGTTTCGAAATTTTAGAAAATTTCAAAAAACTTTTATTAAAATTTACAAGTTGAAAAAAAAAGTTTGGTTTAATAAACTTCAAAATTTTTTCATTTTCAAAATTCTTAAAATTTTTAAACACTTTAAATACCTAAAAAAAAATTTAAAATTGTGATAAACATAAAATTTCAGTATTTTAATATTTTAAATAAAATTAACTTGAAAATATTTAAAAAATTTCCAATAAATACCAGGAAAGTCTAGTGGCGGTTGTCCAATAAATTTTTTTTTTGTTTTTATTAAATCGGACCACATATTTATAAACATGCCCATCAAAAGAGAATTTTTTTCTCTTCCAAATGCTATCATAACAAATGTATAAAAAAAAATTGCACGTAATATAAAACCAAATAACTACTTTAGAAAATAAGGAAAAGGCAAAAGAAAAGTTAAATTAGAAATACGTTTGAAAGTTTCAAATTTTATGTTAAGTTTCTGAATATTTTCAACAATTTTTGTAGGTTATTTAATAAATATGCATCTCTGTTATTCATAAACTACCTGCGCAGAAATTTCAGAATATTAGGTATTCGGTTAGTTTTGTAGTACTTGTACAGAGCGTTTATAACTAGGTTTTCTGTAAAAAGAAATTACGTTTTTTTTTAAACAATTATCGTGAATTAAAGAACACCAGAGACCAAACGCTTAATTTGTCAGTTAAACTACTGGGGGGAGAGGAAAGTTATTTCCCCCAAATATTAACTTACACAAAAATTAAAATTATGATTTGAATCTACAATGACCCTCGAGCAATTTAACTGAAACAGAAATGTTTTATCGTCCCCCGCTTACTAAATAAAGGGGCATGAAATATCGATTTTCAGCAATTCATAGAAGGCGTCACAAAGAAATTAGCGTTTCGTGCACCAACTAAATTGTAGCTCATCTCTGGTTCTATAAGCCTATAATATTAAACGAAAATGTGTGGTTTTTGAGCAATAGTTTTTTAAAAATGTCAAAAATTCAGTCTAGTCTTCTTTTACTTATGTCAATAGTTTTGCGGGAAAAATCTTCAAATATACACCAATTCTTTAAAAAAAACCACAGAAAATTGAAATTATAAATTTCAGATATAAATACAAATAAATAATATTTTAAAGCGGTTACACTAAAAATAAAAATAAAGAAACGTCCCTTTTGTTACATCCTTTCTATTAGGGTCACTAATCAGGAACAATCTGCTATCTAAGCTAACGGACGCGTGGCGTGTAAAAACAATAGCGCTGAAACGCTGAATCTAAAATTAGCTTTCAGCAAATCTGTGGGCGTACAAATTTTTAGTTCTGTTGTTTTTTTTCTTCTATTTTTATGAGTCAATTTTAATAGCCTTAGAATTTTTATTTGGGTGTTGACTCGGGCCTCTTTGAAACATTTTCAAAATACTTTGGTTGATCAAACTTGCTCGTTTGCGTTGGTATGATCTGGACCTGAAACAAAACTAAAAAGAACTGTACGGTTTAAAGCAAGTTTTTTCGTTATACGTTGTACAAAGTGGCGTAAGTACGGTTGACAAAATCCTGAAGTATAAAGGGGCGTCCTCATTGGCTTTGCAAATAAAGCTAGGAAAACTGAAATTTAATTATTATTTTATTTAGATATTTTCTGTAATTCATTGGAGGTATTTGATCGTTTGATTTATAAATATATAATATAATAAATTTTGTATGTGTATGGGGCCCAAGGGGGACTCACAAACACGCCTACGGCACTGCCTAAACAATTTTTAAAAAATTTTAAATTTAGTTAACAAAGTTTTGCAACCCTACAACATTTAATATTTTCTGTTATAGAAATGTAGGTTTTCGGTAGGTACATATGTGTTATCTTCTGTACGTGCGACTCTCATCTTTATTCCAGAATTAGTCTAGGTCTAGGACCAGCCGGTACGCATATGTAGTGATAGTAGCAGCTGCTTCGTTCCAAAGCTGTACACAGTCATTTGCTGATTATTTATCGTTTTTGCGCTAACTCCAGCGGATCTACTTCTGAAATTGGCGTACGCAGAATCGTTGTTAAGAAATGGTACTTAGATTTCAGTCCCAAATTATTCTGAGTAAACAGAAGTGTTCTTCGTTTAACTGTTAGTTTGGTAACGGGAATATACAACATATATACACACCAGGTGTGCAGTGCAATATTGTTGCACTCGTCAAGTGGAACAAGAGTATTTGGGGGTAGCACGACCCTACCAGCACGCGCAGATGTGCAAGAATACGCTATGCAACACAGGACCGTACCGCAAGCGACCTTTTAATTTATGGTCGCGTATTACGTTATGGTTTACTAAAACCTTTGAAAATCCTTGAGGAAAACAAGAAAATAGGCGGGAAATGTTGATAATTTGGTTTTTTTTGTTTCAACTTCTTAAATAGTTTTACCCCAAATATCGATAATCCTCGTCTAGGCACGTTCGCTACACATTGTTCCATACATATATATTTGTCCCCAGTCCCCACCTGCGGCCGATCGACACCCGTCCAGGGGGCGCGTTAACAATGCTGGCACTAGCGGACTCCCAGCGATGTAGCGTCGTCATACGTGGTTAAACAAATGCGGTGTTGGTACACGGTTCTGCAGTCGACGTGCATGCACACACAGTACCGTATCGTCCACTCGTATGCAAAACTCTTAGTGCTTTCGGGATTGTTCTCTTCTGTAAATCTCTCGTGCTTGCTTACGCTAGGTTACAGCTGCAAGCCCGTTGAGTTAAATATAGTAATAGTGGCTGGCGGGTGCTGAAGCAAGTAGCTCAAGCTCTCAGTAGTGGCACACGTGCTATACCATACGGATTACTTTTCTCCAGAGTTCACCACCTATACTCCGCAACCCGGTAGTTAGTGTGAATAATTAAATAATAATAAAAAACCCAAATCGTTGAAATAAACCTTAAAAAAATTAAAAGCCGGCGCATTTAAATTTTGTTTTCGACGGAGTTCCAAACTTTAGCCGAAATAAACATGTTGATGCCCAGTGGTGGTCTTGGCACTGCCAACGAAGCGGAGAATTTGGTAGGAGGTCTAGGAAGTCTTGGAATGCTGGGGGCTGCAGGAACCCTTAATGGAACTGGAGTCCAGAACAAAGACACGACGTGGACAAAGTTATTTGTTGGAGGATTGCCATATCACACGAGTGATAAATCGTTACGCGAACATTTCGCGGTCTACGGTGATATCGAAGAAGCTGTCGTTATCACGGATAGACAAACCGGCAAAAGCAGAGGATATGGATTTGTAAGTCTCGAGATCTGCAACTGCATTTTTGATAAAATAAAAGGGATCGTGTTTGACGTTATAGGTTATAATGGGCGAAAGGGCAGCTGCTGAAAGAGCGTGCAAGGATCCCAACCCCATCATAGACGGCAGAAAGGCCAACGTGAACCTGGCGATTCTCGGTGCAAAACCCAGAGGAAATGTACAGGCAGGTAAGTGTCGACCGAATAATAATTTTTTTTTCGTGTTATCGGTGGTATCGCTTAACGTAAATAACAATTGGCGCTTGCGAATGTTATCGGGCGTACGTCCGCCTATTATCGTTTGAAAAGGCTGCCTATTTTGGAGTCCAGGTGAGCAGCGTTGATTGCTCGCTTCCCTTTGCTTCCGGTTTACCCGGAAGCGACATACGTCCCGCGCCATCGAACCGGCACTCCATTTACCTTATCGGCGCAAGCATGCAAACTACTAACGATGTCTTTTACAGGGTTTCCATTCCCAGGGGTTCGAGCCGGTTATCCAACGCTTCTACCGGGCCAGTATGGGTAAGTGTTAGAGCATCCGAGCAAGGCGACCTCGACATTTGAGGCCGCACGCGATGGACACTGTTATCAGTGTGCATCGCTTGCTCTATCGTAATCAACATTTCATATGTTTCTAGCTATTTGTCCCTAAGGGCAAACGATGATTCGTTATTCCGTATGCTTTGCAGATTAGGAATTGGCTGAGACGTATCCCGAACCATCGTTCGTAACGCCTCAAACATACAAATGTAATGACTTTAGTTACTTCGATGAGTGTTGTGAGTGCGTGTGTGTGTGGGGTTTTGTTTGATTAGTATTGAGCTCCACTTATTAAACTTCCAAACGGCGGTTGCGGTGCCGCGGCTCCAAACCCGTAACCCCAGGTGCCCTTAAGAGCGCGGCCCCACAAACGCTTTTGCACGGTGGAGTCCGCCATCCCAGCCGTTCGGCGGACACCCAGATTTAATGTTTGCTGTGAGGTTTTCGTTTTCTTTTGGTGCTGATTACTTTGATGTTCGTTCCTTTTCTGTAACTCACGACTGCAATGTAACACTAACGCGGCACTAACAGGATGTCGATGTGCTTTATTGTCATTAACCTGGGGCGTGTTACACTGCAGCCGGTGGTGGCGGCGTAGTAGCGAGTGTCTGTGTGTCTGGCTTGCGCGGAGGCGCAGCGACGCGACGCGAATAAATGCGATGCGATATCTCTGCCTACTTTCTATCACGACTATCTGTAGATTTTTTGCATTTAGTAGACTTTAGTTATGTACACATTATTTAGAAGTGCGATCTGTACTTAGAGTAGTACCGTACTTGCCTATTTTATTTGCCTATCATTTACAATCAAGCAGACTTCCAACTACATAAACACACATATATCAATTTCTTTAACGTCTAAGAAAATGTTATCAAAAAACATGATACGTTTAATATGTAAACTGACGAGCGTACAAACTGATTGTAAATGGGCCGTTACTATTGCTGCAATTTCAAAGTACAATGAAAAATTTTATATTCATAGAATTTAAATTGTTCGTGCTTAAAACTAAATCTGATATTATACAATACAGCGAATCTATCATATTGTCAGAGTGACCGAGCAAATGTGTGTAGTAATTATAGCACTGACACTCCGCCTTCCAGAATAAATATTTTCCAGCAATTTTTCTATAAACATCGGCAATCGATATAATATACGTAGGTTGAGTTATACACACACACACACACATCCAAATATACTAGGTCATTAAGTGGTCTATACATCCACGGTCAACAATTTTCAATTTCTACATTATAACTTCCCAACAATAGCTACACCGAGCAAGCGGTTAAACAAATTCGCTATTATTCGCGCGTGGGTAAAAATATACCAATAACGGTAACAACATGCTTTTTCAGTGAATTCGTAAAAAATATTAAAAATTGTACGAATTCATCATTAACATAATCGTGTGTGGTATAGCAAAAAAACCTTGTAACTTATGGTCTTATAAGTTTATCTACATTTGGAACTAAGATATATTTTAACAAATTTATACACGCCAGTATTCCTACATATCCGATTTTAAAATAACCTCGCTCGATCACGGGCTTCTTCTATATTTACTAGCCGGGAACATAGCAGCTGTTACGGATTCTTTTCCTTGTCATTTGCGACATTTGGACGGCGTCGCGACGCCTCCACATCACTTCCGATGCCAACAGACTATGTTAGAAAGAATTCAGGACGACTATTTCTATAAGTACTGTAGGTTGCGCGCTACTTTTTTTTCTACGACACCAATTTTTATTTAATTCCAACATTTTGAAACTGGAAGATTTACCGTCCATTTTTTGAATCGCGAATCAATAATTGCCATACAATTTCAGTGGAAAGTTGGAAACGAATAGCAGAGTTAGAAGAGAAGGCGGGCACGGACGGATAACACATTTCTATTGGATAATCTGGCCAGGCCTCGCGCAAATCCGGACTAGTTGCTAACTAAAGACGTATGCGCGCCTGTTGCGGCTCCGGGTTTCAAATCCGGACTTACAGCCAGAGATGACCGCTTTCTTTACGAAACTTACCGTGTTTAAGAGAGCAACGTGAAACCTCGGTTTAGGATTACATTTATCGCTGATTGTTATTTTGTGCCCCACACTTAATGAAGCATCACAATGTGCATTTAAATGCACTTCACTGACAACAGACTAATTTCTTTAATTTGGAACTGTTTAATATCTTAAAATTGTAGTAAATACCATAAAATATTAAGATGTCATTCATAGCAGTTCATTCAAAAATTAAAAACAATTAGCCAATTACAAAGCTTGATTTAGATTTTATTAAAGGGCAAGCTTTAGATTTTTCGCGAAAACAATATTAACGCTCTAATTGAAAGAAGAAATAAAATCATCATTTTTTTTATTTAATATTTTTCAAACTGCACAAAACTGCGGTCAACATAATTTTTGTTGTTATAGTAAAAGAAATAACTTTACCACTACTAAGAAAACTTGGGTGTTTTGTATAGGACTGGACGATAACACAAAAAGTATCAAAATATCCAAAGTATCGAGGTATCGCAAGTATCAAAAATAACGAAAGTATCGACAGTCACAACCCCGTGATTTCGTTTTTTTCGTTCAAAGGGCAGAAAAGGGGGTACAGTTATTTAAAAACAATTACATCGGGTGATCAGTCCAATTCGACGGTTCGATCTTAAATTTTAAATCTTATTAAAGATACAAATTTACATTTTTGCATAAATTTCGCCGAAAGTAACGTCAACTCAAATTCAATATATTTGAAATTGGTTAGTTTTCCTTATTGCAAAAATGAGACAAGCGGGGTCAAATGGTCAATACTTCGATACATTCGATACTGGTACGATGCTCGATACCAGCCAAAGTATTGATACTTTCAGTAAGTATCGATACTTTGTTCGACCCCAATTTTGGATTCAAATTTAGAAAAATACAATAATACGACACTATAGTAGAATTTTAAATATAAATTAAACAGGATTTTCTTTTTTACCGTTTTATAAGAAAGGTTGTTTCCTAAATTCGAAAAAATTCAACAAACACTCTTTGGTTTGGTAGTTTACATAACATATTGAAAAACTACTAAAAAAATGGCAAAGCATTTTGTCTGAATTTTTATATATTTTATGAGGTTTGAATGTAACATACTCAACTGTGTAGGCAGATCGTAACTCTTCGTATCACTCGCTTAAACTCGCAACGCCTATAAGAAGACAATAATGCAATTTAAATCATAAATCGAAATGTTTTCAAAACATTTAATAAAGGCAAACAAAGCAAAAAATCGATTATCGATTTTCGATAGAAATTTAAAAAACGGAAAACAGTGGGGGAAATTAACAGTAAGGGTGTTACATGACTATCTGGACAAACTTAAAGAGCACATTTCTGAAATAATTTTAAGAAAAAAACGAGTTCTCAACGCTTACTTACGGAGTTATAGCCTTTTTAAGATGGAACGGTTCAATCACGCTTTAATTAATATCTCTTTGGTTTAAACTTTGTATGAGTATTTCCCTATTGATGATTTAAATTTACACTTGTTTTCCACTTGGGCTGCTTAAAAGAGGTTAACAGATACGTCGTGTACCCTCTGATATCTACGACCGTGGTCAAGAATTTGAACGAAAATATTCAATAATGTAAAACAATAATGCTAATAAAATATCCCTACATAGTTTGAATAAAATATCTCAATTTATGGTAGAGATGTTAATTAAAGCGTGATTAGGTTGTTCCATGTTCCGGAGGCTGTAACTCCGTAAAAATACGTTTTCGCATCCCCATGAAACATTTTCGATTTAAAATGACCTTAGAAATATGTTCCTTGAATTTATCCACAAAGTCATGCAACATTCTAATAAATAATATTGCATTTAACAATTAAGTTCAGATTTTTGTCCCTGATGAGCAATTTATTTTATTTTTTCCATTTATTGACAATTTTGCGTTGCAGATTAATCTGTAACTTGTCCCTATCTCTGTCAGTTAACAAAGTTTGAAGGAAAGTATTTAGACAATCTTTGAAGTTTTTCAAAATTTTGAAAGCTTTCAATTTAATGTTTTTCAGGTTTCAAAAAAAAAATTTTTGTTATAACACGTTAACCTTGTAAAAGTATTAAGGTAACAAATTTTATACTGATCTATCAGTTAGTGCTTGAGTAAACATGCGTTAAATCCAACATTTAAAAAAAATCGCAATAGCTGCTATTTTAAAGCTAGATAGTCGAGAAAAAGACGTTCGCTTTCGTATCGACAAAATTGTATATGTGAAAAAATGATACGAAAAAATTTTTAATTTTCGTTTCGGCTTCGGATTAATTTTGAAAAATTTTCAATGTGAATTTTTGTTATACCAAATTTCATTACAATCAATGGGTCTCATAGTTTTCGATACCTCACACACACGCACCTACAGACAATTTTTTAAAAATCACTACGTTAGGTTTGTAGAAAGCCAAAACATGTACTTTCATCAAAATCTATCAAAAAAGTAGATTTTTCCCATACTGAAAGTACGAAAAAATAAAAAAAAAACAGAAAAAATCCGCTAAATATGATAAAAACGGTAATTCCCAAAAGCAATAGTTGTTCAACAGCTAAATGGTATGTTTTCAGATCCGGCACTTACAATTCACGCTCGAAAAGTCGAAAGTAGTGCTGCCAATGTGTTTGAATTGCCCCTGTTTTAAAACCCTCTCAAATGTAAAGGCCCTTTAACCTTTAAGAGCATCACTAGTAATGATTTCAAATAAGCAAACAACTTGTGTGAATGGGAAATAGCTAGTTGTAGGAAAATTCGTCCCCAATCTTTGTTCTCATTTAAGTTGTCTTCGAGAATGTAGCTCTGGTAGAACAATACTAAGTCATTTCTCCAGGGATGAAGACAAATACATCGGTGGGAATTTTAAAATCATGAAGAAGTAAATTCGGTATAAGCAAAATTCTTGATGTAAAATTAAATGAAATAGGAAATCGCGGTTTAATTAATTTAAAAACTTAGAAGACTTCCCTTAACGAGAACAACCCTAGATCAAAGTGGTTGATGCTTTTCAATCAACCTTAAGATTAAAGAAAGAAATACATCTTTTCTTTTTCAAAATCACTACTAAAATGTCAATATCAAAGAATATTAATATAAATAAAATAATAATTAATAACTCTAACAATTTGAAACTTATACGTTTAGCACGTCATTATCAAACATTTTGAAATACGTAATAAGGGTAAGATAAACCCCCACTGAAGTTATTAATTATTAATTTATGTATATTAATATGAACTTCAACGAACTAAAACTTGAAGTTATTAATTATTCATTTATTTATATTAATATGAACTTCAACGGAGTAAAGCTTTAACTTTTCGTTAAAGAATATTACTTTAAAGTTAAAATTTTATTTAGAATTACAATAAATTTAATCAAAGCAGAAATAAAACAATAGGTAGTACTTTCTTTAATTGCTGTAGAGGAATAAAATCGATTTTATTTTAATCCATTTAAACATAGTTTCACGAGGTATAACAGGTACAAATACGTAAAGTGCTGAATTTAATACCGAATTGTAATCGTTGTTTAGGTAATTTTTGTATGAACACAAAATACGTTGTTATTTTAACACTGTAATTTCTTAGCTGTTATCAGCTAGTCCAATGTGTACAACGTTTGCTACGTTTTTATCGGTGTTAGTGTTACCTTTAATAATGGAATATAAACTAGTTCAAATGACATATTTGTAAAGAGTAAAGACCAAACGAATTTTATTTAATACCCAGTAGGTAATTACTTCACACGAGTTATCCGGTGAAATATTCCAATTTATCATGACCTTGTTCCAGTAAGCTACGGAAAATGTTGATACATATTTTGAAATGTACCGATCGAAATATTCTATTACGCGCGTCGTTCTATAATAATCCTTTCACTGTCCCAACTATTTTTCACGAAAAATCAATTTCATATATGACATGCAAATGATAAAAAAGGATTTAGAGTGTACGCAGTCGGCTCAATATACCTACATTGGCTCGCCGTTGGCCATTTGGTAAATTATTGTGCTACCCCCTTTATCGACTGTCTAAGCACCGACACTCTTGTCAACAAAAAATCTAAAATGGCGGTAATTCTGTACACATGCACAGAAACAGCTCATCAATAATGTAAGCTAATGTTACTAAAGCAAGCTCATGTGGAGAGATACCCGGCGAAGATAAGGTAGCGCGTTCCTGAAAGTGGACGATAGTTGCGAGGTGGTTGTTTCGACATCGACGGGGCTGTTTCCAATAAATGCAGACGTTTATCACGATGCTGATTGCAATTAAATAAAACAGCGCACCCATTAAAGAGCGGTGCTTTTGTATATGAAAAGAAATATATACCGAACAACTTTCGATCCAACCAATTTAGCATGATCGTTAAATAGAAAGCTCATTTGTAGGAGTTGTAGGCGTTCTTTCTATATCTCTCGGGTGCAATTACGTTTACGTAGGATATCATGTGACTGGACTAATGTCCCATCGCTTGAAGTGCACTGTATAGATTAACAGCACAATGCATGGGTTAGTAGCTGACCAGAGAAATATAATGGCACAACTGTCACATAGAAGAGTTTTTAATACTCCAATCAGCAGGGTGTTAGTGTTATTTCTCTGGTATTGGGTGCAGTGTTTCTACCCTTATTTCGAATTCACCTTAACTCTAACGGTTTTGCAGAGTACCACCCGGGTACGTCTACCAGTCACCGTACTTGACGGCCACCGCCCCAGGCAGTTTAATGCAACTTCCTGCAACACAGTTGACTCATGCCGCTGCCGTAGCAGCCGCCACCTCGCAGTTTTATGAGTACCAGAACGCCGCAGCCGTAGCCGCCGCAGCAGCAGCACCCTACGCTAGCCAATATGCTAATGGCTTCGATGCTTACACACCTTACACCGGTGCAGCAGGTAGGTACCTCCCTTTGTCTGCAGATCACTTTGGAATTGACCAAAGTGCGGACCAATCTCAAACGAATTATGTGAAGTAGTCAAACTAGTTCACAGATGGGCAGGTGTTTTATGTGGCTGTGGTACTGCATGGCCTACCTCCGCAAACTTTGCGCCTTATGCAGCAACGGAGGGTGGCCCTGAAGACACTTTGGCTTTATTTTAAGTAGGCCTATGTCTAGTGATGCCGCCAAGACGAGAGGAGAGCAATTTGCTCCCGATTCAAAATCAGCGACGACCAGTGGCGTAGCTATCATACCGTCAATGGGGCCCCGAAAATTTAAAGGTCGCTTGGATTTACCGGTAAAAAAGAAAAAGTTCAGTTCTTTGCAGTCAAAATGCTTTAATTTAGGGTGTCACATACATGTTAAAAATTACTTGACAACACCTCGAAAGTTTCTTTCCCCAAAAAAATGTCACTGGTTTTGCGACCAGGCCAAAAATTTCTAGCTACACCACTGGCGACGACACGAGGGAACATCCTCTAGAGATGAGAATCTGTCAAATTTCAGTTGCATTTTTTGTCGCTTTGCCGGGGAATATTTTCGAAAAAACTGTTTATAATTCAAATATAGTTTTAATACAACACATAAAAAATGCTGAATTATGCAGTTCTGTTGAAATTGTGTAGAAGTGAAGAAGAATTCAATTTGAAGTGCTGTTTTTACTCGCTGCTGAGTAACTCAATTGTTTAATTTCGTAGAAACACAAAATTTGCTAATGAATACTATTTTAAATCACCCTGTATGCTGAAAACTTCTCTTGTTGAAGAAGTGCTTTAAGTTGTACAGAGCAATAAAATAAAAACTTAATCGCAGTAGCTTTTAAAACGAACGCGGCATGTCGATGATTAATTTGCAAATCGTAGAGCTGTTATCATAATTTTTTAACGTAATTGCAATTAGCAAGTGAGCATTTTAAATTATTTTTAATATTTATTATATTTATTTTATAAACGCGCATGATAAATTTCAGTTGGCAAACTTGACACAATTAACTCACTTAATAAAAAAATGTAAACTGTGTGTTGGTTTAGCGCTAAAAAGGTGAACTTATAATCTGGCGGCCCCAGTTCAAATCCCGTGGCAGACTCGTTTTTTCCTTTTTTTTTGAAGGGTCTTGAAAACATAAAAAAAAGCGAATGGACAACATTTTCAACATTAATTATGACTTTTAAATGTTTTTGATTGATTTTGATTGTTTCTTCTTATGGTTGCATACCTCTTGCGAGGTGTAGCATATCTTCTCGCCTCTTGTGATGTATAGTGCTTAAAGAGGCACAGAACAGTGAGGACCCAAAGCTTTACGTAGGCTCCGAACCACGGAAGTTCTTGTTCTTCATCTCCAGAGAATATTTTACTAAGACAATCTCAGATGTGAGAAGTGAAGCTAAAGCCTGCTAATCCCCAACGAGGGTTCTACGAGCCTTAGACAACATAACTCACATCAGAGCACGTTGGTGGTTGTCCACTGCCTTCCAACGGAGCATGCCAATTTTTAAAAATCCGATGTTATTTCGCCCGGTAATCAAATCCTAGGCGACTGGGTAACAGTCCAGCACCTAAACCGCCTTGCTAATCGGCGGCTGTTTGATTGTTTAGGGTTTTAAATTTAAATTTGCTAAAAACATATTTTAAGTAACCTTTTTTTAAATAAAAAGAAAGATAATAATTACAATAAATTATAGGCATAGGGCAAGATAGCAAGATAGCAAAGCAGTAAAAGATGTAAAAAATTAAACAAAAAGTAAAGGTCTGCCACGGGATTTGAACTGGGGGCTGACAGATTACAAGCCCACGTTTTTAGCGTTAAACCAACACGTCGCCGCTTAAAATGTTTTCTATTTCCAATGGATCACGGTTGCCAACTGACATTTATCATGCACATTTGTAAAATAAAAACATAAAATATTAAAAGAACTTATCAATGGTGCTAATTGCACTTGCTAATTGTTTAAAACTGTTAAATATGAGCAATTACCGTAAAATAATAAGCCGTGCAACTATGATAACAGTTTTACGATTTGCAACCTAATCATCGACACGGGGCACTTGTTTTATAGGCGACTGCTATTAAATTTTTATTTGATTGCTTTGTATTAAGAAATGTGTTGTGAGGTATAAATCAAATTAGTCTAATAATTTTTTGCGCGTTTTATTATTAAATTAACTAGAAAACTGCTATCAAGATTATCACAATTTTTGAGCTTTTTTATTACTGGGCTAAGATATAATGATAGAATTGTATTTTTTGAAATTATTAATTGTTGCTATATTTAGGGTTTAACTTTTTTCTGTATAACAAAATCAGTTTTTGTATTCATAAACTACAATTTGTCATAATGTATAACAATATTATACTTGAGAGGATTTAAACGGACTTCCGTTGTTGTCTTTGCGTTAGACAGTTTATACTTGACACTTTTAAACTTGTATTCATTTATTACCGGTTGCTAGCCCCTTTTTTTTTAACTTGAAAAAAATTTGCAATTTCTTCAACATGGTGTAACAAATATCCCCAAACAACTACTTTTTCTGTAGAAAAATATTTGTTATATAATTGTTTACGCTACCAATGTATTACGTTATATTAATTTATAAGCAGTTTTATACCAATTATGCTTGTTTTTGCTTTGTGAGTTTATAAAGAATAATATCCTATATTTGGTCTCGACATTCGAGACGAGACTTCTTTCGTCTCGCGACATCACTACCTATGTAGGTGATTGGGTTCATCAATGGTTTAATGGAATTTTGTATTTCAATGATAAAAGTGAGATATGGGCTGGACCTTTGTATGATGATTGCAGCAGAATGTTGAAGCTGAATTTAATTTTCGGTTTTAATATAGGTGCAGCAAGCTACATGCCATATACTTATGCAACCTTGCCACAAACCCCAGGACTCTCCGCCGCCACGGCAGGAGCTTTTTCCGGCCTCCAATACCAAACTGCTGCTCAAGCACAGACTTTACAAGAGGCTCGACTGCAGTAAAGTACATTCTTGATTTTCATAAAGTATAAGAATTTGTTACCGTTCATTTAGATTAGTTATTATTTTATACGTTTTGTTCGAGGTGCATTATTATTGTAGTCGTCGGGATGAGTGACTATGCTTTATTGAAGTAAAATGGAAAACGTGTTTGTTCCTATCAGTCCCTTTTAACTTACATTAAATGTACTTAACAGCTATGTATTTTTGGCTGTTCAACAACAAAGCCAGAAACTTACTCGCTTTTTGCGCGACTACATTTTTTTTACGAGCACTGACTAATGAATAATGTGTAATCACTGACTAGCAGCTATTTCAAATATGAATGGAGACGAAACGGATGCTTTTAAATAAAATGTAAAATTTGGAATATTGAGGATAAGTTATTTTTACAAACATCTGCATCCCCGTCTCCTTAGTCTTGCGACAATAATTAAAATTTTCTTAAATTTGACTGTCTATATTTTCAAATCAAGTAAGTGTATTAATTATTAAAGTAATGCGGCTGCTGAATTGCAACGTACAGTGTGCGTCAAAATAGATAAATAAAACAAATTTATTTTTTCTGCTATGCACTGTTTGTTGATGTTTTTAGTATAATTCGTTTGGTTATAGATCTTGCTAAAGATACAGAAATATGTGCAATTTATGCTTATTTATCAGAATACAGTCATCAACTTTGGTTCGTCTTTTTTTTGAAATTTAATATATTTCTCAAAGTGATTACAAATTTCAAAGGTATATTTAGAGTAAGATGTGGTAGGGTATCTTAATTTGTGCCTGTTATGTAATAAATTTTGTACCTACCTCGCCTAAATATGCCGCCGTCGCAAGAACTAGTAACTATAGGAAACGCAATTTTATATAGTCAATTTAATAAGTCTAGTCCTATTCTATAATCTATATTTAGTCAAATTAGTTACGTATTTATAGAAATATTCTAAAAACCAAAACAATTTAGGTTTTAGGAATACTAAAGTTAGATTGCTGCATTGAATGCGTTGGATACATACAAATTTGTTTAAAATGTTTTTCTAAGCAAATTGAAACGCCGAACAAGTCGTATTGCGGTTATTATAAAATATATCGAAATTTATTTGTTTTAAGTCTTAATATTTTTTTTTAATTGCAGTTTTCGTGCAACTTTGGTTTTTTAATGAACATTCTGGTTTATTAAAAAAACTCTGTTAAAGCAAATCCCAACCTGTAAAGCAGAAGTTGTAGGTCTTTTCTAAGATATATTAGAAAAAAACATTGTTTTTAAATTTTCAACATAAACATAAAATTCAACAGCATACAATAAAAATAGAAACAATAGAAAAATCGTAAAAACACGTCAAGTTTAGAACGCTTTGTTAAACACATAAAGTCGTTAGACTACAATGATGGAAATTTTATTTAAAAAAAAATTTCATTAGATTTAAACATTCCAATATATTTAAAAAAAAATTGTGGTAATTCTAAGTATGTAAAAATATACAACGCATTTTCAGAACCAGTATCGATATAATACTAAGATCTTTCAAACCAGAAAGCAATTTCGATATGTTTTATTATAATAGATACAGCGTGTCTTGTTTCAAGAACATCATGCATGGAAATTAAGCAAATTCATGTTTTCATCATACTTATCTAAGTACTGTAATAATTTACATTTTATAGATAATGACTATAAACTCCCCTGAATATAGGAGGTGTACTGATTCGATCTCGCACTCTCCGAATTTTTAAAAGTGGAAAACTCTGAAAATCTAATTTTAATCAATGAGCGAGGGAGGGATGTCTCTCTCTCTCTCTCTCTCTCTCTCTCTTGATATCTATAAATTTTTTCATGCGAGTTAAAACTTGCATCTTTATATGTGCCACTGACATCCTTGAATTAAATTTTGTTATAAACAAAAATTAATAACGCCGAATATAACAGCGGCGTGCTGTCATGTTCGGTGCCAAGCGAACTTCAACAGTTTGAAGTACTAAAATTACGAAGTGTGGGATTAATAAATGCACCCTATAGTACATTAAGCCTCGAGCTTAATGGATTCTTAGCTCAATATTAGGAGATACGTTGATGTATTTATTACATAATTTTAACATATACGTTTAAAAAAATGTTCCTTAAAGTAGCTCAAACAGACACTAAAACTAAGGGATATGAACTAAAACTGGACAGACGGTGTGTTTTCGTAACTACAAAAATACCTGCGCATTAGTGCCTTTAAAACGAATTAGAACTTGTGATATTTGCACATTAGTGTCGAGCTCTGTTAACGTATGAGGTACAAATCCGCCGTCTAGTCACAAATTGCTAGCCTGCACAATCCGTCCAATTGGTTAGTGCCTAATCTTTTCGCACCAAAAATTGTTCTTTTTTACATGGCGTAACTTGGGATGTTATGGGCTAAACTTAAAAATTGCTGATATTCGCAATCAAATTGCTACATCTTCGTAAGAAATTTGTTACGCCAAGCGATTGACGATCGCATTTTTTATATTCAAATTTTTTTTATAAATTTTGAGGTTTGTGGATAACTTTTTACGGTTATCGATGAATCAGGGAAATAGATCTGTACATAATGGTGATAAATTTTGTTCGTATTGTACATTATGATACTAAAATGTATAGATTAGGTAGAATTAAGTATTTAAACCTGTTTTACCGATTTAATCAATATAAAATAAATAAATAATTAAGTATACAAATATATATAATCTTAATACTCTAAAACAGCAATCATTTAGTTTTTGTATAAAAAGGAATCTTGTAGTTTACATTTCTAGATGTTACATACCTGCTTAGTGGCTAGGTGCTGAAGGTTATGTTATAAAAACTTGTTACTGTATTTTAAACTACCTGTAAGGTTGCAAATAATAAATAAATAAATAAATAATAGTAGATGAGTTTCCCGTTAAAAAATTGTTCAAGGGCATTGCCTCAAATTTGTTTTTAATATACTATACGTTAGAGTTTAGATAGCTCTTTCTCACTATTTATTTAAATATCTTTATAGTAGATATGTTATAGATCTTAGTAAAAAGTACTTAATAAATTATTATATACATGTTGTGTTTAACTTTATTTATACCTAGCCCGCTTTATCAAATTTTAATTTTAACATCCTTCACATTAATTTTCACGCACTAAGGGACAAAATTATTTATTAATATTAATTCGACGGAAAATTTTATTCTGTAACTTGTCTCAAGAGAAATAAACAGGAATATTTTAGGTCCTTCATAAATTTGCAAACAGAATATTAATTTGCTATACGAGAAAAAAACAAGTTTTGTCAAGGCCAACAATTAAAAGCTTAAAGATGCGTTATTCACGAAACATCCTATACATAAGTTATAAAATGAACAACTGTTCTGTTGATATAGAATAATCAAAAGCATAATTTTATTACTCGAGCTTTCATTTCATAAAAACTGCAGTGTTTGCGTCAGATACTTTATCCGCCATCTCTTGGTCACTTCAGAAAACAACCTGTTCGAAACTACAAAATCTGTACGAATTAAACGCGACTAAATTGTGATAACATGTTGTTTTGTAAGTGATAAGATGTTCTTACGCGAAATGGCGCTATGTAAACTCCGTAACTTTTCCCCTCGCCTAAATCTATTCCGCCAAAGAAAATTTTCCGAGGTAAGCTTACTATTTTTTTACAAGAAGTTAGTCTATTCTAGTCTTTTTAGACCGCTGCTGCTGCAGTCAGAATTGTCGAAGTTGGGCCGCGAGATGGACTTCAAAACGAACCCGTCATCGTTCCCACAGATGTTAAAGTAGAATTTATAAACAGACTATCAGAAACTGGACTAACAACTATTGAAGTAACCAGGTGTACCTTACTTTCTTTTAATTTCGCTAATATAACACTTGAGCTTTATTTAAATCACGAATAAATTCAAAAACAACAAATCATATTTTTTCGTAACGTTTCTAGTACGGCTGGAACAAAACCCGACAGCAAAATTGATAATCGATTATTTTCAAAAAAATTGAAGAATCGTTTAATTTTTTAATTGATTTTTGGTTAGAATCGATTCTTCATAGTTTAGTTGCAAAACTAATGCTTACTAAAATCGATTTTTTGTACTTCAATTTGTTTCTAATTTAGGGATATTACAATAGAGTTTTCGGGAAAAGTACACTTGTGTGACATCATTTCCAAGAGCATTTCAATATTTATCATGAACGCTAAACATATACAAGGTGTTACACTTAAAAAAGGTATATCTGAAACTTTGCTATTTAATCTTCAATTGTTTTTTTTTAATTATTGGTAAAATCCGTGAGAAAATTTTGTACAACCTTTTTTTAAGTTTTTTTCTAAGTTGCGAAAAAACGTAAATATTAGCTGGTACTTGCTCAGTCAAACCCTGTGTTTAGGTGCTACAACAATAACAAAATAATTCATTTTAACAAAATATTCTGAATTCAAAGATTATATATAATGGATGTTACACGCGCTAAATTTGATAAACACTATGTTTCTAATTCATAATCTTTTTTATAACCATGTATTGGAATCGATTTTTTATATTCAATTACTAAAATCAACTTTTACAGTCGATTATTAGAATCAGTTATTATGATTAATTTTTATAATCGACTATTGAAACCGATTATTAAATTAAATCGATTTTTATGTATGGATTTTTACTTTAAAATCGATTTTGGGCTGTTATCGTAAATCGATTCCGAAATTTCAAAAAGTCCCAGCCCTACTTTCTAGTACATCATTTTTGTATTACTATTATAACTATTTTGCTGGGTATTTCTCCGCTATTCAGCCGTAAAAAATTAAATGACTTAAATATTTGTAAATTAATTTCGTCATCAACATTTGAGACAAAACTGTAATTTAATCCAAATACGGTACGCTAACTGTAATAAAACATTTCAGTTTTGTAAGTGCCAAATGGGTACCACAAATGGGAGATAATACTCAAGTTTACACGCAGATAAATAAAAATCCATCCATAACTTATCCAGTTTTAGTTCCAAATCTCCAGGGTTTACAAAGTGCTGTAAGTATACAAATTTCCGATACAATTTCAACAATTCAATGAAAACTTTTCAGTTGTCTGTTGGTGTAAAGGAAGTTGCGGTTTTTGCAGCGGCTTCTGAAGGTTTTTCAAGAAAAAATACCAACTGCACCATTGAAGAAGGTTTGAAACGAATACAAAAAGTTACAGATGTTGCTAAAAACAATAACATCAAAATAAGGGGGTACGTTTCATGCGTTGTAGGTTGTCCTTACGATGGTTATGTCAAACCATCAGTGGTGGCAAAAATAACAGAGACATTGTTACATCTCGGGTGTTACGAAATTTCGTTAGGAGATACCATAGGAGTTGGTACAACGAAAACCATGAAAGATATGTTAAAAAATGTTTTAGCAGTTACAACCCCCGATCAACTAGCCATTCACTGTCATGATACCTACGGCCAAGCTCTAGTAAATGTACGCACTGCTCTTGAAGTAAGTTTATTAAAAAAAGAAAAAATCAGATTTCTTATTTTTTTGTAATTTTTTTAGTCTGGACTAAAAGTGGTGGACTCTTCAGTCTCGGGTCTTGGGGGTTGTCCTTATGCCAAAGGTGCATCGGGCAACGTCGCAACAGAGGACTTGATTTACATGTTACACGGACTTGGAGTTCATACAGGTGTAAACTTAAATCAATTAATCGAAATAGGGCAATTTATATGTAATTCTATTAAAAAACCTACCAATTCTAAAGTTAACAACGCTTTGTACAAGAATCTCAAATCTGTATAAAACATAATTTTCTAAATCGATTTTTTATTTACTGAAACATCCTTTAGCACTTAAAATAATGAAACATTTGAGAAGGTCGCTTTTGTTTTCGTATAAGCAGAGATTCCAACCAAGAACCTTTCGGGAAGTTTCCCTTCCTAACACCATTGCGCTACTTGGAATTTACCCCAGAATAAACCACCCCTAAAAATCATCCTCAATAAAAATGGCTGCGCACGGAACAGCACATATACTTACGAAAAATAAAAGTGTTAATCTACACTTAGAATTATAGTCTTTACAGGAACCTCGACCATATAATTGTTTAGTTTTTATGAAACTTCGCAGGTTAGTAATAACACTAAATAGTTATTTGCAAAAATTTACTTGTTATTAACCATTTTACCTAAATGTTGCTTTAGTTTCAATATGAAGATAAACGCTACGAGAATGACCACACCGATTGAAGAAAAGCTGGACCAGAAGCTGAAAGTGCGCACAGGAATGGTGACGGTTAGTGATGGAAAAAGTAGGCCCATTCCTGTGCAACTGCATTTGTCGATGGAGGTTTTGCGGCTACAGAAGGAAGAACTCGTACCACCAGACCCGAAACCGATAAACGGCAAGGTAATTTTACGAATTAACAGTATGCCAATGCCCAATCAACATCAATAACAAAATTTGGTTATCAAGGAGAGAATGGTACAAATCAGGCGCCAAAAGGTTGGCGGTCTCGGATTAAGCATTAAAGGGGGAGCGGAACACAAACTTCCAATACTTATTTCCAGAATCTACAAAAACCAAGCAGCTCATCAAACCAAGGAGCTATTTGTAGGAGATGCCATCATTAAAGGTGGGCTGCCCCGTATGTACGCAGTAATGAGGTTATTATTTTTAATTTCATCGTTTTTAGTTAATGGGGAATATATAACAGCTTGCCCCCATGACGACGCAGTTAATATTTTACGAAACGCTGGAGATTTAGTTGTTCTTACGGTAAAACATTATCCAGCAGCCACGCCGTTTTTACAAAAACAAGGTAGGTATATATCTGAGCTGATTTTGAATTATCGCACACTTGGGATTTCTGGAAGGAAAATATTCATTTTTTACAGAATGAATGTGTGTTTGCATCTGTGCGTTTTGCTGCTTTTATCATTTGCTTTCAAAACCAAGCAGAATAACATTTTCTTACAGAAACGCCCTTTTATACCCAAGTAAAAGCTGTATTTTGTATGTTAACAGTAAACCAAAAATGATTGTTCAAATTTTTATCGTAATATAATTCCCTAAAATTACTAGGCCAGAGCCGGAATAGGCTCATCCGCCGCTGTAAGCAACGCTTTTTTGCCGTCTCATTGAATATGGTTGGTTATGGATTACCAGCATTAACCCAGAAATCAGTTATCTGAAATACATGCATTTATGTCAAAGAAACTAACACGATGTTAAATTTGTTTTAAGAGAATCTTGGAGTTCCGGAAGCGAACTTAAGTAACGAGGCCGTCCCCGCTACTCCGAATTTATAAAAATCCGGTACAGCTATTAATTAAATGAGAACTTTTTATCAACGAAAAAAAGTATTTCAGTAAGAAAATATGTTAGAAAGTGTTTTGAGTCCTCGAAGAAAGTTCTATTAGAAAAATATTATATTTTGAAAAAAGTTCTATCGAAAAATATTTCACTTGAAAAATATTCCGCCAAAAAATGTTCTCTTATATAAATAAATCTCTCTGCAAAAAGTTGCAAAAAAATATTTTAATCTTAAAAAAGATCTTTCATAAAAATACATCTCTCTTGAAAAAAGGTTTCTCATAACATTTCTCTCAGAATCACAGTTTGTGTATGATATTAAGAGATGGTGCTACTACGCTTCGACTGGTGCTTGGAACAGGGGAATAATGAAGAGAGAATTTTTTTGTAGCGAGAGAAATATTTTTGAGAGAACTTTTTCCCCGAGAAAAATATTTTTTGACAGAACTTTTTTCAAGCGAGAAATATTTTTCTAAGAACTCTTTTCAAACAAAAACTTTTCCTTTTTGTTGAAAAAAAGTCTTGTCGAAAAAACTTCTCATTTATATAAAACAAGAGAAATTAACCACAACGAATTTGAAACTACAGTACCGAAATAGAAACTTCTCTTCAGGTTGGTGAATCTGAAATCACGAATCACCAATAGATCGATCTGAATTTATAGTTTTGGGATTCCTCCCCTCCTGTCGTTCGTTAGATTTAAGTGGCAAAAATTAGGAATCAAACTCGAGTCTTGATTTAAAATGTAGTTTTGGAATTTGTGGATAAATCTAATTTCTCATATGTCGAATTATAAATTAGACAGTAGGATAGGTTGTTTTAAATCTAAAATGAGTGATGTTGAAGTGACAATCAGATAGGTGTTTTATTAAACGCGTGTCTAGATTGGCGTATACAGTGTTTGGGGCATGTTGAATATTTTATTTGGTAAAGGCCTGATTGGTCGTCAATTGGTACGGAGTTTTTAGTGTTACCTTGGGGCTTTGTAAGATTATTTTTTGTAGAAACAATCGGCCGAAAACCTACATTTTGGAAAAAACTGGGCCCAGTATTTTTGCGAATCTGATCTATTTCTTCGTGTGTAGTTTCAAGAGAAATCTGTTTACTAGCGTTAGCTTTGTGTAGAATGTTTTATTATTGTTGTAATTGATGTGGTTAACTAATGAGCGGGCTAGCCATTAAATCTTGCTATTTCGTGGATATAATTTAATTCTTTCTTGTATCGTATTTGCGTCAGCGGTACGTTAACTAAACTATAAACGAGTGAATTAAATGCGGCACGTTTATATGAACGTGAACGTGTGTGATGAAAATGTTGAGTAACGTATCTGTTGGGAGGGGAGGAATCCCGAAACTATAAATCCAGATCCACTTATCAGCAATTTGTGATTTCCTATTCTACAGGATTAAAGGACGTTGTGGCCCTTTTCTTTTGTTTTCTGCTGATGATGACTGCTTAGCATTCGACATCTACTTTTAGTGCACAAAAAGTTCTTGTGAGAGTTAACGAGTTTTTTATTTTTTTTAATTAATCATTTTCTCACAGTTTCTCATTTGTTTACTTTATTATTTTTTTCGTTCATAATAAGCGAAATTGTTAACTGTTAACAATTTTTTACTTCGTCGTTTTAAGCGGTGTTTAGAAAATATTTGCAAATTCTCGAAAAAAAAAAGGTTTTTATAGCATATTCTCAGTTTTAGAAATCGTTTTCTGATTGATACAGCATATTTTGATTGCCCTAAAAAAAGGAACGTGAACCGAAAAAGAATAACGTTTCGATTTTCGGTTACGGTTCAAAAAATTTTAAATTTCGGTTAAGGTTTACAGTTATCAGTATTGTTTGGTTTTTCTTGATGAAAAACAAAGAAAATTTTTGACAAGATTATGTGGAAAAAATTAATCCATGTAATTAAAAAAATGTAAAGTTATTACGAAAAACTGGAGGCACTAAAATTTTCATTTTTGTCAAATTGTAGAAAAGCCTGTTGCGGGGGATTAAATCAAAAATAAAGCAGGTACGGTCTTTGGCTCTAAGAAATCCGTCTTTTCACGAAATACCCAGACATGTCATGAAATAAAAGAATTTTTTGAATTATTAGAAAAAAACAACCTGAAGACTAGGAATCCTGCCAACATGACAACATTGTTAAAACAATATAAAAAGGAAATTACTCAATGTGACTGAGACTTTTATGAAATCACAGTGACTAGCCGGCTGGTACCGGCTAGCAATTTTTTGTTGGTATACCCTCAGCGGATAACATGTTTTACCGGCAATTTGAATTTTGCCGGCGGATGACGTGTTGTTTTATGTATGCCGTCGCTCAGTGCTAGAATGCGTGTACAGAGTTCGAATCCCGTGTTGGTTGGATACATTTTTTAAATTTTCTATACGTTTTGAAAATGGAGTACATAGTTTGTCATTATTTTTTTGTTTTTCTATACATGGTGGCATGCTACTTTTTATGTTCTCTGGGATCCTTAGCTGTAGTGGCAGCGCGCAGGTGCAACAATGTCCATGCTGATTGCCAAAAACCAGAAAAAACTTTACATCAGTGGGAAACATTAATAACTCTAATCATGTTTTGGCCACAACCCTAAGGGTCAATCAAAAAAGCTGAACATGCGGAATGCGAAGATTAAATACTTATCGTAATTTGCTACAATAAACAAATATCGGTTCTACATTTGTCAGAACGAAAATATACCGGTACATTCTTAAAATTCTTCCGTTTCGGTTACAGTTCGGAAAATTATGAGTTTTTTTTTTTCGTTTTCGATTACGTTTCGGTGCACGTCCTTGTCTAAAAATCACAATTTCATAGAAAAGTAAATAAATCAAAATAGAACAGCTAAACATAAAATCTGCAATATCCCAAATGTAGCTCCGCTTTCCTAATTACTGATCTCCAAAAATTTATATTAAAATAACATCCAACGCTTCTATAAAGGAAGCAGTAAAAAGGATAAAACATAATTTTTAATTTAAATAATCTACATGGGTATTTGAAAATTTTAAAGAGCGCAGACTTTAGCATTTGCAATACTATGAGAGGTTTATCGGAATGAAAATTGTCGTGCGGTTGAGCTAAACAACTTGCAAAATAAAGAAAAACTATTAGTAGCTCATCGCAAAGCGCTATAAAATGTATTACATCACCCCAGCGACCTACTGAATGACTTTAAGATTGCAATCGATATGCCAAAGGAGATTAAATATGAAGTTGATCAAAAAATTGTAATTTTCAAAAGTAACCTCTTGGAAAAGTTGTAGATTTATGTTTATGATATGAAAACAGGCAAATTAATTACTGTTTGCGAGGATTTGAAAAACGTAGTATAGTCAATATTACAATTTACTTTCGGCTTAGACCGCGTCGTCATTTGGGAACTACACCTAGCATAATCAGGTAAGGGCCTACCTGTAGCTTGTCGCCTTTACAAGCATTTGCCGAGAAGTTTGAGCCATAGTTGTTTGTGGACCCTCCCTGCCTAAAACAGGGCCGTGTGCTTAGCTTATTTAAACCTTGGGGCGGACAAGGATTTGATCTTAATGTATTTTGTTTGCCAGTACAATAATACTTACAATTCAGTGTTCTTTTCACTCTGAAGATGCAAGGTGCAATGTCTTGCGAAACGTTAGTTTGTATGGGTTCACAAACAGCTAACAGGCATAAGCCGATTAAGTGTTATTGTCCTGGCAAACAAAATACATTAAGATCAAATCCTTGTCCGCCCCAAGGTTTAAATAAGCTAAGCACACGGCCCTGTTTAGGCAGGCAGGGCCTACGAACAACTATGGCTCAAACTTTTGGAGCAAATGGTTGAAAGGCAGACAAGCTACAGGTCTGGGTGTAGTACCCAAATGACGACGCGGTCTAAGCCGAAAATAAATTGTAATATTGACAGTTCGAGAAACCGCGAAAGCCTCAAAGAATATATAAGGCAGTATAGTCTTCAATTTGCTCAACCATATCTTCTGGATTTCACAACACGAGTTTCATGGTCACCATGGTTCCTCATATCCTTTTACAAAACCATTTCTGTTTATATTCAACGCACTAATGTTTTGCAGAAGAGAAGGAAAATCAACAGCTTGATAGTAATAGCGATGAAAAAGATGCTTCTGAAGAAAGTCTCCGTTTAATTACCAACAGTTCTAGCAGCAGACCAAGTTCTTTATGTTCAGAATTGGAACAAGAACCAGCAACAAGATGGGTCGACATTGTAACTTTACCTTTGATGATGGCGTATGTAACAAGGTATATTTTCGGCACGGATAAATTAAGACCAAATGCTTTCGAAGTACGTGGCCTTAACGGCGTTAGTACTGGAATTATTCACTGCGATGATTCAGCGGTACTCTCACAGTGGCTTAAATATATTTCAGACAACATAATTGGACTCACGCATCTCCAAGTAAGTTTTTTTTAAATTTGAGCTTAAAAATTATGCAACTTAATGTGATTGCAGATGAAGCTTTATAACAGAAACTTCAGCGTATCTGATCGGATCGAATACATGGGCTGGGTAAATGAAGGAGTTATCAATAACAACCAACCTTGGCAGAATTACAAGCCCAGATTTCTAGCTCTTAAAGGAGCAGATTTAATGCTGTTTGATTCGCCTCCAGTAAGCACCAAACTCCCTAAGAAAATTTACTTCACGTAATCTTATAATCTTTTACAGTTAAACGTGATGGATTGGGACAAATGCCCTCTAATATTCAAAGTTTATCAAACCATGTTCAGGGTTGTTAAAGAATCTGAAAATGTAGACGAAAGACAACACTGCTTTTTGGTACAAACTTCTGGACAAGATTCTCGATATCTTTCAGTAGAAACACGTCAAGAGTTATTACGAATAGAAAACGCTTGGCATTGTTCTGTTTGCACTGCGGTCATGAAATTAGGGGTAAAGTTGATTTATAACATTTTTTAATATATTAATGTGGCTGTTCCAACATTCAGTTGAAAAAAAGGATAAATGTTTATTTTGTACTATTTTTCTACAGATTTGGAGTTGCGACAAGCACAGTAACATAAGAATTGTACAATTTTCATGTTTTTCTAATTTTTTTCAAATTCTCGTCATATTTACAAACTCTCCAATTCTCAGGTTTTGAAAAAAAGGATAATTTTTGTAATTTTTATACATTTAAAATTTTCAGGGGTTGGGGATGTATTGGCGTGAGGGTAGTTTAAATTTTTCTCATTTGGGGTGTATTTTAAGGTGTTACCTATAGAAATGTTGCTGTAATAAACAGGATGATTGCTGTCATTTTCTCAAATTTGCTATTTTTAGGGGTTGGGGTACATTGAGGTAAGGGTGATTTAGAGATGCAACTTTATAAAAGAGGTTAATTCCCGCATTTTTAATACAGATTTAATTTTCAGGGACGGAGGTGCATTAAGGTGGAGGTAGTTAGGAGACGTTACTTTAATAAAAGAGGATAATTCTTGTTATATTAATACATTTTCAATTTTTAGGGGTTGGGGTGCACTTTAGGGTGGGTAATAGATGCTGCATTATGAAAAAGATTAATTCTTCTCATTTTTAAATATTTTCAATTTTCAGGAGTTGTGGTTGCTTTGGAGATATTACTTTAATAAAGGGGTTTTAGAGGTAAGGGTGCTCTTTAGGGTGGTTTAGAGATGTTGCTTTAATAAAAAGAATGATTCTTCTAATTTTTACAAATTTTCAGTTTTTAGTAGTTGGGGGTGCGCATAAAGGTGGTTAAGAGAGCTGATTTACAAAAGGTGGTGCTTCTCGTTATTTTTAAAAAATTTCAATTTGTATGAATTGGAAGGAGATTTTGAGATGTTGCTGTAATGAAAAGGATAATTCTCCTAATTTTTAAAAATTTTTAGTTTTAGGGATTGGGTGCAGTTAGGGATAGTGGAAAGATGCTGATTTAGAAATCTTACATCTGTCTACTCGAAATAACACTTTTCTTATTGATTACGATAGTTTTCCCATAGTTGTGTGCTTACAACTCAAACTTTAATGCTTTATTCTGTAACCTGCTGTGTGGTGAATATCGCTAACGAAATTGTTAATTTTCTAGAGTAAAACCTTCACGGTAAGTTATGGAGGTAAAACAGCTGGACTGACCTTAGACTGGAATTTAGGATTTTCATTGCATGAAGCTGAGTCAAAAATACCTGTATGGCAATATAAATTTTCGCAACTTCGTGGCTCTTCAGATGATGGTAAATCGAAACTCAAACTTCATTTTCAAGATACCGAAACTAGAGCTATTGAGACAAAGGTATTTTTGAATCATTTTTTGGCAATGAATTATTAATAATCATGTTTTGTTTTTCAGGAGTTGGAGTGTTCTATATTACAAAGTCTGTTGTTTTGTATGCACGCATTTTTGACCGCTAAAGTTGCCTCAGTTGATCCGACTTTCTTGTGTTCAATGATTCCATGAATTCAATAAGTAAAGAATTGTATTTTAAAGATAATTTTTTGATAAAATATTTAAAAAGTTACTCCATCAATACTGTAAATATTTGCGACAAGTGGTCACAATCCGTATGCAGTTGCGTTTAGTAACGTGATTTATTCGTATGCCGTAGTAGAAATGTGATAGACTTAATAAATTTATCATAGCCCTATGATCCAACAGGCAATGATGCACATCATTTTTAGAGAAATTTTACTCGTACGCGTGAATTTCAACACTCGTTTTTATGCGAGTGTAATTGATTTGGTAATTCTAGAAAATTTAGCGAATACACTGTAAATGAAACATGTTGTGATTTTTTTCATCATTGTTTAACTGCTAGTAAAAATTAGCACTATTTAGACTAGGGATTCTTACCAAACTAAAGCACAATAATAATAATAATAATAAATTAAATAATATCAACTAATTTTCGCAGAAGGCGAAATTTAGTATTATTGAAAAAGCTTTTACAATTTTGTAATTTAAATTACTAAGTACGTTTAGTATCTCACAATTTCGATATAATATATTATTTATTAAAATACTCCGAATTAATTTTTGATACGGTATAATGACGATTATACATAAATTCAAAGCCAGTTGATTTCTCATTTACTATTGACGATAAAAAAATGTTTAAGTTAAAGTTATACAGTTTATGGGGACGAGTATTTTGAGCATACAAAACAAAATGGCCTATTTTCGTTTTAAGCGGAACCGACTATATCTTTATTTTTTTAAATGGAACACCCTGTATTTTTAAGCTAACACCATTGTATCATAAATTCTGTTTAAGCAACTATAATGCAACTGTAGGCCTAAAGTTAATAACAAGCGAGATATTTTGATTTAAAGTAACGTATGTAACCAATGGTAATGATTCAAAGTATATTGCAATTGGCTGTAGGAAGTTGTTAAGAAAAAAATAAAAGCGATTAACAAACGTGCAACATCTGTCCGAATTAAGTTTGTGGATGTACTAAAACATATTTTTTATTTAATTTGACAATCAAGCTGCTTTTAGCTGTCAACCTAGGTCACCTGACCTAACTCCTATGGAGTTTTTGTTTGGAGATTCTTAAAATATAATAAACAACTAATGTATAATTAACATGAATTGCACGCTAGTTGACTGCTTTTATTATTTTCTTATTAACAGCCCCTTAAGATCACTTGATATAGAATCATTACCATTGATTACATACGTTGCTTTATGAATCAAAATGTGTCGCTTGTTATTAACTTTAATTAATTTTTTAAATAGAATTTATCCCACAATCAAAGTAGCCTAAAAATACAGGGTGTTCCACAGGGTGTTTAAAATAAAGACACAGTTGTTTCCGCTTAAGCCGGAAGTAAACCATTTTGTTTTGTATGTTTAAAATCCTCGTCGTCATAAACGGTATAACTTTCACTTATACTTTTTCTATCGCCAATAATAAATGAGCAAATCTAATGGCTCCTCAATTTATATTCAACCTGTACAGTTTTTATATTGTGTAGCTGTTCAATTTTGGTAACTTAAATGATAAAACAATTGGAATTTTCAAAATATTGTGTAACTAATTTTGTATTGATTGGTATAGTTTTAATTTTTTATCCAAGGTGGTTTAATAGCACAAAATAACCAGATTTTGGTTCGAATCCCTGCTTAAAAGTGCAGGTGATGTAATTTAGACTTAAAAGCTCTGAATAACAAATAAAAAATGAATACAAGACAGATTCATTTTCTATTTGTATTCTGATTTTGACGTAAATGTCAAATACGTAACTTAAATAGAATGAACAAGTATAGTCAATAACCTACCTTGTAGAATTACTGTTACCTAATCATAGTGCAATATAAATTTATATATAGTATATTAAGAATCCAAAAAATTCGTCACTCTCAGGTTTTTATCTCCGGATTTGAAACTATTACAGAAATTTGAGCTGTACAACTGCATTTTGAAAAATCAATCCATATTACATACTAAAAATCGAAAATAAGTCCTTGGCAGAAGACAATCCCTGCAGAAAATTCTAACCCTGAACAAAAAGGACAGTACAGTTGTGATCAGACATTAATTAACCAATAATCCCACTAATTTCAGTATTTTTATTTAGTCCTCTATCATATATGTAAATAAATATTATTAGAATTTACAAATTGTTATGATGAGATTTTAGGCGTTACTACTGAATAAGTAGCTTTGTTATTTAGTGATGTATAATATGTAAAATGATTCGACAGTTTTTGCAATTTTTTCTTGCTGAAAGCAAAAATGTTATTGTTCAGTAGCACAATTAACAAATATATGTTTTCACTACACTATGTTGAATTTGTTGTAAGTAAAAAGATTTGTTAAGAAATACCACAGATGCGGTTTACAATGTTAAACACCTTGATGCAATAAAAAGTATTGAAATGAGACAAAGAAAATATTATTTAAGCACATAACAACAATAGGACTTATATGACTCTGTTTTTAAAATTTTCTATTCAAATAGTATAGCTACTAACTACAAGCATAACTTGCTCGTCACTCAATGATTGTATTATGTAACTCTCTTAAACAATAAGTTTTCACTGGCCTGCTTTTCCTTTAAATTTTTTTGTCCAAGTACCAGTGCCGGATTTACCAATAGGCTGACTAGGCTGCAGCCTAGAGCCTCCGGATTTTGGGGCCTGATTTTTTCTTTATAATTTTTGGGCTTCATAAATTTGCGTTTAAAATTGGCTATTTTTTAAGTAAGCTTTCAAATGTACATACCATTATCATGTATAGGTAACTATTGGCAATTTCCAGTTTGCATTCCGTCAAAAATAAGTTCTTCGTGTGTATTCTTTTAAAGTAATAAATGTGCACCTTAATAATAGTAGTTAGTAATAAAGAGTGCTTATACAATAAAAGTATACATGGTGCAGGATACTTTGGCTAGTAATTTTAAAAGAGCCATTTAGTAAAAAAAATACTTCTTACATTTTAAATTAAGCAAAAATCTAAAGAAAAATGTATAAATTCAACACGTGTCCTTTTAATCCTTGGGTAACAACTACGTATTCTAATGTATTTGTGGAGAAGCAGTTGAATGGATGCTGACTTCTAAGCAGAAGTCCCTGGTTCCAATGTTGGGTGGTACAAACTTTTTTGAATATTTTTGTTATCTATTTAATTTTTAGACTGTTGTCACCTTTTCAAGACTAAGGTTTTAATGCTCAATTATGTTATATTAAATTTATGATTTACTGTGCAAACCATTTCTTTTACTATTTAATTGTGCAACTGTCAGGAAAACTAAATAAATAAAATAAAAATAAAACACATTTCTCTCGCTCATGACTGGAACCCGAGACTTCTGCTTAGAAGACAGCAGCTTTAACCGCTTCTCTAGGAAGATATTAGAATACATTGTTGTTACGGTTTGATTAAAAGAGCTCGTCTTGGATTCATGCTTAATTTTAAATATAAAAAATTTTTTTTACTACACTAACTAATAACAATAATACTTCTTAGCCAGAGCCTTAGAGACATAAAATCTGGGAAAAATAAATTTCTCATGCATTTTGCCAATACTTCAACTTTTCTGGGAAATTGTGTATATTTTTGTCAGCACAGACCTAATATCGTATTGTAATTACCGTTTCTGAATTTAAGCTCAGGTTAATTTTGTGCAACGAAGAAAGTATTGTGCGGAAAAACACATAGCACAAGGGCTTACTTATTACCGACCAGCAGCGGTGTTATGTTATGGTAAGACGTGGTCGCCCCACCTGTATCTACCCCATGCACATAGTATAAGTTACTTTTGAACAGCAAGGCCTCATACTTATTTATAGCCTAGGGCCACATAAAATGTAAATCCGGCACTGCTAAGTAGCATTATCATAAGTTCGATGATCTTCAAACATTATGTAGTTGTGTATACACGAACTAAAGAAACATTACCAAAACTGTAGTGCCGCCTACTATACAAAGTTAATATTATTACGACTACCGGTTCTTTGTGAGGAGAATTAAGAGAAACTAGCTTATAACAAGCGTAATCATTTTTATTATACAAAGTATTACACTTTAATTGTTGGTAACTTTGGGGGTATGTTCCGCACCGAAAATTAAAAGACTCGTATTTTTCTGTTTTCCCCAATTTCGATTTTGAATAGGCGTACTGACCCCCGAGAGGAGGCCCCTAAAAACAGTTGTTTGTGAATACTTAAAGGCAACGTACACCTATTTGGATGAAACTTAGTGTGCGTACTAATCAAGTGAATTTACATGCATGCCAAGCAATAATTTAATAAAATTCGCTAGGGGGTGCCAGTTACGGGACAATGCCTTTAGTTTTTCTACAGTAACGTTTTGCGTAAAAATTTTTCAAACTTTCTATAACAGAATCAAATGCAGAATTTAATTCTCTAAAAAAAGTTGTTCTTGTGTTTTTTTCATATGGCGCACCGTTTACGAGATATTTCAATTCGTGTTGCCATAATAACTTCGATAGGTACTTCATACTTTGTGGGTTAACATCTCAGGGTGGATTTAGCACACTAAAAAAGTCTATATAAATATATGTCCGGAAATAAGTCCTTACAGAGTTACAGCTTCCTTTTTGAGATGCACGACATGTATGTCGGCGTATTGAATATTTGTAACTTTCTTGGCATAGCTACTATACAAAAACAACAACACTAAAAACAGCAAGTACGATATTAAACACAATTTAGGAAGAAATAATTTGATAGACGAAACATTGTAGCACACCCAGTAACTTTTTTCAAATTAAATCTTACAGGCGACTCAATTATTACAGAATGTAAATATCTCGTAACCGGTACGCAGTACGACAAACACACAAGAATAACTTTTTATTGTAGAATCAAATTCTGCGCCTGATTTTGCCATTAAAAAAATAAAAAAATTTTACACAAAAAAGTTACTATAGAAAAACTAAGGGCATCTGCCCGTAACTAGCGCCCTCTGGCGAATTTTATACAATTATCGTCTGGCATACATGTAAATTCACTTGGTTAGTGTACCAAATTTCATACAAATCGGACAAGGGTCTTTTTAAGTATTCACAAAAAACTATTTTTCAGGGCCACTTTTTGGGGGCCAGTACCCCCATTTAAAATTGAAATAGGGAAAAAACAAAAAAATTCGGGTTTCTTAATTTTTGGTGCGGAACGTACAAGTAAACAACAATATAATTGGAACCCTCTGTATATCATAATGAAAAGAATTTACATATATTTATCGCAAGCCAATTCTCGGTATTTATGGTTTAGTTTTGAAAACGGACTGTTTTATAGCTCGAAACATCAATATTTTTACAGTTACATGGCAACAACAGCTTGATTTTTGTCTGCGTTCTATACAAACGAACAACAAAACTAAGATTTCTCCAATTAATATATATTTTTTTTAGTTTACAAACTGGTTTTTTGCTATGGCCAAGGTTTTTTTTAAAGAAGGGGGAGGAGGTTAATTCAATTTTCAATTTTATTCTAGTTCCAAAATATATTACGTTATTATATTACAAATAATGTACAAAAAAAACTGTACTCTATGTGGTAAGTAATTTGTACAAGTAAATTACTTGTAGTTTCCTGGGAGGGGAGGGGGGATGCTAAATTCCTAAATTCCTCCCGGCTATGCCTTTAGTCTCGTTTACAAATCTAAACAAACTCTGTTTGTGTTTATTTTTACCAACAATATTAACTATAGTCTATAATTATTCCTACGACCCGATTCGGTTGTAAAATCAAGAACTCGTGAAAGTTCTAGATTTATTCAAATAAAAATATTCAAAACAATGTGTTTTTGTTTAGTAAAACAATGAAATGAGTAGTTTATGCTCCAGCGTTACATATATGGAATTCTTCTCTCATACGTCGCGTCGCAGCATTCTCTTCCTTCCTGTCCTGTAATCTCGCGTTTAATACATCATACTGAAAATTGCTTAGTAGTCTTGAAATGCACATTTGGTTTTATACAAATGCTGATAAGTGCTAAAGATTTTTTTTCCTTTGATATACAAAACTAATATTAAATTACCGGCATTGCGAAAAAGTTAAAATTAAAGTTACTGTTTTTTATAAATATCGATAGACTCTTTAAAATCTAATTTTTGGGGATATAGGAAAATAAACTTTTTCGTGCTACGAGGTTGTTGTCCCTTTGAAGTTTTCTCTTAACATGTAGCAAATGGCTTGCGTCGGGAAAGTTCTGGAACAATTTAGTTAGGTACTTAGTTGTAGTAAGGCTGTATTCAAACTCGCTCACAGTATTTACGTGTGTAAAATTTGAATTTCTATTATTATTATTTTTTTGTCTGGTTGATGAGAACGGCAACCAAGGATGACAAGAAAATCCGAAAAAATTTGTACTAAAAGAAATAACAACAGTATTATTCAAAACTTAAGAGTATAAGCAGCACTCTATAGTTAGCACATCACAGTGCTTTTTACTTTCCTAAATTTTCATTAATAATTACAAGAAAATGTTCGAATTCAAGATTTTGACTTAAATACATGTTTTAGATATCTGGGAACCCAAAAAAATGATATTTAAAAAATGTCTGCCTGTGGATGCGTGGGTATGTATTGCTATGATATTTGGAGGTGTATGTTTTGACTGGGGTATTGTGGTTCCTGGAAGGCAATTTTTGGGATGCTTGCTGCAATTCAGTTTGCGATTGGAGGTTTGTGAGAACTTTAAGATTTTTATTTTCTAACTTTTAAATTCAGGGTTGCGTATTTTTTGCTATAATTTCTTGTTATAAATTCTAGTAATTTATATTTTTCATATTTGTGAGGTTTGTTGGTACTGAAAGAAAAGAAAAACACAATCAGATTGATACGATTTTTATTTATGTTAATTTTACTTATAATTTAGTTCAGAATTGTTCAAAAGGTTTAATTTATAAGAAGTTTTAGACTTACTTGTGTGTGTATCGATAAATGTCATTATGGATGTCAGTGTCAATGTCACAAACGTATAAAAGAACACTCACGGTCGTGAGATTTATTTGTTTGTTCAAAAAAAATGGGAATCAAGAAGGAAGACAAAAGAATGGAAAATTTGTTTAGTGAGTTACGACTCGTCTTTGTAAATAAAGACAGAGAATTTTTGATGCTCTGGATGAATAAAGAAGAAAAACGAGTTAAAAAGTAATGTAAAAGTAATTTTAAATATAAAAGAAGATAATACAACTAATTATCAACGAATTGTGGAAAGTCCAGAAGAGTAGCAAGTATAAAGCGATCCAGAAAGTTTTTCCAGTTGTGATGGTGGTAAAACCAAGTTTAAAATAACATAAAAGCAGTCCAGAGGAGGATTCAAACTAAAGGCGAGTGTTTGTGGTTACTTGAGGAACCTGCAGACTAGAGAAGTAGAAGTTGGACATTCATCGTTTGCACGAGTGAAGGATATCCCAACAAGAAGACATTAAGATAAGTGTTCTCTTTTTAAAGGACGATAGTATTTAGTAACATTTATTTGATTTTTCGAAAACTTCATTTAGAAATTGATTTATTAAATAAAACCTTTCTTTGTAACGTTGATATTGTTTTGTGTTTATTCTATTTCAAATTAATTTATTTATAACTTGTCTTACAAGCTATATAACGACCCTGAGAAAGTTAATAAGAGTCTCATAGAAAATATAATTTGTAATTGCGTGAATTGCGGGCATTTAGGGAATTGTTTTCTAGTGAGTACATGCACACGCATATCATTGCAGTATATGTGTGTATCATAACTCCAGAACGACCCGAACGGATGGTCGGGTTTCGACGAGCTTTCAAATATGAGGTTATATCAAAATTGTTTTATTTTGGTAGCGTTTTTTCCAGAAGCCGAATTTTGTAAATCTAACAACAGAATCTAATAGAAGACCCCAGGACAAAACCGACAGTTTTTTCGCGAAAATTCTAGCTTCAAAACGGCGGCCGCTAGGTTTTCTCGTAAAATTTTTTTTTAAACGCCTTTTTTTGAATAAGTTAGCAGCTCGGAAGCAAATTTAGTACTGTAGTAGTAGCTTGAGTGCTACATAATTTTAAGAATTAGGAGAAGTTTTGAACTACCAAACCTCTTTCAAATATTTTACGTTTCCAAAAAAAATATTGTTACACGATATTTTTTAAACAACTTTGGTTTCTGACCCACTCCGCTAATTTCTCTGTGACGCCTTCTGGGAATTTTTGCAAATCGAAACTTCGTACCCTTTTATTTAATAACCGAAGCACGATAGAAAATTTCTGTTCAAGGTAAATTACTCATAAGTGATAGAATACACAAATTAATTTTTAGGTACAGCAAATATTAGGGGAGTGAATTTTCCCCCACCAACCCAAAATTTTGGCGTATAAATTGTCCTTTTGTTTTTGGTTTTATTTAATTCCAAGGAGTTCTTTACCCATAAATCAAAAATCGATTTTTTTTTCTCATAAAAAGTTCGGCGGCTACAGTACGGGCGCACAGCATAGTTAACAGTTGTTGGCACCGCTCGCGTCTACATGTCCCACTTAAGTTGCACAAGAAGTACGATATCAGCGATGGATGCTTCTTAAGATAGATAGTATTTAAATACATAATTTATTTATATTTTAAAATACAAAATTGTACTAACAGGAATTAAAAGAAACATAGTTACTTTTATTATATTTAAAAATATGCGTTATAAGTTGAATTTTACTTAAAAAAAAAAGAATTTATTATTTGTCGCTAAAGTTACGCGCCAGTACTTTAACAAAATGCAAACATTGCTTTATTTGTTTGTTATGCAATTTAACATCGTTTTAAGATTAAAATGCTCGGCGCACTCTGCCATAAAAGCTTAGTTATTATCTGTACATAGCTGTGTTGCTCGAAAACATTTCCCTGCCGCATATAGAGGGCACTTCATTTGTAAGTCTCCAGCTAAGGTATTGTCTTGTTGGTATATTACCTGCCGGTTTTGACTATGGGTTGGATTAAGGCCACCTGAAGATTCCCAATAAAAGCGGAACACGTCGTGGTCTATCCTATCCATAGTTAAAACCAAATTTCTTATTTTTATCATGTCAGGTTATTAAACCCCGCACTACCGTTGGAGCACGGCCGTACTGAGAGTTGCAACAAAAACTAAAAAGAGTTCAAATAAAAATTTTTTTGACATTCAAAATTCATGAAAATGTACTGGGCGCAACAACACCCAGAAGTATCATATACATTCTTGCATTTTTTAGAAATTATTTTAAATGTCTGAGAACTTTCCGATCAGCCCTTGTACCATCTGGTCCATTTTCCGCTGGAATCTGCGTTTCAAATTTGCATTCCAGAGCTTCAGTTGCTCGCTTACACATTCCTTAACTCTCATTTATTCCCTTGAAATTTGAAAAACGTATAAATGAATACAAACCACGCTCTCCAAAAACGGGTTATTCACAAAGCGAGAACGTTGATTTACCACAGATGCGGTTACCTTCAACAAAAACATATTTTAGTTCTAGTTTCTGTAGATCGAAACTAGAAGTGTTTTTGTAATTAAACAATTATTTCTTATTTTGAAAACAACGTTATAGTACATCTAAAGGCATATCAGATATTTTTTTCGAATGTATCTTTAAAACGAAAGCTGTTACGCATTTTTAAAAATATCGACTTTAATGCCCAATCATTCAAAAAGAAAACATAGGATCGATAAAAATGATCACATCATTTAATAGCCCTTAACAAGTACAATCATGTGATGGAAAACTATGAAAATTGTAAATAGGATACGACCTCAAAATTTGGGAAATTTTAAAAAAATATTCCTTATAAAAAATGTTCAAAAACATTTGTTTCAACTTATTCAGCCAATGTGCAGTGAACTGCGAATTTATTTTTTACTAATCTCCCAAATATTACTCTGACGCCTTCTAGGAATTTTTGAAAAATTTAAAATAGACTGATCAAAGATGCAAATAATGTTATAAACCTTAAACTTGCCAGTTCAAGCAGTTTATTAGAATAAACAAGAATTTTAAACCAATTTAAAATGAAGAGAAAATTTGATACTTTCTTATATCACCAACGCAACGTGATTGTAACAACGCCTGTTAATTATATTGTCTAGTTAAAAAATATATTTTTTATTTTTTGCATATTTTTGATAAATCTTCAAATAAAGTATTTATAACGATATTTGGTCTAAAATCCGAAGTTCGAAGCCCAATACATAATTAAACTTTGGCCGCAGGACTTGTCTTCGCGTGGTTTGGTAGAAATTATTGCCGCTTACTACTTTTGTGTTCCATATCTTAGCATTTGCTATCAGCCGTTCTAGTAGCACATAGTGTTGGGGAGACTATCGTATGTACAAATCCCCACTGGGGCCTTAACTTTTTTAAATTCTTGCTAAAACAACGTTGAGAATATTTAAAACATAAAAAGTATAGCGACGCGGCGTGTTTTGCTCATTTTTGCATAGAACATTAAAGCCTTGACATGAATACAATAGAAAATGCAGGTAAACGAGATTCTTGGATAAAGGAAAATTTATTAGGTGTGATATGTTGTTTTGACGTTAATGGTCGTAAATTGGAAGCGGCACGTGCTGACAATAGAAACCGCAAAAATGCATCCTTTTTATTTTCAAGCATCGGTAACTGATCCACAAAGAAATGTTTATTTTTATGATGATTTTTATTACCTATTTACTCAAGTTTTTGCGCATGCAGGTGCTGACAGGTTTGTCAACAAACCAAAGAGTATTTCTAGTTGTTTTCAAATATAACCCTTATTCATAAGAGTCATATAAGTACTTATCCTTCAAAAATATCGCAAGTAGATACAATAATAACATAATTTATTGAGGCTAACATGATAATGTGGTCATAAAATTTATTTAAGTGCACGTGCCTAAAGTGCAAACTAAAAAAGAAATACAACTTATTTGTATTTCTATTAAAATTTTTCAAAGAAACGATAAGAACCAGACTGGTTTAATTCTAAATACGTATTTAATTTTTATGTAAAGAAAATTCACTTGTATAATGATCACAATCAGTCAAATATGATGATTAATGACTTATTCAGTTGAATACGTTTTCGTGATAATTTGTATTACTATGAGCACCCAATTTTAAAACAACGCAATACATTCATTTGTGTGTTATCCTTATCATGTCCATACTTTATGCCATTTACTTCGATATCAATATAAACATTATCTAAAATCCTGTTTCGAATTTTCTCGTTTAATCGAAAACTGTAAATGTCATTCAATTCCCTTTTGTCCAGTTTACAGGTTTCAGCAAAACTCAATACAAACTGTTATAGAAATATTTTACGAACATAATGGGTTTTTATTTTGCAATACTTTCAGTATAGAAGATTTCGAATTCGAAGTTTTTAAGGAAAAACGTTTGCGGTATGGGAACGTTTCCAGTCTTAAAAAAAATACTTTTTAAAAACAGTTCTAGTTTGGGAATGTTTCCTTTCTAAAAAAATTCATTTTTATTCTTTACTTTCGTATACTTCCAGCATGGGAAGTATTGTAATCGAGAAAATATTTTATTCTGAGATTTTGAAGGAAATGCTTCAGGAGCTCAAAACAAAGGTTAAAAAATGTCGACCTGTAGTATGTGTTAGTGACGCGATTGGGATATTTCGAAATAAAATAGTCAATTCGATTATTAAAATATTTCGAGATATTTCGCGAGGTTGCGAAAAATCATTAGAATGATTTTCTATTTTAAATTTTTAGTTTTGCCTACTTCGGAGCCGAGCTTTTAAGGATTCAGCTTCAAATGCAGATAGAATTGGCGGAATCCTGAATGCTATTGCTATAACTGACGGCATTTCTCGCTGAGCAAGAATATTTAAGATGAATCAGCGGCCGCCATTTTAAAGCCAGAAAGTTTGGTAAAAATCATGAAAAAATACATCATTTATTAGGTCAGTTTGAAATGCAAATTGATTTAACAGTTCAAATCTACCTTTAATAATATTGTACGCATATAAAGCGGAAATAATTAATCCCTGCAAATCAAAGAGCTTTATCCCTACTAATGCTGCGCATTTTCATAAACTATAAATTGGCCATTAATGGTGTGTTCGTTTATCCCTTTAACTACGGCCCAATCAGAATTTTATTTATCAGTAAAGTAAAAGCAGATAAAATAATTTTTTGACATAACTGCGTCACTATGATGTAACATTTTATAGGGATTTTAAAATCTTTTGTCACAAAAAAATCGTTAAAAGGTTGCGAAAGAAAAATTAGTCAAATTCTGTTGTGTGCCTTAATTTCGAATTATCTTTTTCCATAAAAATCAAAAGATTGTGCTTTGGCATTATTTCATGAGCAACAACTACACTTGTTTACGTTTATTCGGGCGTCAAGAATTTTTGTTTTTTACACTTGTAGTCTTATAGGCGCTCCACGTCTAAGCGAGCACTACAAAGAATCACGACCTGCTTTGCTGTCTTTATTTCGTAAGTGGGAATTTCTAACTACTTTTGAATTCTTATAGGTGTCGAACGTGTATTGTAAGCGAGACCGATGAGTCATAACCCACTTGAAGACGTTAGGGTTCAAGAATTTTTCAAATTTGTGAGGCCTAGAAAAGTGTTCAACAAATTTTAAAGCTTGGTTTTGAAAGTTTGTTACGCAATTAGCTTAATAGTTATGTAGCTCTAAAATAAAAGGTGTTGGGCACTAATTAATGTGAATATACCAATAAGGTAAAGTGTAGACTTTCCCATACTAGATATTAATACTTGCCGTATTTGCAAGTGTATTTTTTTATAATTATACGATTGTACGGATATACCCCCTATACTGAAGGTATAGTTAAGAATTTAATATATTGCAATGATATGCGTGTGCATGTACTTACTAGAAAACAATTCCCTAAATGCCCGCAATTCACGCAATTCTAAATTATATTTTTTATGATACTCTTTATTAACTTTCTCAGGGTCGTTATTTAGCTTGTAAGACAAGTTATTAATAAATAGATTTGAGATAGGATAAACACAAAACAATATCAACGTTACAAAAAAAAAAGGTTTTATTTAATAAATCAATTTTCTAATGAACTTTGCGAAAAATCAAATAAATTTTACTAAATACTATCGTCCTTTAAAAAGAGAACACTTATCTTAACGTCTCCTCATTGGGATATCCTTCACTAGAGCAAACGGTGAATGTCCAACTTCTACTTCACTAGTTTGCAGGTTCCTCAAGTAACCACAAACATTCGCCTTTAGTTGGAATCTTCCTCTGGTCTGTTTTATATTATTTTAAACTTGGTTTTACCACCATCACAACTGGAAAAACTTTCTGGATCGCTTTATAGTTGTTACTCTTCTGGACTTTCCACAATTCGTTGATAATTAGTTGTATTTTCTTCTTTTATATTCACAATCACTTTTACATTACTTTTAAATTCGTTTTTCCTCTTTATTCATCCAGAGGATATAAAATTCTCTGTCTTTGTTTACAAAGACGAGTCGTAACTAACTAAAAACAAATTTTCCATTCTTTTGTCTTCCATCTTGATTCCCATTTTTTTGAACAAACAAATAAATCTCATGACAATGAGTATTCTTTTATACGTTTGTGACATTGACACTGCCATCCATAATGACATTAATCGATGCACAAAACAAGTAAGTCTAAAACTTCTTATAAATTAAACCTTTTGAACAATTCTGAACTAAATTATAATTAAAACTAACATAAATAAAAATCATATCAATCTGATTGTATTTTTCTTTTCTTTCGGTAAAAACAAACCTCACAAATATGAAAAATATAAATTATTAGAATTTATAACAAGAAATTACAGCAATAATACGCAACCCTGAGTTAGAATATCAAAACCTTACAGCCTTCACAAACCTCCAATCTCAAATTGAATTGTAGCAAGCATCCCAAAAAATGCTTTCCAGGAACTACAATACCCCAGTAAAAACATACACCTCCAAATATCATAGCAATATAAATTGGTTTGCCACTAAAAAAACATATTTTCAAACATATTTCATATTCAGATTACGATTAATTCCCTTTCACTGACAATAAAATTAATTTTCCCCTCCCCCACTACTAAAATTAATTTTTTTTAATACTATTTATGTAGTAATTGTTAGAGCAAGGGTTTTATTAATGTGGTTGAAAATATGAAACTTAATTATATGTCAAGTATGGAAAAGTCCAGGAGAATTGCTTCGCCTATTTTTCTGGATTGTTTAATGGGGACGAGTCCGGGGTTCTTCCTTCAACATTTTACGCAAAATTGATAATTTGGGAGCGCTTTTTCGGGTATAAAACGCACTTTTCCCTTCCAAAACCCCTCGCTTACATATGCCACGGACTTTTTCAAATTTAATCATTCCTGTATCGCTTTACACATACAAAGACCATGGAATTTGTTTTTTACCGTACTCCTCGTTACAAATAAATTACAACATAAATTTGCAAAAATGACTAACACGCAAGATAAATAATATTATTGTTCCCATGCCCGAAATGTTCAAAGTGCACATAAGGAATTTCTGCGCGGACATAAATTATCACCAAAATTGAAAAGGTGGGGCATCGAGAAGTGCACATGCAGAATCAAAAGTACGTTTAACATCTGAAGTGTTGTGCCTAAACCTAGTGATATCTAAAAAAGTGAAATAACTAACAAGCATGCCAAGAAAGAAACAAACGAAACGTACTAAAAAGGGAAAATCAAAACAGTCAAATGATAATGAAAGGGCACAACAAAGTGAAACTTCTGACGCAGAAAATGTACAAAATTCACCATCAAAAAGCCCAAAATCAAAACGACCACAGAGTTCTCAACCAGACCTAGCAGGAAAAGGCAGTAGTGGATCTTCAAATTTTCCACGAGAATCCATTGCAGGACCGTCAAGGTCACATCAAAACACCGAATCTTCATCAGCATCGGTAGAAAGCTTAAAAGGTAAATTACCACCTGGTGAACCTTTTTCCTCGTCAGAACCACTAAGCTCAACTTATTATGCTACTGGACCGTCTACGTCATCGTCAGTGGCAAGTATAAGTTTTCCACAAGTTTATCACTTTCTTGGACCTTCCACCTCGTCATCATCAGCGGCGAGTCCATTACGTCGCCGTAGAATTTTTTACTTGGGTGGTTCTTCTACCCCGTCGGTATCATTTAGTCCTGATATTGGACAATCTTCATTAGAAGATTTGGTAGCAGCAGCAGAAATCGAACTAGCACGACTCAGACAAGAAGAAGCAGCCAGATTACAAGCCGAAGGAAGTAGTTCTTCAGAAGACTTCCATAAAAGGATGGGTCGAAGAATCAGGCGACATACATATTAAACTTGGACAAAAAGGACAATGCAATTTTAAAGTGTTTTTAATTAATCAATGTTAAATGTTTAAAACGAAATGTAGTTTAAGAATAAACAACAATATTTAAATTTTATATTTAATGTACTAATGTAATTTAATTATTAAAGAAATGCGATATGTCTTTTTATAATTTCTTTGGTTTATTAACAACAATAATTTTATATATAAGATTATCTTTGTTTTCAGAAAACCAAATTGTCTTGTGTATAAAAGTCTTAACATCTGTTGTAAAATTTGACGTTATCTACAAACACAGCACTCTTCTTCGACATGTTTCATATTAAAATAGTTGAGCACACTTTTTGATTCTTACTGATTTTTCTTATAGAAAACAAAGTAAATTTTTGCTGATCACGTTGTAGATCCTAGAAAAAATGCAAGGGGCGAGTCATTTAAATGTCACCCCAGAGTTTGGAATATCAAATTTTTTTCTTAATAAAAGTAATTAATTGCTGCGTAACATAAAATTATTACCACTTATACTGAGTGTTTAGTTACGCCTGTACAGCACATTACTTTTTTATTTTAAATAGAATGACCTGTGTATTATTGCAGTTTTAGATTTTGGATTTAATTCTAAATATAAAAGTATTAAAATACTATGATCTTAAAATTAGTGTTTTTCGAGTTACTTGACTTTTTTCAAAAATTTTCAAGTTTGTGGTGTAATATACCAAATTAATATTTTAGATACTAAAAATGATGAGCCATTGTATTTTGTAAGTTTATTTAACTATTAACACGTTATAAAGTACTCGATGTAATGTTAAAAACAACAGATTATTACACAGGGTGTTCATAATTTAATGTTCATTTTGCAAAAGCTCAAAATAATGTCAATAACTTTTGTTTTTTAAACGGAACACCTAGTATTTTTAACACCATTACATGTAGAATTAATATTTCTTTAATTTGATATACGGTTTTGTATACCAAATATTCAATTTTCTATGGTTCTTCGTGTTTTTTTTTGAAAATTGCAATCTTTAACAGGTATGCTATAAAAATAAATTAAAAACTCTACTTTATAACACTGAAAAAAGAGCAACACTTAACACTAAAAGAGTGTTACCCCTCTTTCGGTGTTATAAAATAGAGTTTTTACAGGGTCCGTCAAAATCCTGCCCTTCTTTGATAGCTCTGTTAATATTAAAAATAGAGAAAAAGTTTAAACACAATAGTTGTTGGTAATGACCTGTTACATAACTCAAAATTGTTATTAATTATAGTGGGTGTTTGGTTACTTTCGTACAGCATTTTAGTTATTTTAAACACAACACCTTATATATTATTACGTTTTTAGAGTATTAAAAGTATTACGGTTTAATAATGTTCAAAGTAACGGTTTTTGAGCTAACATTTTTGCAAAAATTGTGACATTTTTTTATAATATTATAAAATTAATATTTAAGATACCAAAAACGTTTACTTTTCGTTGTTTTATACAAATTATTAACACAGTATACGGTGTTTGGTGGTATTTTAAAAACAGCAGATTATTTCACAGGGTGTTCATAATTTGTTGTTCATTTTACCAAACTGCAAATGTCAATAACTTTTGTTTTTCAAATGGAACACTCAGTATTTTTTAACACGGTCAAATGTAGAATTAAATTCTTTTTTGATTTGATATATGATTTTGTGTGCTATAAACTAATATTTCTATATTTTTTCGTGCTATTTTTAAATTTTATCTTATAAATCGCAAATTAAAATTAGTGCGACGTAAAAGCAATATAAAAACTTTTTTGTATTCAGTTTAAAGCGACATCAAATTATTAAATTACTTTTCCATTTAGTTGTACGTGTCAAAAATGTATTGAAATGTTTTGTTTAAATGAAAATGGCAACGGTGCTATAAATTTTATTTATTTACAAGAGCTACAAATTTAAATTAAAACATACTATATAAGAAAAACAGAACAGCAATCAGCTAAAGTTTTAACTTCGAGTGGACTTTCTCATACTAGATATAAATACCTCCCGTATTTGCAAAAGTGTAATTTTTTATAATTATAACGTTGTACAGTTCACCGACTATTAGATTTCTAAGAAAACAAGCAGCTGGAATTTAAACTTGCGATAGCCTGTGCAATTGGTTTCCGTATCGTATCTGTACGCATAGTAGCAGTGACTTCACTGCACGAAAGCAAAGTAAGCGCCACGCCTTACAGCTAATTCCAAATTCCGCTTTGGATGTCGGACAAAAATTGCTATAATAGCTTTATTTCCGGAGATATCAAAAATATGCAGGGAATAAAAAATATATATTTTAAGTAGAGCTAACTGAAAGCTAGGCAGGTTTTTAAAATATTTTTTTGAAAATTTTTAAAATTTCATTTGAACAAGCTGTAGCTGATCCCGATCAGACAACTACATTTTGAGTAAATGGGCGTTAAAGTAGAGATTTTCAAAAACTTGTAGCGGCCGCCATTTTGAAGTTAGAAAGTTCGGTAAAAAAGTTTACAATTTGCCTTAAGTTCTTCTCTCACATCTCGTGCTCAAATCAAAAAATTTAGTTTTGGAAAAAAGCGATACCAAAAAAACACGTTTAACTTCCGTTTCCGGTTTTGAATTTTTTTGAAAAGCCTAACTAGAACTAGAATTTTTGATATACCTCTTGATTTAAAATTTCATAAAAATTGGTCAAGTACTTTCGTCTGTAGAGGCGTCACCCACACACCCACCCACAAAAGACAGTTTTTAAAAATCACTTTTTGGGGTCCTTGAGCCCCAAAACGTGTATTTCCGTTAAAATATAGATTTTGAAATTTTTTATGAAATCAACGGTTCGCTATACAGAACGTGCGGGAAAGTAAAAACTGTAAATTTTAGAAAAACGTTGCTTAACTGCATAATTTGGTTTTCTACCTTCTTTGGTTTAAATAATTACAAATTAATCTGTTTGTGGCCCTGAATGAAACAAATCCAACAGTTACTAGTTTGAGGTTATTGAAATGTTCTGGCGTGATGTGCGAACGCTTAATAAAATTAAAGGGTATTTAACTGACAAATGAATCAATCTATTGAGCTATAAATTAACGCACGTTTAATTGTACTGTAAGTATACGATTTTATCTACTGAGGGTGTAGAATACATTATGTCCCGTGTTGGTACATTATTTTAATCGATAATTTTTTGTCCCTAAATGTTCGGACAAAAGGTTTTGATCATTAGTAAAAATCGATTTTGCGGTCAAGGTAACAAATTTCTAACATCGTATTTTCACCGTTTTCTCGTCGTTGACTCGTTCGTCGCGGTTTTATTTACGAATTTTGTATTTATTAAAGATAAATAAATTCGACTCTTAAAATTGCAGGCTCTTGTTATGTAGGTAGGAAGGTAGGTACTATCCAAATGTCGATAAAATTAATAGCTGCAGATTTCAAACTCTCGTATCGGAACCCATAATTTCTCATAATACACTTTGAATAAAACGTTGCTAAGCGTTACCGAGTGATTGGTAGAAGCTTTCGTTTGTCAAGGCTTCTTCCTTTTTCATATTCGTTTTTGTCCTCGAATCAAGAACGATGAAAAGAGATTTTTTTAATAATGCTACTTTTGCCTGAAGTTTGCATAAAAAAGCCTTTGGTAGCAAAGGAAAATATGACTTATACAACAACAAAAATTCAACAGTTCTTTTTAAAAAAATGTCAAAGAAACTCGATCACTAGACAAACATGCTATCTCCTTTAGTTTTAACACAAAGTTCATGGGTTTTGCCCTGCGGGTTGGAGAATGCAAAATATTTAAAGCAATTCGAGTAGTCACCTTTATTGGGATTCGCATGTTTATATTGAACTGATACCACACGATGGAAGAATTTAATATAATATAAAACACTGGCAAAGAAGCTATAGTTTACGATAACAGTAAATTACACACAATTTCTAATAACCAATTGATTTATTTATGCATTTCAAAATGCAGCTTTCGCTAATGAATTGTATGTACTGTATAAAGAAAAATCAACACGAACGTGAATTATTCGTAGCAATTGCTGTAATGTTTTCTATATATTAAATCCAGATCCCTTCAACCTGTCTCAACTTAATAGGAACCCAAGCGCCGCGCGATGGCTATTATTTTGTTGTTTTGATGTTGTTCTTCTTCTTATAGTGCCATAACCCTATTTAGGGCGTTGGCTACCTACCTCTCTCCTTTGTCTGTGTTTGGTGCGCGGCGATAGATAATTTGCACAGACAGACATAGGGGACCTACAGTTTAACGTGGGCTCCGAACCACAGGAAGTGCATACACTTCTTCTCCTTTTCTGGGGAAAAATCCACCTCGCTGGTTTCCTGTTGCCTTGCGAGGGAAAACGACTGGGCCGGGGATCGAACCCGGATTGGCTGCATTGGTAGCCCGCGCGCTTACCACTGAGCTACGGCCGCTTGATGTTGTTACTCATAAATTCAAAGTAATTTAATATTAACGTTTTACTCCCCAACATTGAATGCTATAACAGCCTACTATTTTTACCAGTGTACCGAGATTATACCTGCATAAGAGTCATATTGTTATAAGAGCATACTAGATGATACTGAAGCTTACACATATCTACGAATAAAAAAAAACTTTTTTGTAAAAAATTCGTTGGAATTAAAGAAAACTAAAATTGAGCGAACAAATTCGTTTGCCAATAATTGTGTGAGAGGAAAAAAGTTAAACCCCCTTATTTTTGTGACACCTAACAATTAAGTTGTAAATCTTATTCTACTATCTCTCTCTCTATTTCAGCCTCTTGTATTCCAACTTTGGATATAAGCCTCCTCTAAAGATTTCCATTGGTCTCTATTTTCTGCTGTATAAAATCTTTTGTAATATAAATTCGTAACGCAGTTGCGTAAGGGCAATATTATTTCATACCTCTAAAAAACAAACGAAACTGTATCTATTCAAAGATGCAGATCTTTCTAAATTTTCATTAAAATAAATTGAGCATATGTTACAGTTTATCGTTTCCTTTATTGCTATTTAAAACGTCGAGTCTAAACAACTACAAATTATTTCTGTCTTGTCTGTGCTACAGAAGGCAAATTTTGCTACAACTTAGAGTAATGATAAACTAAATTGTAAGGAAATTGTAGTTGTAAATCATCAACAACCAAATTATAGCAACAGCGGTGGCAGCAATTATAAATAATTGACGAAAACAATTAATACACTGAATTGAGAGGCCGCCTTCGTATTATGGTGATAGATTTTGTCAAGAAGTAAGAGCCCGTCGTGTTGTTATAGTGAGATAGTTAGGAGTTTTATTTGAGTGTCAACTGAATGACCAAACAGCCCGTATTTTTTAGATTTTTTGATATATCACAGCAAAAGTTGGTATAGGTAATATGTGTCCAAAAAGGCACATTTCGACATATTTGACACATTTTTGTTACTTCCGGTTTTACCGGAAATGGCCCTAACTTGTGAATTTCAAATAGGACACCCTGTATGTTTTGACATTTTTAGAATCCCGAGACAATTCTGAATGCAGCTGCACTGTTTTTGAAAAATTTGAAAAACCACATTTTTGTACATTAGTCATTTTTTTTAATGGCAACATTCTTTAGATACTGCGTAGCTAAATGAAGATTTTCACCACAAATCCAATGATGTCCTCAAATCCAATATCGGATTGATATTAATCTAAACCCACCAATTTCTTTGTGTATGACAATTAAAATCGAGGAAGTACCCGTTTCACGTGTGTCATGAGAAAAACTGAACGTTAATTGTATAAATTTGTCAAAAATTTAAATTTTCTTATGACATAATTGAAATAAATATTTCCTAGATTTCCAGATTCCAAAGTGACCACAGCTCTGAAGATGTCCCGTGCAATCGAGGACGAAACGTCGGCAGTTTATTCATTGATGACGCGGCTCCAACCCGGAAGCCTAGATGCCACTAATTATATAGGTTATTTATTGTATCGTTTAATATTTATAAATTTTAATGCTGTTTAAAATGCAATGTCCTATGTTTAAAATGGTAAGGATAAAGATAATTTTACTTAAAGTGGCTTTCCAGGACTCTCTACCTTGTTACAACCAAATTTAAAGCTAATTTTACGCAGGCAAAAGAAACTTACTTGTGCATGGCAAGAGCTACACGTTTAGTCCGTGAAACTTCGTTGCTGTAACAATACCGTACTGTTTTAGAATTTCACATATTAAAATAACAAGATCATTTAAATCCTGTTTCAATAAAATCTCCGATTTATTAAATTTTCAAAAAGCCGCTATGGTTGTCGATTTGTTTTTATTTAACTAGAAAAGATTTTATTATGAGATGAAAATTTTAATCAAGTTGAGAAATTTCAATATACGTGATGTTATCAAACCCAGGAGGAAGAAAACATGAAAAGCAAGTAATTTAATTTTAAAAGCAGGTATGGAATGAATTTCAATGCATATTCATGTGTAGCGGAAAAATTAATTCAACTAGTCTGTACATTTGCAAACAAGCTGTAAATTTATTTCCTGAATATTTATAATAGTAGATATAACAATACTTGCAAAAGAGCTCTACTTAAATTTGCAATTTCAACTACCACAATCAGATAAAAGAAAAGGGCTGACCACAACCTCCAGTAATGTCTTAAGTATTGATTAACAGTAATCACATGTTCTTACAATCAAAATGCTTAGTACGATTAGCTTTTGTTATACTTGTCCATTTATGCCTTTATTATTTAAAAAAGTGTAACGAAAATTAGTTGTTTAATTTTAAATAGTGATGGGATATTTCGAATGAAAATCATCGAACCATTTAATTATAGAAATATCTGGAAAGGTTACATAAAACCATTGGAATTATTTTACGATTTTATGTTTTGTCTGAATAGGAAGCGGGTGTTGAAGCGATGCCCGGTATAGTAGCCAACTGCAAATGTCCAATGCAAAGACATGATACGATGACAGGAGACAGAATTTCCGGAATGCGATTGCATTTCCCGCTCAAGCACAACGAGATATGAATGTTTTGACTTCAACGTACGGATGTTACCGATCGCAAACCACCCCACTGATATTAGGAATAGCAAACACAGTAGTTTCCACTGCACTGTTTTGTTTCTCGTGGTCATTTCAACACAATGTCGTATTTGAAAATTTTAGTATTGCTTTAAAACAATAAATAACAAAAAATATGAAAACATAAAAAAATGTATTAGTGTTTAGAATAATACTGTATTCGCAATCAGCCTTTACGTCCCACTGCTGTGCTCCGGCACTCTCCTCTGCCACGTACTCTCCTTAGCGCTAAAGTGGAGTACGGGGGACCTACAGTTTAACGTCGAATCCGAACGACTAAATACCAGAGAAAGTCTTTAGGCATTAAGACCCTACGGCTGCCTACACCGAATTGGGAAATGTGAGTGGCGGGTTGCGGCATAGATTTTAATTGCTGCATGCGGCGGGGAATCGAACCCTAAACCTTGAGGTTAAAAGCTGAGCGCCCAACCTCTGAGCTACCACCACTCAAAACTGTATTACTGTTGATAAAAACAATTTCACAAAAAAAATAAAATTTACTATTTATAAAATAATTAACAATCGGATATTCTTTTTGTTCCTGATCTCATTTAAAAAACATTATTTATACTAAAACTCAAAAATGTATCCACTTTCTTTGTTTATGTTATATACATATGATTCAAAAACAGGCCGGGATTAACGATGATGAAATGAGATGAAATAATAAATAAAAATACTATTGAAAGCCGAAGGTTTACGCTGTTTCGCCGAGCGGACCGAGGAAAGACGATGAGAACGATAATTCCTTCATAGGAGTATTCGTGAAACAAGCGGAGAGCGTTTTTACTGCTTTTTACCACGTAGAAACGTCCGAATGAATAATTCAATTATTAAATAAATTCGAATGACAAGCATTCGATTATGATAATCATTCGCTTATGCCCATCAATAATTCTATATTATGATTTATATACACCGAGTGTTAATATTCAAAATGTTTATTCAGCAAAATTTATTTTTTTGTCAAGTGTGCAATACCTCGCATAAAACAGTCCCTACCAAATAAGGTGTTAGTTTAAAAATAAAAATTGTAATTCAAACCCTATTATGCTTCACTGAGTGGAAAAGTTAAAGGGTTTTTCCATCAATTTCTTTTCAAATAGAACAACAAGAAAATAAAACAATAAATTTTTACTATATTTTATACAAAAAATAAGATACAACTTTACTTGTTTTGTCACATCACTATCACTACATACGTGTATAACTGTAATATCTTAAATTTTAAACAAGATTTGCGTTACGAGGAAAATACGTACTCCCGATTCAAGAAAAATATCGAGTAGTAGGTATCATAATAATTGTAAAAAATGCTCGTTTTGAAGAACAGAACAAACCGATATTGAGCGAAACACTTCGCATGTTTGTTTTTTTTTTTTCGTTTTTTAGCTATTACTTAACCGTGTTTGCAAAAGTATATGTGTATAACGTTGCCCCGTACAGTGACTGTAAAAATTTCACCGCAGAGCGACCGTACTGGTACCTACCAATAACTATAAGAAATTGCCTAGAACATTAGAGGTCAGTGTACCTGACTAAGTTATAACCGACAATTTTTTTTGAAAAAAATATTCATCGATGTTACAAAAACCAGATACAATACAGCAAATTATATTAGCCAAAAATTGGGTAGAAAGGTAAAAATTAACATCTCTAAATATTGCTGAACCTAAACATTAAGTTGTGAATCTTATTCTACTATCACTCATGGGCAATTTAGTTCAAACAGAAATGTATTACCATCCCCCATTTATTAAACGAAGAAATTAGCAAACTGCGACAAAACCAAAATGGTAGTCTATCGCTATCTCTCTTAGTCTACAAAGTTAAAGAAAAAGTGTTGTCAGTTTTTGAGCAATATTTGTTTGCATATTTCCAAAATTTAAAACAAATTCATGACACTATTCATTTCTTCAAAATTCTCTTGCATAGTGACATCGTATTTTTCGAGAGTTATTAAAATATCAAATTTGATCCCGATCTGCGAACTCGTTTTTGAGTAATAAGGCGTTAAAAGCTGCAAGATATTTTGTTTTAATTAAATGTTTGAAATATACATATTCTACAGTAGTCAACCAAATCCTAAATTTGTCAGACAACAAATTAGATGAAAAAGGGGGGGGGGGTCGTGTAGCCCCATCAAATGTAAAATTATCTAAAGACTAACATTAGATTTTGATTCTACTAATCAAGATGGGTAATTCTTCTTAAGCAGAAATTATGTATTGTTTCCCGTTTATTAAATAAAGGGGTACCAATTTTTGGTTTTCAAAAATTCATAGAGAGTGCTACAGTAGATTCATGGTATTGAGCAAAAAGCAAATTATAGCTGATGGGTCATTATACATACGTATAACATCGTCCACTTTTCTAAAACGTATAATACCGTTTAAGCATTGCAATTACAAGAGAGATATGTTGTTATAAATGATTGCGAGATGGAAAAAGTTTGGATGTGACGTCACCGTAGTTTTTAAAACAGAACAGCGCTTATTTGCGCAAACAAGATAAAACACAGAATAATGTGGATCAGAAACAAAGGAGCTGCAGAATCACCAGGTCACAATCCAGCAGTGCCTAAAGCGCATGTCTCAATATTGGTCAGCTTTAATAAAGCAGCTCCGTTTGCAGTGTTCGGTTGTGATAAATTCTGTAAAAAATAGTTCAAGTTTAAAAACGAATTTGTGGTAGTTTACTCATGAGGTAAAGCATCAAATAAAAAATATGAGCGGACTCTTGCCCTAACTTACAAGTTAATCAATCTCACAATTAAAAAATAAGCATATGTGGGAAAGTGATCATATAATCTCTGGACTGGATTTGCGCGTGCGGAGTGAAAAGTGCTTTATTTTGTTTTATTTGCCTACCAATAGATTTTCAGTTTTCTCCTGCACAGTCGCAGTTTTTTTTTAATTGGTTTAATATATTTAAGAACGCTTTTCAAATAAATAACAAAAGCGTATAGATTTCCTTTACAAAACTGTTAATTAAAATATAACTTCTTTTGTTTTAAAATTATTTCGCCGTAAATGTCTGCGAGCTGCTACTGTGCAACCTTGCAATTTTGAGGATATCTTAAGTACTGATTTCTAAAGAAATCTAATTTTTTATATTTTAAATACTAAAGCTTGACAAGAATTTCTTTTAATTCGAAACCGAAAACCTACAAGATTTTTTAAAAACAGTCCTCAAAACTACGCGCCATATCAACTTAAAAAAATTATTACAGAAAAAAACAGTAAAATTTTTCTAAATTGAGAAACCAAATTTCTGTTTTTGCACTGTTTTTTTTTTTGCACAATACGGAATTATTTATGTCCAATACGTTTTATGGCATTATGCTTTACGTTTTAACTTACGACTACTTACGTTTTGACTAAGTTGTTTATTGGTCTCAATAACAATTTCTATTATAAAAAAACTACATTTTAATTATGATGAGGATGTAATTGTATGAATTTTTACATGCAACATTATGAGATGTTTGAAGTTTACATTACGAACCTAATAAATTTTGAGATTGGATGCAAAATGCATACAGCAACTATAAACTAAGATAGATCTTAGTCACATTGGCATCAATTTAGATGCAAATGGGATCGGCGTCAAGGGCACGAGTTTACCCCCGCACCGGTGATGGAGCGCATCCCCACCCGGCGCTCGTCCCGTAAACTCGTAGCCGTAGAGCGTAGCTCTCAGTTTCGGCAGGAGAAAATAAAGTGTGCTGCTTGTGCAGAAGCACGGGGATACATGGACTTGTGTGAGTACGTCAATACACTAGAATAGTAGCTACTACCCATATTCCTTCGTACTATTCGAAAGCACACAATCCTGTCGCATTAAAAATTAAAATTGTATGTGTAGCCTTTTCCAAATCGATGCCAGAAATATTTTAATATACATTAAACGGTGCAGTTTTCAGGTCTCAGACATGGTAAGTTTAGGGATCCTTTTGACAATACACTCGAGGAAGCTCCTTATTAAAACTAATAACCTTGTACTGGTTTGCAAGCGAGTCTTGAATCGAGTATAAGGAGCTATTTAATAACCATATAGAAAAGAGGCTTTTGTGCTTTTAAGCTTAGCAACTCGACGCGTTCACACAGAAGAGGAAACATTTAGAGAAATTTGAGTAACGTACATTAAATTTTTCAAACAAATTTTGCTAAGAAAATAGGCAATTTGAGTAGTTGGGAGGTGGGGGAGGATAATTCTCTTAACGCCCTTCTGGAGTTGATGAGATGAAATTTTTCCAGGGTTGCATCGCAAATTTATTCTGTTGGGATTGTACAATTTTGGGTTGGTCTCGTAATTTCGCAAAAATCACTTTTATCGGTTTGTCGTGATGATAGTCAAGTAGTCGCACTAAAACTGCACAATTCGACGTTCACCGCACACAGCATCGCACGCTCGTTGCGTGGGTGTGTGGGAGGGTTCGCAACGCCGACGACGCCGTTCAACACGGTATCGCTCAGTTTGTATGGTGTAGTTCTGCAGTTCGCGTTCTTCAACTTATTTAACATACAGTTGCACGTGCTTGAGTTCCAATATGGAACAACCCACAGCATAGGAAAAAAAACGGCCTAACATTGCCATTGAACAAATACGATAACAATGTCGGCGGCTGCGATAAACATAAATTCACAACCAAATAAATTAAAAACAGATCCGAAGCAAAGGAATTTGAGTAACGGTAGGCCTTCTCTTTTTAAAGCTTAAATTTAGTCCATCCCTGGCAGACAGTATGTTAAAGCTCTCACCCCGTGTCAACATTTCCCCATATATTGATTTTAAAGCACTGAGGATTTCTTCTCGGTTCAGGTATCGGGAAATAACAGTAGTGTAAAGAAATCTATAGTTTTATTTACATACTAAACAATGGAAGCGTAATGCGGGTGCTTTACTGGAAATCACATTTTCAATTTAATTTTTTGTTTTAGGAAGTAGAAATATGCATAAATATTGGAAAAGATCGCGTAAAATTTAAATAAACCCCATTATGCAACGCTCTTGATACAAATACAAACAACGTTAATTGAATCATTTTTTTTTGAGGAAATAAAATCGGAGACGCTTCTTCGTTCGTCCCCTAATTCCCTTCTGAGAAAGATAAAATATTCAAACCGTATTTTTACACCTTTTAACAACATCAACGTGACGGACTTGTCACATAGGATTTTGCATGTTTTACGATTTTTCTTCAACCAAAAGTACATCAAGCCAACATGAGCAAATTTTCTGAGCGACTACAAACTCACTACGAAGTGAAACCACAACAACCTTTCGAATTAACCACACGTTCAAACTAAAGGCTGCTGTGAATGCGAAATACTATTAGTGCGTTCCTTGCGGTAAAACATCCATTAGTGGAAATCGAGGCGCCGTGCGTGCCCCGAGTGAAAAGACCAACCTTGGACCATTATTTAGAGCTCGAATTCAATAATTTCGACGCTTTAAATGCAATAGAACCAAAATTCATTTTGTATTGCCTTCAACCTTCGTAGTTTTTGCACCGTTCGTATAAACGGGGTGTTGGCAAACCCGCAAACGAAGATAACGTTCTAATTTATAATTAAAGAATACAATTGAGAAAATATCCATATTCGATTCTCACCCCACCTAAATTAATTACCCCGTGTATATTCGTCGCCGTAATGATCAGTTAACAAAAACTGTATAGATAAACAAACATTGACTTGTTCAGCGCTTTAATTAAAAAGCTTTTCAGTAACCTGAACTGAAACAATTTTTAGGAAATCCAATAAATTGTTCGATTTATTCTAAAATAAATGAACAATAAAATATCCGTTCAATAATCAATAATGACCATACAAGCTGCTAGCAACCAAGCTGCGATACAACTTAATGGAGCTTTTTCCTACAAAATAATAAGTGGAACATAAAAATATTGCCAAAATCTTTCAGCAAAAAAATGTTTAATAAAACCCCACCTGGAAAATCTCGCAAAAATGACAATCTATTCACTGAAAATTTTCACAAAAACTTATATTTCTAATTATTTTTGTCAAGGCCCTTTTCACTAGTAGTATTTTTGCTACTTTGACAGAGATGTTTGCTGTGAAACTTTTAACCATTTTATTATCTACACTTTTTTCACATTTGACGCATTCATGGCAGTAATCTATCTTCCATTGTTCGTTAAAAACAATCAAAATAAATTCATTATTATAATCAAATGTTATATTCGTGTTCGCTATAACTCGAGGGGTGTTTCGCGTGGAAGTATTGGGAGTATGTCCAATTACTCCGACGAACCTCGAAGTACCTCGAATTACCTCAAGTACGTTGAATTTCTTTAAGTAAATTATTTTGTAGAGCCTCTAATTACTACAAAATTACTTTGACATACTTGTCGAATTACTGGAAGTAATTGTCGAATTACTGGAAGTAAGTTTGAATTCCCGTGACGTATTCGTTTGTCGTGAGAAACTCTTTAAATTGTTTCTCATTAATTCGAATTACTTCAAAGTAACTTGGAAGTATTTCAAATTACTTTGGCATACCTTAAAGTAACTTAGAAGTACTGATGAAATTAGAAGTGGATGTACACTAGCTGTCAAAGTACTGGAAGTATCGCGAAGTACTACGAAATATCTCAAATTTAATCGAAGTATCTCGAAGTATCAATCAAGTTACTCATAGTACATTCAAATTATCGCGACGTGCTCGAACGATTGCTCGTAGTCGTCGTGCGAAACTATTTTCAAAGTTCTTCAAATCGCCTCGAATTAACTTTAAGTACCTCCTTCAAATTACTTTGAAGTACTTCGAAGTGTCGAAGTACTGGCGAAATTAGCAGTAAATGTACACTAGCTGTCGAAGTACTGGAATTATCTCGAAGTACTTCAAAGTATCTCGAATTTAATCGAAATATATCGAAGTATTAATCAAATTACTCGAAGTACATTCGAATTATCGTGACGTGCTCAAACTATTGTTCGAAGTTGTCGTGCGAAACTATCTTTATACTATCTAAGTACTTCGAATCACCTCCAAGTAACTTCGAAGCACTGGGTATTACTTTAATGTGCCTCAAATAACTTACAAGAATTGGAATTACGTCGAAGTACTGTCGGAATTAGAAGTGAATGTACACCAGCTGTCGAAGTACTGGAAGTATTGAGAAGTACTTCAAAGTATCTCGAATGTAATAGAAGTACCTCAAAATATCCATCAAATTACTCGAAGTACGTTCGAATTACCATGAGGTGCTCGAACAATTGTTCAAAGTCATCGTGCAAAACTATCTTCAAACTACTTCAAATCACCACGATGTTCCTTCGAATTACTTTGAAGTAACTTAAAGCATTGGAATTACCTCAAAGTGCTAGCTAAATTAAAAGTAGCTGTCGAAGTACTAAAAGTATCCCGAAGTACTTCGAATTTAACCAAAGCACCCCAAAGTATCAATCAAATTACTCGAAGTACATTTAAATTATTGTGTTGTATTTGAACGAAAAGTATTGAAATTACCTTGAATTACTGACAGAATTAGAAGTAGGTGTACACCAGCTGTCGAAGTACTGAAAGTATCCCGAAGTACTTCGAAATATCTCAAATTTATTCTAAGTACCTCGAAGTATTAATCAAATTACTCGAAGTACATTCGAATTATCGTGACGTGCTCAAACTATTGTTCGAAGTTGTCGTGCGAAACTATCTTTATACTATCTAAGTACTTCGAATCACCTCCAAGTAACTTCGAAGCACTGGGTATTACTTTAATGTACCTCAAATAACTTACAAGAATTGGAATTACGTCGAAGTACTGTCGGAATTAGAAGTGAATGTACACCAGCTGTCGAAGTACTGGAAGTATTGAGAAGTACTTCAAAGTATCTCGAATGTAATAGAAGTACCTCAAAATATCCATCAAATTACTCGAAGTACGTTCTAATTACCATGAGGTGCTCGAACAATTGTTCAAAGTCGTCGTGCAAAACTATCTTCAAACTACTTCAAATCACCACGATGTTCCTTCGAATTACTTTGAAGTAACTTAAAGCATTGGAATTACCTCAAAGTGCTAGCTAAATTAAAAGTAGCTGTCGAAGTACTAAAAGTATCCCGAAGTACTTCGAATTTAACCAAAGCACCCCAAAGTATCAATCAAATTACTCGAAGTACATTTAAATTATTGTGTTGTATTTGAACGAAAAGTATTGAAATTACCTTGAATTACTGACAAAATTAGAAGTAGGTGTACACCAGCTGTCGAAGTACTGAAAGTATCCCGAAGTACTTCGAAATATCTCAAATTTATTCTAAGTACCTCGAAGTATTAATCAAATGACTAGAAGTACATTCGAATTACCGCGACGTGCTCGAACAATTGTTCAAAGTCGTGCGAAACTATCTTCAAACTATTTCGAATCACACGAAGTAACATCGAAGTTCCTGGAATTACTTTAAAGTACCTCGAAATATCTTCGAAATATGGGAATTTTCTCGTCCTCGAAGTACTCGCAAATTTTTAAGTAGGTCGACACATTTCCCTTGCTATAACCGAACGAAGGTATATAGACAGTATAGAGCTTTTATTTTTGTTTTTTATAACCGGCAGTTCGTTATATCCCGGATTGCTTATAAAAGAGTGAAAAGTGCGTGAACGCCTCATTTTTCTAAATTAAGCTTTAAATTTAGTACAAATTTAAAACGTAATTATCGCTTTCTAGAATACCTATTTAAATTCGGTAAAGCAGAGATTATAATCCCACATTATTTAAAGTGAAGTTCATTAAATAAATAAAACGATCATTAATTCTAACCATATAAATATAATATTTTAAGTAAATTGCGTAATTTTTGTAATAAGTAATAAATCTTAAGGCTGATCTGAAAGAGTTACGCATTTTCACGCATTAACGCATTTAGACAAACATTGCAAATACATGAAGCGAAAGAGATATCGAGTCACCCTTCAACGTCCCGATTTCATTTGGTGCTTTACAACGTGTCCGTGAGCGCAAATTGGCGCATTCTCCCGCTTTAAATTAATTAGCGGTGCAGGTGTAACAAAATTAATAATATCAATTAACATACTAATTCATTAACAATCTAATTATAATCGCTTTCGGGCCTTTTCTAACCCTTTTTAGATCGAAAATTCGTTTAAACAACGGAATCAAACCTTTCAGTAATTTCGGTTTCCTCGGTTTTTCCCCAACCAGTGATCTCTTTTTAGTTCTTTGTATTATTTGATTCTGTTCAGCGGAAGAAAGAATATAAGACGAAGGCTTTCATTATAACGATATCTAAACGACTAGAATGTAATTAAGATAATACAGAAACTTTTAAGATATTTGACAAAAAAATTAATCTTTTTCAACATAATTTATAATTTGTAAATAAAATAGAATAAAATATGTATTTTTGTAAAATAACGTATTAATTAAGTTAGTAAATGACAAAACGGTTTTAATTAATTATATCTAGAAATTTTCAAAACGAAAAACAGGGTTTGCTAGATATATTTACGGTTAGTTTTGTTCAGGCGCTAATGATGAATCCAGCTTTAATCAGAAATAATACAACGAGTGATTGCGATTTTTCGATATAATTGTGGTGTAAGTTCACGAGTGCTAGTTAAGATGGTAATTCCACAAGCGTGTAGCGCGAGTGGAATTACCTAAATCTTAACGAGCAATCGTGAACTTACACCACAATTTTATCCAAAAAAAATGTATCACGAGTCGTATTCGTCTCACATTAATTTTGACGCATTTTTGGTAACATTGAATTAGTCTGAAATATTCAGGTGTTTTCGGGAATCGGCGCTCTTAACATGCTATTGTTTGCTTGTTTTCAAATGTTTTGTAGTGGCGTCCTTTTGCAAATTTATATTTTTATTTTGACGTTCTTATTTACTGTTGGATTTGGAAAAAAATCGTTGTGGTATTTCAAAAAATTTTGAGGGTATCTACATTATTTTGTTCTAAGATTTTGGCTCATATAACCTGTCAGACAAGATACAATTTTAATGTAAATATATATTTGTTTTTTTAATGCATATTAGCAAGTTATTATTATATTTAATATGAGTGTACACTAAAATTCGGGTCGGTCATGATTTTAACTATGATTTGAACACTCGCGATTCATGTTGGTTGACATTGTTATCATCGGCTACCGTCCACGTTTCTCGTATTTTGCTCTTTGCTTGTGGACGACAGAAACAATTATTGTTTTAAATTTATAAATTATGTTTTAATTAAATGTGATACTTACTTCTGGCCGAAGCAATGAAAAACTGTTTTAAAATAATAGTAAATATACCTAAAAGTCAGTACACATCAGTTTTAAACGCATTTATTTAAGACAAAAGCGATTATTCGAAGCTACTGCTTATTTAAACAGCACCGTGCAGTTTAATCAGTATAAAACAAACGTGATTGGTTCATTTTTATGAAAGGGAAAGCTAGGGATTAATTTAAGTGTGAGTGTCAGAGTCAGTTTTATAATATTAGTTTCATGGTCATTACATTGGTTTTTAATGAGGTTGAGTTCTTAGCCCTAGAGCCAACATTTTCTGATAGTTTTATTTAGTTTCTCTTAAATTTTTTAAAAATTCTTTTTGTGTGTTTAAATTTTATAATTCTGATCTTAAAAAATTTAGTCAAATCTCAAAGGAGGTCAGGCACATGATCAACAGATGGCTGTTTACACTTGGAAATTTATTTGCGGGTGACTAACTTGCAAAGTCAATCCGTAGATAAATTTCTTCTTAAAAGCGACGCCTTAGACTTGGAATTACGAAAATGCTTCCAGAATTATATGCGGAATGTTCCATCGCTGGAAAAGCATTCTTTCTTTTTGCTGCCACTTTTAAAATAATTCTCTAATTACTAAAATATCCCGCTAATGAACTTTTGCTCAATTACAGGATCGGGAATTGAACACGTCATGACTTTCAGTTTTTATATGTTTGAACTTCTGATGAAAGACTGAAAACCGATTGATAGATTATTTACCTAATTACTAACGGATCGCTCGAATGTCCGAAAGCCAGTAGAACAGGGCTACAGTTTGCTGATAAATGAGTGGTTATCGGGGGTAGTTGAGGGATATACATCGTTGAACATATTCGGCATCATCAAGTTGCGTGTTTTTTAGGACTACGGCTATACGTCCGCCGTATGCGAGATTCTTACACTTCAGGATTTTGCTACGCCTACGAGGCTGTTATTATTGCTAAACACATCCCAGGGAGCATAAACAGTAGCATTCCACCATGTACACTATAGGAAAATAAGTATTTGACTAAAGTAATTTTAAAAACATAACACCAATGCTCAACATCTCTCTAGACCACCGAGGCTTGATAATTGGATAATTAATTTCGGCGAATTTTCGTAAAATATCAATAAAAACTATACCTAAATGTAGACGCGCCGTCGGCGGACGTACAGGTACACCCACAGTATACTTTTTAATATACTGAAGAAAATGAAAAAATGATCAATTTTTTTCTTTACATTATCATTTTTCTCTTTTTTCGTTTCTTATCTGTTAAAAGTAAAGGTCTTAATTAAAACCCTAGCAATTTCAATCACGAATTTGGTTTTCCTTTTCAGTAGAAAATTCCGTTTTGAGGAGTATCGAAACTAAGGCGCTAGCAGGAATGCGGTCAGTCAAGTTAACCATGCTCTCGGGCATGCTAGGATAATTTGTTTTCTCAGGCTACAACTTCAACCAAATCTCATGCGATTTTTCCAATGTTTAGTTGAAATGTCGTAATGATATTGGTATAAATTTTTTGCTGCTGATACCAAAGCGTGTAATATTTCCGTTGGATGTCGGAAGGCAGGGCAAGATTTTGTTTTTTTTTCTTCTGTGAAGTGAGATCGGGGATGGTCCAAAATTGTGTGATATGTTCCAAATGTTTGATAGATTGGGGTAAATTATAGACATTAAAAATAAGAACAGGGTTGGTATGGTACCATGCAATAGCGACCCACTAGGAGCTAGTTTCCTTTTGTTTATGTCAATTTTTCTTCAATTTCAAACTACTGTTAACACGTTAAGACTTAAAGAAAAAAGATTACAATTGGTCACGTAATCAATTCTAACTACAAACCTATTAGTACCATATTTTTTAATTTTATGGTATAATGAGTTGTTTCTAGATAAAATAGAAAAGTATGATAAAAATACATAATTTAGTTTTTTCTTGCTATACTTTTGTTAATGAAAGGCATCTTTATATTATTTGGTGCTTTTCACAAAAGCAACGTTCCTTAAATAAGTAACAAATAACACTCTACGCGACTGGGTTTTGTAGTCCTGATTCGTATGCAAGGGAAGTGCGGAAAATTGAATTCCGGCCTTAATGTGGAAGCCGGAGAGCAGACGCTCGATAGACGAATGCGCCTGCTGGACCTTCAAGTTAGATAGAGTCACCATGTACTACTACGTGCACGTTTGTGAAAAATATCATTTTCCACAACGTAGCTTATAACACGCAGTAAATTCGTATTTTTGTAATTAAATTCTCTGATCCAAAAAACAATAAAATTTCCATGCAAACTTCAAGGAAAGGATTAGGATATGATCACGTTTCAACGTGAAAACGCACGATCGGCTTTAAGAGTTTCTAACTATTCGGAAACAAGTATAAGGGTATAAACAACTAATTTTTTGGAACGTATCAGAGAAAACAAACTCATATAGCAGCGGAACGGGGATGATACAATCCGTAACGACTGTCTGCATCATGAAGCTTAACCAAAATTTGGACCCTTTCCATTATGTCTGCTATATGTACAATGACAAAATGTGTTTTTCAAAGTTCGAGAAAAAGGTTCCTACAAATCTTGACGTGTGTCAAATTTAAGAGCACAGGTAGGCTCATATCGTTGAAGATCCGCGCTGCATCGAGCGTGCCCTGGGTGCGGGCTCGCGGCCGGGCGGCAGCGCAGGCTCGGAGGCGGCGGCTCAGATGTATTAGTACACACATGCCGCCACGCTGTAGTCACGCACGCCACGCGATCTGCACGCGCACACCGCTACAGGTGAGTTTGCATGTGTGGAGTAGGTCAGTGACCGTCTCGCAGTAAAACTTCCCTCGTATACCGGCAAACATTTTAAACCTACATTTACAATAAAATTTTTATATCAAAACATTACCCAAAAACTCCCCTCGGTCGTTTTCTTCACGCGGATAAATTAAAACTGGCGACCCCAGTTAATTACGTCAGGCCAGGCATCATTTTAATCACTTGAAAGTTGTAAATTTAAACGCTCTAATCTCGGTTTAATTCTCACCAAAGATTTTAAACGGTGGCTTAACCCGTAGTAACGTATACTATTAACTACTTGACTACTCTACAGTAAAGTTTGCCTTGAATGGTATGTGTTTGTGGTCCTAAAACACCCTATTCGTTATACAGGTGCAACAGGTCTGAGCGCACACAATACAACATGCGGCAGTGAATTTAAAGAAGTATGTTGGGCCAGCATCGACACAGCATCACTCAGTTAGAGGAAGTCCGAACACGACCCAGGTAAGTATTTTGCAATCAGTTGCATCGCTTTCCTTTGCGTTGAGGTAGATATTTCAACATGTATAGATGGGGAAGTTTGGCAAACGAGAACGTATTATTAGACATTTTAAGCGACGACAGGACACACGTTCAGCCGGTTACACTCACGCTGCTTCCTATTAACGCGAACTTGTACGCTAGAAGACACTCCGCTCATAACTGTTCAACGGCAAGTGAACATATCGCTCGTGTAAGTACCTGCTAAAAATTTAAATTGCCGGTTTGATCACAAAATTGTCCTATGATCAAATAGATTCCTCCGCCCATACAATCGCCACGGCCCCCAGCAGTTCCAAAGCGTTCGTACGTTCCGCTGACGAACGCTGACAGCAACACGCAGGTGAAGCCCAATTATCGTTCTCAATTGCCCAGCCCAACCCCTACACCACGAAATCGGGGAATTCCACCACCTCCTCCACCTAGAAGTCCGGCGTCTCTTTTGAGCGGTAGAAACACGAATTCAAATAGCCCAAAACTAAAACATGATTCGAATAGAAATGTTTCACCAAAACAAGGAGGCAATCGAACATCTAATGATTACGTATTTCAATTCGATAACAGCCTTATGCACGAATTTGGTAGAATACCGCCGGCTCCGGTTGGTCCACCACCACCCGCGCCAAAAATTTTTCACAAACCTTCCGCATCGCCCGGCATCAAAACTGCAACCATCCAACAGCAAAATAACCCGAAGAATTCTGTCCGTCAAGATTCTAGCGTGTCAAGTGATAGTTTTAGTCAAACTTCATCTCCCAGTTATACAACCAAAACTATGGAGACTCCACTTTTACCTCCACGTACACCTAATAAACCTAATGCGGCTCTAAATTCTGCACAACCTACTGTGGATGATGGAAATGGAAATTCTGCTTTAACTAAAAGTGCTTCCACGCCAGCTAGTTTGCAAACTATTGTTCGATTTCATAGTGGTTCCAACATGTCTTTACATCACAGAGTAAGTTAAAACCGAATTTTTAAACACTTAAATTTACTTCGTACGTATTTTAGATAATAAGGGATATGAGACGTTCGTCCAGTCACCATTATGTAAGAAGTGTTCGGCTAAAATTTCGTTTTGCTCAAGTAGTAATGAACGCCGTCGCTTTGATTGCAATTGGAGGAGGAATGGCCGCATACTTTAAAGGTACTTGCTAGCAATATTAACAACGACGCAAACTAATAAAAGTTTTTGACTAAACAGCTCATCCTGCCGCCGTGCAGATAGTGAATACTACGGTAAACGCAAGTTACATTTCTTCAATACCGGAAAGTGCAGCTTCAAATCCGGCGCCTGGAATATGTCTCCCGGTTATAGTTGGATTTTGCCAACAACACAAGGTGCCGTATAATTACACAGTGTTCCCCAACTACATGGGACACTTTGGACAACCCGACGCTCAGCACGAATTAGAAGTTTACGATGCCGTAGTAGACGTTCGCTGTTACGAATTGGCTGCTCTCTTTCTCTGTTCTGTGTTCGTACCTAAATGTGGTACAGGTGGTATTGTCGTTCGTCCTTGTCGTAGTTTATGTTTAGGTACGACCAACTTCAATATGTGTTTTAATGGGTTACTATTTTCGATACGTTTATTTCTACCCGTAGAAATGAAAAGGCGATGTGGTTTTTTTCTGGATGTTTTTGGACTTGCCCTGCCAGAATACTTAGAGTGCAACCTATTCCCGGAATCACCCGATCCTGAAGTTTGTGTGGGACATCATGAAGTGAAAGAAGCTAAGGTCCGTGCACAGAGGCCCGGTAAGATACAAATAATTTCATAACATTATAATATTTCATTACTGTAAAAATAAAACAACCTATCCCTTTCCAAGTCTGTCCATCCGGATTTCAATGCGACGTTAAGAGATGCATTCCAAAAGATTGGCGTTGCGACGGCCATGTAGACTGCAAGGATCAAACAGACGAAATGAACTGTCAAGATTGCAAAAAGGGCATGATTCATTGCGGAGAAGAAAAATGCGTGTCTCAAGACCAAATGTGCGATGGAAAGGTGGATTGTCCTTTTGCACAAGATGAACGCAATTGCTGTAAGTATATCCTAACAAACTCGATTTCAACTAACTTTCATAAAATATTGCCATTTTAGTGAGGCTAAGTGAAAGAAATGGTGACGAAGGTCGCGGCCAACTAGAAATATTTCGCCCTGAACTTCAAAAATGGATTCCGGCATGTGTAACTCACTGGGATCAATCGACATCCCCTACCGCGATTTGTTCTCTGTTGGGCTATTCGTGAGTTTATACATTTGGGCGTAATTTATACCAATTCTAGAAAGTTATTCAATGTAGGAATTCGATCGGAAGTCGACTGCTTAAAGGAAAAGACATTAGCGTTTCTCCTCCCGTTCAAGAAACGACCGCAATTTGGCGAATGCATCAAAATAAGCGCCCAAAAAATATGCTTCGAGAATTCGCCTCTTGCACTGGAACTGCTTATCCTACCGTAGATCTAACATGTAGCAACCACAGTATGTACCCCCGCCTGTATATTGAGCTCCAAACGTCCTATTGTATTTAACACCAAACTATAAAATTCGATAAACTGCACAAAACTGATCTTACTGCTGCTAATACGATATCAAACAAATCTAAGAATAAAGTATTAAGGGACTTTTGGAACTTCCTGTTTCCATACATTTTTTTTTTTCGTACACGTACTGTTTATTTCAGTGTGTGGCAAAGCTCGTAAGTCATATGCGGAACGTAGATCGCTACGAATTGTAGGTGGAACTCGTTCAAAACCAGGGGACTGGCCTTTTTTAGCAGCGCTTCTAGGTGGTCCAGAAGAGATTTTTTATTGTGCGGGAGTACTTATTGCCGATCAGTGGGTGTTGACTGCATCGCACTGCGTGGGAAAGTACGAAAGACAATAATTTTTGATTTTGATTTCATGATTGCTATGTTTAGTCACTCTGACGTATCCGGATGGACAATTCAACTTGGAATTACAAGGAGACACGCACATTCCTATTATGGTCAAAAGATGAAAGTGAAAAGAGTTGTACCTCATCCAATGTACAATCTAGGAATCGCTCACGATAACGATGTTGCTCTTTTTCAGGTATCTAATGGTTACAAGAATTTAGATACAAGGCCTACTCAAAACATTTCTTTTTTAGTTGGCACAGCGAGTTACTTTTCACGAGCATTTACTTCCAGTATGTTTGCCATCCGCTAATAGAGAACTCCCTCCCGGAACGAGCTGCACCGTCATAGGATGGGGGAAAAAAGAAGACACCGGAAGTAAGTCCGGCACTGTAGCTTAGTGGCATTCTCAAGCAAACTTGTATTTTCAACAGTGTCTGAGTATGAACCGGAAATAAACGAAGTGGAAGTACCCGTGTTGAATCGCGATTTATGTAATGCATGGCTGGAAAACCGCGATTTGAACGTAACGGAGGGGATGATCTGTGCCGGTTACAAGGAGGGCGGCAAAGACGCTTGTCAGGTGAGACTGTTAGGAGAAATGATTTACGTAGAGATAATACCATGTTTTTTTCAGGGTGATTCAGGTGGACCTTTACTATGCCGCGACGATGCCGATTCGGAGCGTTGGTTCGTGGGAGGCATCGTCAGTTGGGGTATCAAGTGTGCACATCCACATCTACCAGGAGTGTACGCTTACGTGCCCAAGTATATTCCATGGATCCTACAGCAAATGGCTCAATATTCCGACTAAATAAATGGGAACCAAGACAATAAATACAACTTCTTCAGTTAGAATATTGCGTAATGTAAATGGTACAAATTATACATGGTACAATTTTATTTTGAGGTGTCACATACGTCATATCCGTTTGCTTGTACAAGTTGTTGGTACTGCATTTGTGGTACAGCAGACACAATCTAGCTACGCACAATATGTAAAATTAGAATTATCCTCTAGTGATATCTTGTGACAATTCACCTAGTGTTCGAGCATTCCGCCTCTACATGTGATCAGTTTATACCGCTGTATTATCGTATACAGCCGTCTCTAAAGTCTATTCATTTCGACATGCGACAATAACGACTTTAGAGACTTCTGCGATGCTTTAAATATATTTTATACCCTTAGATATAATTGATTAGAAAGAGAAGAACCATAGTTTTCTATAGATTTATAAAGATGTTAACTAGTGTCTAGTGCGCGCAGACCTGCGCCGCGTTCGTTCGAAGGAAAACGCTTCACAAACGCGTGTTGCTTCTTGCCACTTCGATCGAGTGCGACGCACGCCTTTCCAAATTGCGATTTGTGGGCAATCACTAAATGAATACTATGTCAATGTTTTATAAAGGGGTACTCGCACAGGAAACTTAACTGGAATCATCTGGTGTTAACTACATTTCATATCTTATGTAAGACGATGTGATGTTATACATATTGCGACAATATCTTGACAATAATACATATACATATACATATATGCTCTCCTGTGAGCTTGTTGCATATCTCGTAATGCACATGTTTTTGAGAAACACTATTTTTAGTAAAATTGTTTGCAGTTTTGCTATGAAAGAACAGGTTTTGCTTAAATTAGGAAAATACTTGTTCACCTGTGTGTTCCTTAGCTTTTACTGAAAAATTAGTCGATGCAATGGGACAATAATCTGGAATAGCTGCTTATTACAATACAGCATGCTCTGTGCTTCCAATATTGCTTTGTAACCTGTGTTAATTATTGTAGTCAATATATTCTGATATGCACTAAACATGTTTTATTTCAATTCCTAATTTTAAGAAAAAAAGCAGTCTCGGTAGAGCCAACGACCAACATCCGGCTTCTGACCAATTCACCATCGGGTTTTTAAATACCTTGTTCAAAATATAAGGTTCATATTTCTGCGATAACTTAATCAGGGCAATGCAACCATGTGGCCTAGAACCGTAACAAGAGCGTAATAGTGATGCCTTTTGTAGGAAAAACATATGGTAAATTTTGCAGTAGGACCCTTGATGATATCCAACGTGGGTGGGCGCTATTTCCTATATTTAGAACCCTTTCATACAACTCGTTAAGTGCTCTTATAGAAATAAATACACTCTAGTTTCAAGACATTGCAATACTTTGACATACTATTTTCGTCCCTTTATTCGCTGATGTTCGTGTATCATATTAGAAATTAATTGGGATATTGTAAAAAACTTTTCTTTTACCACACTACTACGAAGTATTGACTTTATCAACATTTTTAAATTTCGAGATTTTAATAACGAATAGGTAAGTTTTGAGGCTTAAGAAATCCAAAACGTTATTTGTGGAAATTAAAGCAAAAAATCGAATTATTAATAAGGTTAAATAAATTAATTTTAATATCATGTTTATATGTAAGGTATATCTCATCCGGTTTCCTACGGCGTCGCTTGCTGCCTTCCGAAGCCCAATTTGTTCTTCCATTATTGACGGTTTTCCCTTTTCTCTTCATGAATATTCCATCTATCTATAGTTTGTCTTATTCGATTATCCCAGGTTATTCTTGGTTTCCCACGCTTTCGTCTCTCCCTCTCTTTCTCTATCTAAATACCCACGTTAGTATTTTTTTAGGTAATCTTTCGGCAACCATTCTCGTCAAATGTCCATACCATTGTTGCTGTGTGCATTGAATTTTATACCAGTACGGCTTGTGAACATTTACTGCCGGAGGACGACCCAAATTAAAAAATAAATCCATACGATTTAATTTCCGATTCATAAAATGGATAATTGAAATTCTTATCTGAATTTTATCCATCAACCCCCCCCCCTCAAGCAATTTCCCCTAAGTCATTAAAAATGTCGATGTTTTTGAATTATGCTTTGTTTAACCTTCCCATTTAAATGGTCGCTATTCAGACAAAATCAGATGACCCACAATCCACTATTAAAGAAAAGAATATTACCTAAAGCACTCGTGACTTCGCACTTTGTATTAATTAGTAAAAAGTTAATAAAAGTTAAGACGAGGTAGGCCCATACTTTTTATTGGAAGCTTCACCTCAGAAGTAAATTGCTACGAATTCGTTTTTAAATCTAAAACACAGAAACTTTTAAGCATGACCGAATAATACAAACGATACAGTAGGTACTAACTACTAAACTATAAAATGCTGGCGTATTTTACAGATTTGTATATACAAAAGCACAAACATTGTGACAAAAACCTAGACAAGTGCAGCATGAAACAAGCCGGCGTTAAATAAATATTAAAATATAATAATTTCTTTTGCCTTTCACTGTTTAGGCAAAAATCTACGCAAAAGCCAACATAACAGGGGATTTTGTATGTTAGTAACGATAAGGCCACAACAAAAAGTGGCCTGACCTCGAATGACTTTTATTAGAGAGGTTTGCCGAACAGTACGATTGTGAATTTTTAGAACTTATAATAGTGCTTTTGTCTAGAGCGGGGATCAGTAAATGGTAGTGGTCCGGAAAAAAGTTTAAAAAAATTGAAGATAAATACGCTCAAACCAGGCTATTTATGAGCAGTGGAAGCAAACGATAACACTGAAATTAGGAATATTAAAATATGCAACAATTTGAATTTTTTTAAAGATATATTTTAATTTCAGTGTAAGATTCTGTGAGCGTAATTAATCGTTTGATAGTTTACATCTCGGCCGTATTTTAAAAATAAACTATGTTTATCGGCTGTGTTTTGGTAATACATTTTTTGTTGCCATTTCAGACACGTTCATAAAAGAATATTTGTTTGTATTATTGTAACATAATCTGCTGATAGCTCTCATAACGCAGCATTGAGGCATGCCAGCAGAGCAACCGGCGCTTACATACGCCCCTTAGCAATTACTGACAACTAAGCCTAAATTATTACGGATGATGTTATTGTCCGTAATACCTGCTGGTAGATCACTGTAAAATTAAAAAAGAGTTTTCCCTGAAAAAGATACGTGTTGTTTTCTCTGCTGATCGATTTCTATGAATAAGGGCGAATTTCAGTTTAGAATAACATGCAAATGCCTAACAATAATTTTTTTCTGCGTATTTTTTAATTATAAAACTATAAAACTAATATCTATGTTAAAGCACTTCCTTGGAAATGAGAACAACTGATAAGTTTAACTAACTTTTTCCCCGGTTTAAGAAATTTTTTCTACGTCTGCAATAGTAGTTTTTTTTGGGGGTTTTTCTGTTTTAAAATTTGTTTACTGATCTGTTTTTTCGGGCTTATTTTCGGGAGTCTTCTCTGGGGCTGTTTTGTTAGACGTTTTTTTGTTTTCTTCTACGGGATTTTCATCCCGAGAGAGGGAAGCACCACAGCATACATTAATAAAATATGATAGCTTAAGTGATGCGCGAAATTTCACACATTAGTCTCCTGACAGGGTGACCAGTATAGTGGTATGCATTTCTTTTTCTTTCGATGGGTAAGGTCAGCCTCCCACCCGGCATACGTGCAAATACCGAACAAATTTTTAAATTGGCGAACTACCTGGGTGAATACCGAACGGATGGCAACCCTATCCGTCTTGCTGAAAATAAACCTCATTGTAAAGTTCCTCCAAAAATAGTTGTACAATGTTCTCTCAATATCTGGCTTTGTTGTTGTTACTTTAAAATGCCAATTTTTGATCTAAAAATGTGGTTTTATGGAATGCTTCATTTCCTTAAAAAAACAACTAAAAATCTCCTTCCACTATGGGTTACCCAAACTCCAACCGCAAGCCTCAGGTTTCTATTCCAGTATCTGGCATAGGCAAAACAAGTTATCTATGCATGGCCTTCCCGTATCGATATGATTCTTTATGTTAATAAATACGATTAGATTAATTATACAAAATATTACAACTTTCTCATAGAATCATATTTCTATCTCGAATAAAGCAAAAAAGTTCTTCAGTGGTGTACGTTTGTCAGAGAGCCTGTATGACAAATAATTTTAAAACGATATAAAACTAAAACTTTGGGTGATAGAAAAAACTGAAAGTAAACGTGCTTCTTAAACCATTTCACAAATTCGAGGCAACATAGGCTTCAAATACATCGTCCTAAAATGTTTTTGCCAAACTTTGAGTGTATCATCCATATAGCTACGAGAACTAAACTTCAATAGATATACAAGAAATATGTGCGTTGAGTGGTAAACGTAAACAAACTTCCACTAAGCTGCCTTTTGCACAAACCGGAAAAGCCGCTCTTTACACAGCTTTCGTATTCTGTCCACTTCTTTGGCTTCTCTGTAAATTCTACTTCATATAGTATCACTCTTTAAAATTAAGTGTTGGCCATGTCAAAACAAATAGATATGACAAAAGATTTTCATTTTTCGTTATTATTAAGAAACCTTCCTGTTAGCTATGTTTTTTTGTTTACTTTTCCTCTGTAAATTGCTTAAAAATTATTACAAGTATTAGAAATTTTCTTTTAATAACAAACATAAAAACTACATTATTACTTTTCCCGGCATTTTCAAGCCATTTAAAAATTAAAAGACTTTTGTTACAATAAAAGGTATCAAACAAGTTTTGTTACAAAGGCGGTCGAACGTCTAAATCCCAGTCTGAGCAGAAGTGCTTATACAAAATCCGGAGACGACAAGTTTTCAGATGCTCCAGAGTTCGTATACGATTTTTATCACTCTTAAAGGATTAGAAACAAGAATAAAGTCAATGCTTCGCAACCCTTAAAGAATTTTCCATTTTATACTTCCAAAGACGGAAGTTTGACAACTAGTATGAAAAGAATTAGCGTGTCTTTGTTTAAAATTTAAATTCTAATTTTGTATCTGATGTAAGATTAAAAACGAAAATCTTCTAACTGGAAAATTGTTTATTCTTCGCAATGCTCAAGATTTGAAACTTAATGATGAATTTCATATCTCTTTATTGCTTGAAATTTTCTGCAAAATGTTGACGATTTTTTTTAAATCTTAGCTTCAACGACTATTTAATCCCCAGACGATGTAACGTCCATCGATTTTAGCTTTGGGGCGTTTCGTCGCCACTGAACAACAGAGTTTTATCTTAAATTTTATTTTCATGTCAAAAATTGGGGAAAATTCAAAAGGCATGATTTGCAAGTTTTTAACGTGTAAATGTGATGTTTTTTTAATTCACGATATATATAAAAAATATTTAATTAACAATAGTCACGCGTACTCGTACTGACGCCATCTATACGGAAATATTATGACTAAACGCGATAGAAAATTTCTTTAAAAGGCTGCTGGCTGCTATTGCAATAGTTATTGCTAGATGGCAAAGCTAACTATTTAAGTAAACTTTCTAATAGTTTCTTTTTTTTGGACTGTAGACTGCATAATGCATTAGTGTAACGGAATATAAATGGTGGGGGTAAGAGGAAGATATGCTAACATTGTTCAACCACGTTCGACACCAAGATTTAACGAAAACCGTAAAAAAGTTACATTTGAGAGCTTGAGACTGTCATATATGTACGTTAAAACCAAATAATTCACTCCGAGAGTGTCGGTAGAATTTAATTCTAAAATATTGTTATGTGATTAAAAATTACGATAGTCAGTATTGTTTTATTATTTTATGAATTCGTAAATAATTGAGGTCCAATTTCAACCGCTTTTAAGAGGTAGGAGTATTTTCTGTTTTGCAATGTATTTATGGCTTTATAAACTACAACCTAACTATATACTTCCGCATGCTAATTGCGACAGCTATAGTGGCGCGTAATTTAATTTTCTGCTAAACAAAATGAATAAACAACGTTTATTTAGACGCACACGTTCCGTGCTGCGTTCGAATATTCAATTTCAAAAGAATTGCGAATGATACATCACCAATTAGTTTTCAAGTAAAAATAACTGATCATGCCCTAACAATTTATCAGATGAGTGACATCGTACGAAATTCAATAGAAATTTTATATTCGATTATTGAAAGTCGAACCCTAGTCGCGTTTAATGTGTGATTGATTGGCTTTCTATCTGTAATTGTAAAATCGAATCAAATCAACCGTAGTAGAGAATGAATGAATTAATAAAACTCGCCAATCTACTTAAAAAATCTCGCAATGAATTCGAAATACCAAAAAATTCTAACGTGTAAACTAAATTTAAATTAGGGTTTAATGAGTGGCGCTCCCCTTACACGCTATCCATTCTATGTTATGATTATATTCAATTGCGAAGGGGCTGATTTCAATGTCCATTTTTTTGACATGTTTTTTGGGTGACGAGATCTTGACATTTGAATTTATAGTAATGTTAGTAACCGCCACAATTGACAATACGTTTTAATTACTACAGTTAAAGGTCGATTAGTAATGGTTACGATTTGAATATGGGGAGAAATCTGTGTCCACTCGATTCTTTGAATCAAAATTTATAATATTCATAAACCAACTTTACTACAGCACTGAAAACATTACACGAAAAATAAATATGAAAATGTCACATTTTGAATAGTCATTTTGCACTACAATTGCGTGCCACTTATGCCATCAAAATTTACGATCCGTGAAGAGGGCAGATGCTGCGCAAATTTCTGTTTGATTTTCGTACAGAGGGGTGATTAACTTTATGAATAAACTGACCTGTGTCCACCCACACCGTTCAATACAAGTACATTATTAAGTAGCCTTCCGAAAAAGACCAGCAAAAATCATGGTATGCCTGTCCCTTTTTGTAGTGCCATTCGCCAAATGGTCTTCCAAAGTTAAGCATCGTGCAATATTTGCCAACTTGACCACTCGCCTGTTTGTCCTGCTAAGCTCAAGGGACCAGTTGACCGATGGACACGCGAAACAACCACGTTTGTCCCTTCAAAATTAATTACAAGAATTGTTATCGAACTGCACTTTGTTTACTTTTGTATGTTTTCAATTTTCTTACCCATTGTTGACTTATGCTAAACAAATATAATAAGGATAACAGTACTGGAAATATAGAAACTAGCGAAAGCAAAAAATTAGATAATACGTAAGATAACTAGGAAAAAACCTCCAAAAAATACTCTTCTAATTGTTTTAACCAACACTTACGGGGCCCAAGACGACTACAGAACACCCATGCTGACGGGGATTTGAACCCCAAAACTCCGCATTATTAGCTTTGATCTGGCACTAAATCTCTTAATTTGAACAGTTGTAAAAAATATCTTTTGCGATTCGGTTTCGAACCCGAGACCTTTACGAGCAACTAGCCTACGGAAACCGGCATAAGCATACTGGCATTATTAGCTCCTATCTGACACTTAAATTGAAAAATTATATATAATGTAAATTAATCCACTCATATATCAACAGTTGCGAAAAACATTCTTCGCGATTGGGATTCGAACGCGAGACCTCTACCAACCGCTAGCCTACGGAGGCCCGCATAAGCATGCCGCGGTTATTAGCCTTCGTCAGACACTTAAATTAAAAAAAATAATTATTGTCAAATTTTATAGTTTGAACAGTTGTGAAAAATATATTTCGCAGATTCGAACCCAAGACCTCCACGAGCCGCTTTACGGAGGCCGGCATAAGCATACTGCGCTTATTAGCCCACATCTGACACTGAAACTGAAAAAATAATTAATGTACATTTTCGTGGCTTATCCACGCATAATTTGAATATTATGAAGAAAATCCTTCGCGATTGCGACCGGAACACGAGATCGCTACCAGCCACTACTAGCCTACGAAATTCTGCAAAACATACTGCCGTTATTAGCCCCCATCTGACACTTAAACTCAAAAGTTAATGTAAGTTTTCGTAACTTATCCACTGATAATTTGAATAGTTATGAAAAAATCTTTCGCGATTAGGGTTCGAACTCGAAACCTCTATGAGCCACTTTACGGAAACCGACATAAGCATGCTAAAAAAAATGTTTCGCCTTTAAACCCGAGATCTCTATGAGACACTAGCCCACGGAAGCCTGCATAAGCATGCTGGCGCTATTAGTCCATATGTGGCCTTGAAATTGAGAAATTAATTAATGTAAATTTCGTGGGCTATCCACTCAATTCCGCGATCGGGTTTCGAACCCGAGACCTCTATTTTTCTAGGCTACAAAAACCCATATGTTACCTAGAAAGGAATTCGATACCATTGGTGAAGTAGGGCTAATGGGAACAACCTTAACCGTTACTCTAACGCCGGTCTCTTGCAAGTGTTAGTCTTCCGTGATTCCTACTCCTTGAATGTGATATAATTTCTACAACATGACATCCTGGTAAGCTTTTTGCAGCTTTTAACCCACAATTCTCTCCCCCCATCCCATTGCCCCAATGCTATCATTTTGAACGTCTGTTTCGTGTAATTTTTCCGGGTTTCCTACTTGAAAAATTTTTGATTTACAAAGGAAGTAAGTTTCTGCAAGATTATTTCCAAAATATTTTGGCCTGTGCCCCTTTTCCAGTGACATCGTTCCGATTACCGTTTAGAGCAATTCTTTGGGGATTGTATAATTTTTGATTGTCAAAAGAGTTCCATGAATTAGCCCCGCTCTTTACAGAACATGCTAATGCCAATATTTCTTAGGAAGGGCTGAATCGGTGACAAAGGGCGCAAACCAAGATTTTAGCCGTAATTACGGCGACGCGTGTCCAGCACACGCTGATCGCCGGTCTTTGTTTCCGGTATAAGGTTGACACGTGACCATAATGGCCGACTTAGAAAAATTTGCGCAGGACTGCATTGTACATATTTTTCATTACGTGTACTGTCCTTAAACCCTTAATTGTGAAAACCACATTTCTCGTAGCCAGCCCCTCAAATATAATACTACAAAATTGCATCCTAATTCGACAATTCTTATTATCTATTACATTTTTTGAAATTTTAGTGCTCAAATTATCTGAAATCTTGTTGAAACAATATCAAATTACTACGACATTAACTCAAACTTTTTGAAATCATTTGCACTTTGCAGTACCCAAACTTGGCAATGAACACCGAACATTTGTCTAAAAACAGACTAGCATTAATAATTATATCACTTGTAAGAATGTAACTCTTTCTATGAGTTTAAAAATATAAGGCTTAATCGAATTTAATAAAAGAAAATATTTAAAAAATATTGTACGCTTCATTATTCGAGTGCTGGTAGAGTTCGCTACTAATTTACTTATCTATCTTTTATCTATACAGGGTGTTTCCTAAGTACGTAAAAAAAACTTAAGAAGATGATCCCTTGGGTTATATAATAAAAAAAAGTGAAGATAAACATATGCTCGGAAATGCTTCCTTACGGAGTTACAGCCCTCTGCAGAAAGAACGCACCAATATTTTGTCGATAACTTAATCAATGATTGCACTAAAATTTTTAAATTATATATCTGAGCATTACTCATTGAGCTTAGTATTTGTACTAATTTTTGTTGGAATAAGTGCACCTGAGGTGTGTTATATGAGTGGTTACGAAATATTTTCTTGGAAATAGAAGTTCAAAGTTTTGCCTAAAAAATCTTATTCGCCATACAAAAATACACAAAAAGGTACAGTAGTTGAAAGTCGCTATATTTAACAGTTTTCGAGATAATTGAATTTTTGCAAAATATCAAGTTGTCATGAAGGTCTGAGATGCGTTAATAGTTAGTACAAACTTTGAGGATAAGTTCTACATATTGAAACAATAAAATAAGTTTTCATAAACATGGGTCCAGAAACGTTTCCTTACGGAGTTACAGCCTCCTGAAGAAGCAATGTCTGAATTGTTGAAATTTCTCACTTCCGAAGGCATTCTCCTGCAACGAAACGTTTCCGGACAAATGTTTGTTGGAACTTTTTCAATTTTATGCGTTAAATTTACACTCAATGTTTTTAAAAAATCATTTAGACAAGTAACTTGATTTTACAAAAACATTTAATTATCTGGAAAACTATTGGATTTAGCGATTTAACAAGAGTACTCTTTTGTGTATTTACATAGGGAGAACAAGATTTTATGGCCAAAAATTCAAAAGTGTAAAAATTGAAAATATTCAAAAGAAAATATTACGTGCTTCCTCCCTTATGAGCTACCTCTGGTGCACTTATTTCAAGAAATATCAGTAGAAATGCTAAGTCAAATCAGTAGTGCTCACATGTAAAATTTCAAAATGTTGGTGCAACTACTGCGAATATTACCAACAAAAAAGTTATTATATTCTTTCTTCAGCGGGCTGTAACTCCGTAAGGCATCATTTTTGGACATATGCTTATATGAATTTTTTCATGAAATAACGCGAGGAATCACATCATTTAGCTTTTGTAAAACTTCCACATCATCGTTTTTTTTAATAATTGTCCTACAATATCGGTGCGGGTGTGGGCACAAATTGTGGTTACGCCTCTGCGCCGGGCTATGCTCTTACCTCTTCGTAATCAGCCTTTACGTCCCACTGCTGGGCTCCGGCACACTTCTCTGCCACGTACTCTCCTTAGCGCTAAGGTGGAGTACGGGGGACCTACAGTTTAACGTCGAATCCGAACGACTAAATACCATAGAAAGTTTCAGGCATTAAGACCCCACGGCTGCCTACACCGGATTGGGGAATGTGAGTGGCGAGTTGCGGCATAGATATTTATTGCTGCATGGCTTCGGCGGGGAATCGAACCCCAGACCTTTAGCATTAGAGGCTGAGCGCCCAACCTCTGAGCTACCGACACTCCTTACCTCTTAACACAACTTATTTATTTTTTCTAGCATTATTTGGAACGAACGTTTATGTTGAAGTCACGTAAAGCGACGCGGTAGGGATTATCACAATCCTGCGTATTTTAAACGAAGTTATTGTTGAAGGCGTGGGTCGTAGCCCACGAGTTCATATATCTATATAATAAATCCGGATCTCTTGCCAATGTTTGCTGATTCCGATGTTAACGTAACAGTTACGTAGGGCGACACGCGGCACTTGATTTCAAGAGCTTGCGTAGTTTAAAAGAAGTTATTAAAACAAAAGCGTGGGGCGTAGTTGACGGGTTCTCTTAGTTTATTTTAATTTTATACTGTTTAACTTTTGCTTCGAAAAGTTTTAAAATCTCAATTTTTGTAATAATAAATTAAATCAATTCGTTACAAATGTGATTTGAATATATTCATTTGCTTTTGTATTCCAGAATGTAAAACGACCAGACGCTTTACATATTTAAATTTTATAAATACAAAGAAGTTATCGAAAAATGATAATACCAAGCAAATAAGTGATATCAGTTGTCGTAGATTGTTAAAGCAATCATTACCAAACAACGTTTGTAGCACGCAATAGATTTTTCTTTTACGATTTGTGTTTTACTAATAATAATAGAACCTCAACTGATTGATTTTGTTTGCAGACTTAAAGGTATCGATGTAACAGGTCTATTGCACCGGTGTGTGGGACAAACGCCGCCCCACTGGCGTGTGCTGTTAGGCCGGACGCTGTTTATGAGAGTCGGTTGCCCGACCATTTCCCACGTTCTGCCACCCTAGCTAAGTCATATCCTTGCAACCCTATACTAGGATAGAACATTATTTACATTTACATTATTTATAATATCGATTTGTACAATTTCATCTAAATTACACTCTATTTGACGATTATTTAAAAATTAAAATTCTGATATTGATTCAATTAACATTTATGTGAAATCTCTTTTTTATACAGGGTGTCCGAAAGTGTGGAATATGCTATATGTCTCAGTAAATACCCATTTTTACGGAAAAATATTTCAAATTAAAGTTGTTTAATATTTACTTTTGCATAATAGAGCAATACTTAATTATCATTTTTTTTAGGAAAACAAAAGCGCAACGAATAATTCTTCAGTTTTTTTTATGGCAAGGTACAACTATACTCTACTCATTTGATAGAAATTATATTTACGTAACAAAATTTTCGAGAAAAACGCAAAAAACTTCTTCATATCAGCAGTCCTTGAATTTTGTTTACATGAGAGTATTAAAGTTTTATATCGTTGAAAAGGGAAAACAATCTCTATTAAACGAGTAAAATATAGGGTACCTTGTTAAAAAAAACTGAAGTGTTATTTGTTGCGCTTCTGTTTTTCAAAAAAATAAATATTAAGTATTGCCCTGTTATGTAAACGAAATACCAAACAACTTTAATTTGAAATTTTATTTCATCAAATGGATATTTACTGAGATATATGGCATGTTCCATACTTTTCGGACACACTATATAAGCTGTTGGGTAGGAGTGGGGATCTTTGATATTGTTATGAATAAAAACTATTACGGGCGTTCAAAATTCTAGAGAATCTTTTGTTTGTTTTAAAGACCACCCTGTGTATTTTTAAATATTCAGAGATAAATAAATCATTGAAATAAACAAAAAATATTTTTAAAACAATTAAGAAAAAAAATTACAGTCTATTGAAATGGTTATCAAATTTACTCCCTCGTGACCATACCAAATTTAAGATTACATTAACTAGAGTTGATTAACTGAAATGAAAATATTCTTCGTTGATTTTGAAACTTTTTCATTTATAATTTTATACCAGCACCCTGTATAAAACTGTTGTTTTTGTCCTTGTACTTACATCTCAAAATAAACGCAAGTACTACAAAATAGGAAAATTCTTTTAAATTTTTATTTAATTCTTTATTCATTCATTGACGCATGAAGAAGATACAAACGGTAGCAATTTTCACCAATGCACATCCTGTATACCAACTCCCCTTTTATGTACGAAACACGTGCATCTTAACATTTCCAACAAAATGACCACTGCTTTCATAAAACATTTTCTGTTTTCTTTTTTCTATAAGTAGCCGCCGTGCGCAATGGGGTTTGTGACAAAACAACCAGTTTTCAAAACTGAATTTACGGAAACGCGTGTAAAGTTCCTATTGTCTTGCATATATATTTTTTACGGTTGGTGGGATACAGTGTAAAAGAAACAGGTTTGTAAATATAAATAACAATAAGGGTTGCAGATTCGGTGTCCGTCAGGGATTTGCAATTCGCGTTCCCAGTGCCTGCAGCACTTATTCTTTGTACCAGTTTTACCAGTTGTGCGAAAGGTTTTAAGGACGAATTTTTCACTTTGTTAAGGGTCGCAGCTGCTGTGCATAAAAATTACGTGTATTTTAATTTTTTGACTAATTTATTGCTAAATTGCAAAATCACAATCAAGTTCACATTGTCTTAAATAACGTGAGATCATGTAAGACGTACAAAAATATTGGTATCACTTCTAAAAATAAAAAAATATATTTTTCTCTAGTTTTAATTTTATATTTACAATAAGCTTTGATATAAATTACTTATAAGGTACAAAAATGACTAAAACACTTCACTCCGGTACGTTCGAGCAATAATTGAAGCATAATTACAAAATAGGCCACCTTTTCATCACCATAGGCACTGATGGTATAGGCACATCCCAGAAGAAGCAAAGACACTGTGGTGCACTATCTTCTAAATCAAAATCATTTTAATAGGCAACTTCAGCACCCCACGGCCTGTAGGGTTTCATCCCTTGGGAAGCGCTGTTATTTTGGTTATAATTTTGATGATGGCCAGAGGTGGGAACACTAAACGTGTTAGGTGGATATTGATGGGGACTGTAACCCAAAGCTGAAGGTGCTGCGGTCGTCAACGGTGTCAAAACGGCAGTAACGGGAGCCAAACGTGCGGTAGCATCCGCTGGAGATGACGTCGTTTGAGCACACGTCGTATTGATATCAAAATGGGTCAAATCGTGATGCATATTTTGATGGTGAAGACTAGTGCTGGGTTGTTGATGAATTCCCAAATTTCCGATTGACCCATGGTTTGCTGCAGGGGATGGTGGAAGAGAATTTAATGGAGGATATGGTTGAGTCGTGGTGTAACTCCAAGGAGTCGTTGCTGTTGCTTGTTTCGTTGCTAATTCACGTTGAGCTGCACAACACTGAAGATGAGATGTTAATCGTAGCCGCAACGGGTTTTGCATATCTAGACCTTCTATTCGTTCCAAATAACGTATGACTTCGGCGACACATTCTCTGAAACCCATTCCGTGGTAATCCATCGCATACTTGTGTGGATCATATGCTAATGAATCTAACCCTGCAAATTAAAGGGTGCATTTAGTAATCACGCAACACACCACCTGCTTCTTTGGTTACTTTAAATTGTAAAAGAGAGAGTAAGCAGGTCCCAAGCGTGGGAATAAATGTTTTTCCATTCGTCAATTCTAAACCTTGTTACGGTCCGTAGAAACCCCGCAAATGATCACTGTTGCGTACAATTGGCCACGTCATATTTATAAAATCTTTTTATTTTGTTGTTAATAATCAGACAAAATCATATTTTTGTATTGAATGGAATAAATGTTGGCGTTATTTAAAATGCAATGCTCGTTTACCGGTTTATGTAGAATATGGGGAAGTTTACATTTATAAACCGGAAGTAGAATAAGTGGACTGTTGTGTTTTTATTCAAATAAGTTACACTTGTTGGTTGTTAATTCAACAGGTATCGAGGGTAAAACCGAACACAACAGCGGGCTTAGTTTAATGTTTCCACTGTTTGCGCTACAAATTTTTAATTAACCTATAGATAATAGTAATAAATTTAAGTAAAGTAACCACATAAAAACATAAAATTACTAACCTTTAGCATGAATCATTTTTAGATGATCTACTGTCATTTGCAAAATTTCGGCCTTTTCGAGTTTTGCAGAACCTTGCTTTTCGAATGCACTTGGCACCAACCTTTTCAGTTCAGAAAGGGAAGTGTTGATACGATCGCGACGTTTTTTCTCGATGACTCCTCTACGTTTCTTTCGGGATAGCATTTGGCAACTATCGGTGTCTCCAGGAGAAGTACACCTTCAAATGATAAACATCAGTCAAGAACATTTAAAAAAATAAAAATTAAAGCCTTGCTAAGACTTACTGTTCCTTGGAGGATTCCTCCGAGTACATTTCGTCGCAATCGTCACTCTCCGACAAAGGCCTCTTGATGGACCTTGAAGATGGTGTCCACGAAGACGCGGGATTAGACCCAGAATAGCCCCAGTGGAGCGGAGCATTGTGTGATGAAGAATGATCCATGTTATCACTGATCTACACTAATATTCGTAAAGGCGTCGCGACGGCACTTGTCAAGAAGACGGCAACGGAACCAAACGCGTGCCGGACGGCGGCCACAACGACGTTCACACACGTATCTGAGCGTAGTCGAATATGTCTTGGCCTGTTGATTTGACGGCTGTCCTAACGCCGTTCTGGCACGTTTTTACCCCACCATTACCCCCACTTACAGCACCCAACACGCGAACATTACCTTCCTGCTTGCACTAGCTAACCCTCCTATTTATGCGTCCCTCTTTTGAATTCATTCATGGGCCAAGGTTTACTATACTTGATCAGCGTGGACTTGTATCATAATTTATTGCATAATAGAGTATTCTTAAGACCTTGAGCAACAGTTTTGTAGGGTGAGTCTCAAGATGTTAACGTCACGCGTGTGTTGTGTTAAAACAGAGGTTATATAGGTAATAAGGTAAAACAAAACGTGCAAAATTTGGATTTGATATAAATTGTTGAGAAAAAAAAATATAAAAATAGTTGCCAATAGGGATCTTTTATTCGTGAACACCCTGTGTTTCAAACACGCTGTATACAAAAGTAGCTAGTAATCTGTGAAGTTTGAACCTAGATGAAAGTTACACAACAATGTAAACAAGTTTCGAAAACTTTTTAAATAACCTATTTGAAGTCGAAAACCTTACGTAAATAAAGATACAGTGTGAATACTTAAAGGAAAAATTAGTTTCTTTTGATTTCTTAAAAAGTTTAGCATGCCACAATTTTCTACAAAGTTTCAAATCGCTCTGTATATTCATTCGGGTACTTCTGTTAAAAACAGGGTGGTTCTTCTAGCGGTTCTTATAAGAACCGTTTACCTATTGTATTACAAGGGTTTTGGTATTTTTCTATTGTGTATACCAGATTGCGATTTAATTTTGTATTATTTTTTATAAGTTATGCGCTACAAACTGCGTTTTAAACCTAAACAACTTCAAAAATAGAATTTCGATTGCAGGTAATAAAAAGGGAAAAACTTGAAATTGTAGGTGAATTTGACAATTCTAAAACATAATAGTCTTTTATCATTTGAATGCCCAAGTGCACCCTGAGATCCGTCTGGTCGCGTGGCGGCACTGCGACGTGTGACGGGCAAAAAGCCGCATTTCCCACGATTGCCCGAATTCACCCCTCATGCACCATAACATATAGAACAAGGAGGGACGACCGTATCTCCCCACACAATTGCCAAAAGCTACTTTAAAATTTATTTTTTTGTTTTCATTCATAATTAATTTAAACTCAAAGTGCTTTTGATAATAGAATTATAATTAACACCGTTATTTAATAAACATATACATGGTGTCCCAAAATACCGAACAAAATTAATAATAATTTTATTTAAAAAAATAGAAACTTCTGTTTATAGAAAAGAAGATATTGCTTGTCTTTATGATGTAAATGTCAAAAAAATTATGAGAAAAAGTCTGGCTTTAAAGCAAACCTTTTTTTTACTATCCTATACTTTCAGTATAGGGAAATATTGATTTCATGCAAATTTTCGAAATCGAGATTTGGTCGAAAATACAAATTTTGGACCCCCAGGAACATAAAAAATGTTGTTTTAATGTCTGTTTGTGGGTGCGCGGGTATTATGTGGTGCATCATAACTACCGAACGGATGGTCGGATTTCCATGAGCGTTGTAATATATAGTATATCAAAAAGTCACCGACAAAACCATTTTTTTGGTAGCATTTGTTTCCTAAACCAAATTTTATAAATTTGAAAAGGCAATCTGAAAAAAGACTTTAGGGCAAATGCAACGCCTTTTTTCCGAACTTTCTAGCTTTAAAATGGCAGCCGCTACGAATTTTTGAATATTTTGGCATTAGCGCCTTATTACTCAAAAACAGGTTAACAGATCGCGTTCAAATATATCATCGTAACACCCCTATAGAGACACATTGTTACTATGCACAAACATTTTCGAAAAGTTAAAAGCTATAAAATTTCGGAAATTTTCGAAAAAATATTGCTTAAAAACTGTCACTGACACGATTTTTTAAAATTTTGTAAGCTCATAGGGCTGAGAATGAGTAACAATTTTTGGAACTACTAAAACTGAGAAATGAAAAAAATATCAAAATTTGACTTTTTCAAAAACACACTGCTCAAAAATTGGCCACACGGTTTTTTTTTTATTTTATACGCTAATAGAGCTAGAAATGAGCTATAATTTGTGCCAGTCCACTAATTTCTGTGTGACGCCTTCAATGAATTTTTGAAAACCGAAAATTCATGCCGCTCTCTTTAGTAAACGGGGGACGATACAAATTTTCTGTTTGAGCTAAGTTGCTAAGGTTGTGAAAATCCCCAACGGGTTTTTTAGGTTTTATTGGGTTGAATTGGGCGTTTTTGTCATAATCTACATGATGCAATTTGTTGCACTTGTTTACAGGCAGGTTGTATTAAAATAACCAACCTTATAACCCTCTATTGTGGTATTAGTTTTCAATGTTTTCATATTATTGCGCCATAAAATAAAAATAAAAGAATACGTCGAGCCAGCAAAATACGATTATGCTTACTGCTTATGCAATTAAAAAATTCAAAATAACCTTGTAGTCTTATAGATTTTAAAACCCACATAAAAGCCACTGGGTTTTTTGAATTGTGCCACCAAAAACCCAATAAAATCCACCAAAAATCCCACTGGTTGTTTTTAATTGTAACGATCGAAAATAAACCACTGAGTTTTTAATGGATCCGTTCAATTGCCAACCTTGGTCATGAGTAGAATCAGATTCAGAACTTAATTTTTAGGTGCAGCAATATTTAGGAAGGTTGATCTTGAAAAACAAATTTTTCTTTCCGTTTTTCGTTGTTGTTTAATCCTGAGGAATTTTTTTCCAAAACATCAAAAAATAGATTTTTTTCCCAAAAATAAATTCTGTCGTAACATAGTCTGCGTAAGAACATCACTGATAACTTCCGAATAAGCGAGGTCGATTGCGAACCGCGGACTGCATAAAAGATGAACATAGTATAATCCCGTGATAATAGTCAATAGCTTTGTACCGCATGAACCTAAAATTTCTACCCAGCACGTGGTTTAATTGTCCATCTTGCAATGAGGGACTAGCAGGATTTTATATACAGCGTGTTTTATAACATGTGGGAAGTACTGCGGGGTGTATTCAGAAGTGAAAATATTGAAAAAAGTTTATATAATCATACGCCCGAAAACGCCCAGTGTTCGAGTTACAGCCTGCTTTGTGTTCTAAGAAACTAATCAAATAAAATTTTTTTGGTGATGTTGTAAAGCTTTAATGTAACATGTAAATGCAAGTACAAAGCATTAGTTAAAAAAAGTGTCCAAAGTGAGTACCTTGTGCTTGAATACATGATTGAATACGCAACTCACTGTAGAATTTTGTACACGTTCGAATATTGTAGGCTACATCCTAATTTGATCGCATCCTTGTTCCACTCGTTGGCGAAGCATTTCAATATTTTCAAGCAGTGTTGAATAGACAATGATTTTAGATGCCCTAATAAATAGAAATCTAGTGAATTTAGGTCGGGAGAGCGGGCGGCCACGCAAAGGGCCCTCTACTGCCTATCCAATTATCACTACAATATCACAATTTAATATGACTTATCAACAAGCAATATCCATGGTAAGTTCATCTAAAGCTAATCGTTTTTAGATGTATGTTTATATAAACTTTTATCTACATTTTCACGTCCTAAATCTCCCCAGTACTTCCCACGTGTTATGAGACACCATGTATTTAAATACCCTACAACTGAAAACAGTTCTTAGTTGGATGTGCTGTAATTGTTGTGATTAGATATATAAAAGTAATTATTTTGTATAATTGTATAATAGTATAGGAAAGTGCAGGCGAAGTACTTCGCTCATTTTTTTTAAATTAGGTATCTCGATATTTTCTTCCACGACTCAACAAAAAAAACCTGTTGCAAACATACAATGCACTATCTTATTAATAAAATCGTTGCTTTAACCTTCATCGACCTTCCAATAAATATTTAAAAAAATATTTGCATGTATTGGACCAAGATCTTATTATGTGATAATTATTTTACATTGTTCTAGATCGTGGTTTTTCGCCAGTGCTCGATTTTATTCTAAGTTTGAGCCGTCGCCGCAGACGTCGCGGTGCTTTGAAAGTCAGTGCGAAACTTCCATGCTTATTTTTACCAAAAACAGGACAAGTCAGAAAATTTATGTATAACAAAGGTTTTTTAGCAAAACAATAATCGCCGGTGCACACACAATGTCAGGCGATGTGCAACCGAGAAAACGGCGAGAAAAAAAGAAAAAGAAGGGTAAGTCTCCAATATAATATTTATTCAAGCATTTAGACAAATTGACATGTGATTGCATAGCATTATATTTACGTGTATTTCGTAAACGGCAAACCCACCAAATTTTTAAGATTGTAGCTAGCTTATAAATAGATTCCACGTTAAGTTTTGCTGCGTAGAACGAACACTGCACCGACATATTATTTTCGTACCTCGTTTAATTCATAAAGAGCTAATTTCATTTCAAAAACAATCAGTAATAAAATTAGACTTGTATTTTTCGTAGAAGATGGAATAGAAGATGTTGTATTTCAACACCAACATCAAACAACGACGTCACCGATCGTCACCGACGACTTAAATATACATATACAAAAAGAAGCATCTACTGGCGGAGGATTGTGCGCGAAATTCGTTTTCTTCATTCTCCTAACAGCGCTAACAACTCTCATAGGATTAATTATTACCGAACATCGTGGTCTTACCGATCGTAAGTTAAACATCACGACCATTCTGTATATAATCTTCACGTTTCCTATTTTTCTTCAGTCGATGCGATCGATACAGAATCTCGTTTTGCACAATTGTTCGAAGGATGGATCGACGCGCCATCAATTGATCACGAATCTGGAGAAGAACCTAGTATAGAACAATCCGAAGAACGCGCCTACGAAGAAGAGGAGGAAGAGGATCACGACGACGAAGAAGAAGACGACGAGCAGGACCAGTCTCTTGATCACGACGATGATGAGGAAGATGAGGAAGTATCTGAGGAACAAGCGACAGATGAAAATGCAACCGATGAAGAAAATTACGAAGAGGAGAAGGAAGAATCAGAATTGCAAGATGACACAATAGAAAATGAAAGTGAAGAAGTCTCAAACGAAAACGACGATGAAAATGAAGACGAGGTAGAGGAAGATGAGGACGAACAAGAAGATGAAGACGAAGAAGAAGAGCAAGAATATGCTAGCGAGGATGAAGAAATCTCAGACGGAGATCTAGACGCATCCTCAGTACCTACCAAAGAGGAAATCACGAAAGAAGACGAAGAAGAATCTAAGGAAGATAAAGATGAACAAGAAGATAGCGAGGAAGCTGTAGATAAAACTGCAGAGACTGAAGAAAGCCCAGCTGAATCGGAAGAAACTGCGGATTTACCTGATTCTGAAGAAGAAGCTGCTGATCAAACTGAATCAGAAGAAATTGCTGATCGCACTGAATCTGAAGAGGCTGTTAGTTTAGATGATCTCGATGAAGTTACCACTAAGAAAACAGATGGTGAAGATACCACACCAAAAAGAGATGTTACTTCCAAGACTGCAAAACCAGATGCTGATTCCAAAGAAACCGTTACAAAAGTAAGTTCTCAGCAACAACTGTAATAAAATTGTTTTCAAACATTTCTAATTACTGTATATAGCTTCGTCAGGCAAAACGTGCAGAGTCTGAAAAGAAGAAAACGGTAGAACCTTCTGAAGATTCGGATCAACCTCAAGAGATTGACAACTATAATAGTGAGTACCTATTTTTTTTTACTCGTTTACTGGAAATGGCGTGACAATGAAATTAAGCGAATACGCTTTGTAACGATTTGTTTAACACCAATTTACATATTTTACATTATGTTATCAAACAATCCCGCTGTCGCGAAAGCTCTTCGATCAAGGGAAATCCTTAAGAGTAAAATAATAAAAGTTTTTTAATAAGACCTCAGTGGCGGACTGAAACATCTGAAAAGTTTAAACGAAAATAAAGGAACAGAATTGTGATAAAAAAACTTGGTTATCAGGTAACATGGTTTAGTAAAATTACATTCGCCTGGTTTCTATGTTGCTCCATATATTTCATTTGACAAATGGTTAAAGAGTTACAACGGCTTAAATTTCAAAAGACGATTGATTGTCTCATATTTGGTTCAGGAAATGCAAGTAGGTGTTCTAAATGCCGCTGTATGTTGCAGTGGCGATAAAGTTTGGTGTTGGGACAGCATTGTTGGTTGTGGCTCACGTAGTTCTGGTTCAGAAGTGGAGGACTGGTCCGTATAATTGTCGCATGCTCCTCTAATATCTTCCTTGAAGCACTTTTAACCACTAGAAAATATTTTTTACTACTACTAGTATAAAATACTACTACTAGTATAAAATACGCAAGTAACTTTCATAATAATAAAAAAGCAACTAACTATTTGCATTTCCTGATATTGTTGTTAACATGTGTTTTTATGTAATAATATACAGCTAACTAGTCTTAATTGTGCCTTTAATGTGACTATTAATGTTAATTAGAGACGTATTGAATAAAGTAGCCGTAGAAAATGCTAAAACTTGTTTCTCGGTATTTTTTGTAATAATTACTGAAAATCCTTTTTTTGTCTGTATGGGATATGGTCTTTTTTAAGCTTTCCAAGGTTTCAAGTTCAATGCGGTCCCTACGTTAACATAAATAGCTATTTACTGTATACATTTAAATACATTGTTTACCATTAAATAATTAGAAGAAAAGATAAGTACGAAGAAACCACAAGATGGTCCCGAAGAAGCCGAAACGGTAACTCCAGATTTATCCCGAAGGAACACTATCGTCACTCCTCCAAGTCTTCAGGAAATTGAACAAGATATCGAGAACGTTGAAGAAGGTATTTGATTACTGGTCTCTGACTAGCCCTAAATATCTTGTGGTTCAAAATTATTATTTAGTTTTCACGCATACGTAAATTACCAGAATACTCGGAAGATGACGAAAACTACGACAGTGAAGATGACAGCAGATCTAAACCAACAACAGCTAAAATGCGTTACCAAGAACTTCAGTCAACTTATTCGCACACTTTATCGCCTGATTGGGAGCCTAAAGAAGTAAGAGAAAATCGCAGCAAAAATTACGATGAAGAAGATGAAGAAGTCGAAGGTGACGAAGATTACGATGACGAAATTTCCGAAAACGAAGATGAAGAATTATTAAAGCGGCTAGAAGCGAAATATGGCATAATTCGACACAGTGATGAAGAACCGGATGATGATGATGCTGATGACGATGAAAATGATGATGAAGAAGATGATGAAGAAGGAGAATTAGAAGAAGACAGAGACGATGATTTCGACACGTGGAAACGTAATTTCCATATACTATTTTTTTTAAATAATATTTACTTTTGTTAGCATGCAAAACCATTTGTCAAATATTTACATGTTGTATTTGTTTATTTATAAGTAACAAATAACTTAAATGTAAAGCTTTCCGTCATTTTATAGGTGTTAAAGTGCCTTCGGACAATGTTCCTGAAGATAGCGACTCTGAAAATGAAAAAGATTGGTCTAAACAAGGCTCTGGAGCACAAGCTTTTTATGATTTTGAAAATATTACTAATGCCGACGACTGGAAAATTCGAGAAGAACTTGATCGAGCGCAGCAAAATTTAGCAAACGTAAGTACAATTTATAACAACTAAATATAATGTGGAACTTGCGGGTTTTGAGATTATTACAATGTTAAAAAAAATATTAGACTCGACTTTTTTCTCTTAAATTTTTTTCTGGGAGTAATCGAGGTTGCATATGTGACGTTACCCACTGAAATTTACCCTATTTTTTGGACTATTGTGTATTGCACTACATATAAATAACTCTACGCGCAAGTTCCTACCGTAAGATTATTGTTTTTAGCATTCAGTAATCTATACATTTTGTTTTTCATTAGGAATAAATTGGAAAAGTGCTATGCCTCAAAATTGCCTTTGTTATGTTTTGTTTTATTTGTATGTTTTAATATCGTTATCCATATAAGTAGTATAGCGCGTGTTTTATAAAAGTGTGATTTTGATTGTTTGTTGCCGTATTTACAAATTTTTTTATGGTTTGTCTGATAACTTCGTTTCGTACTACATAACGATTAACGAAATTACTGGAATGTTGTGTTTTTTGCTCTGCAAAATACCCTTTCTGTACAAAAAAATTGTGATATAGCCATCTTTTCCTCGAAGCTTGCAGTTACCCAATTAACAATTAACGTTAACGTTTATTATAATGTGTTTTTCGAATGATTATTACATTTTTAAAACAACTTTGTATGTGAGAATAATGCCTTATATGTATGTACATAATTTCCTAATCCCTTTTTTTTTAAATAATTCCTAACGCATAGGATGCAGCTTACGCCTTAACATTGTTTAACAAAATTCTTGAGAGGAACCCATCTTCTCCCAGAGCAATATATGGAAAAGCGCAGTCACTGGACATTTTGGCAGAAGAAAAAAGAAGTAATGACTTACTACAACAGGCTATTGTAAGTTATCAGCAAGTACTCAACGTTAGAAAAGTACCTGATGCCTTATTTCAAATGGCAGCCGAACGATGTATCGACCGAATGCGATTCAGGGGTAAAAGTTGAATACAGCTGTTTTGCATTAAATCTTAAATTGTTATTTAATTGTAGGACTTTATGGTCAAGCCGTTCCAATCCACAAATTATTAATACAGAAATTTCCTGAAGAAGCTAAATTTGCAAATCACTTGGCGGTTACTTATTTGACCACAAACAAGTAAGGTTTTATTACAATATTTCATCTATTCTTGAAATAAATACCTTTTAGAATTAACGAAGCCCGGAAAATACTTTACGAGACGCTTTTTAAATGGCCTAATGATGGTTTTGCCTTAGTTCATTATGGATTTATTTTAAAAACGAACGACAACAATTTAGAAGGAGCCATAGAATTTCTCAAAAAAGGAATTGAAACAATGGAACCAGGTGTTATTGATGGTAGATTTTATTTTCATTTAGGCGATGCATTAACTCGACTAGGAAGAAAAGAAGAGGCTATGACTGTAAGCAATATACAGGTTTATTCCCATACGTCAACCTTTATTAATTTTTAAAATTTTCAACTGAATGGGGTCGTTACTATTTTTTTTTAATTCAAATTTACATTGTAGAATAAATAATATTATCCCCGTATTTTGTTATTTTTTAGAAGTTTTATTAACCACAAAATTAATTGTTAAAACTTGTATTTTAAACGCAAAAATGTGACGTCATTTAGCGATAAATACGCGCATCGGTAGTGCTGTTTATTTTGGTGTTTTGGTGCTGTGTTGGTATCATTTGCTGCTGTTAACGCTACAGTAACCGCTCTGGCTGACGTATAGTTTATTATTGTTAGTATAATCATAAAGACGATTTCCCCCATTTTATTGCCTTTTTTCGCTTGTAAGCAGTCTAACGTTAGTATTAATTAACTTTCTGAATTATATTGTAGTAGGTTATGTTTTAATATTTGTAAGAATTTATCAGTACTGCCACTTTACCGCTCAGTGACGTCATATTTCCTCCAAAAATTCACTTTCAAATTGGTATTATAAATTAAACTGTATATTGTAATCAAATACTCAATTAACAAACTATCTTTAGTACTACGATTAGAATAAAGGATATGCATCACATTTGTGAAATACATAAGGTTTTTTTAAGAAGTATTAAACAACACCACTTGGTACCATTTTTTGATCACATATAAGGAATAGATATCCTATAAATTATCTCATATTTTATTGTAGAGTACAATATACTCATCGTCATTTTGTAGGTATATTCAGACGGTGTAGCAAATAAGGTGTTCCTATCAAAATACCAGCGGTCTTTATACAATGTGGAAAGATTAACAGGAAAACCATGGTGGAAAAAGGAAGAGACACCGTATGTACAATTTTTTGAACAATTAGAAAACAACTGGAACATCATTCGGGACGAGGGTCTAAGTATTTTGAACCAAAAAGGGTATTTCCAACCCGAATCTGAAAACTTACGAGATATTGGAGATTGGAAACAGTTTGAACTATTTGCAAGGGGCATTAAAAACTCCAGAAATTGCCAACAGTGTCCTATTACGTGCAAAATAATCGAAACTTTTCCCGATGCGATAGGTTGTAGAAGAGGTCAAATTAAATTTAGTGTAATGCATCCTGGTACCCATGTATGGCCTCATTGTGGACCCACAAACTGTAGACTTAGATCCCATCTAGGTCTTAAAGTGCCTTCAAACACATACATACGAGTTGGAGAAGAAATTCGGTGAGAATAACATTGTTTGATTGTAGTTTTTTGCTGGAATTTGGTATTAAATTTTTTTAGATCTTGGGAAGAGGGAAAATTGCTTATATTCGATGACAGCTTTGAACATGAAGTTTGGCACAATGGAACTGCTACTAGGCTCGTACTTATTATAGATATTTGGCATCCTGAACTGACAAGAAGAGAAAAACAGAGCCTCTCATCAATATAATTTGTTGCTATTTTTAAAATTAATTTATTTTTTTGAACAAATGTTAACGTATCAATAAATTGATTTTTCGTATTCGTTGTGTTCTTGTTTATTTCAACAACATTGAAGTTGGAAGTAAAAATCCACTGTAAAATTTCTATTTACGCAGTTGTACAAAACTATTCGTGATTTAAATAGAAAATTCCCGCCGTCGCGTCGGCACGTCCTACACCCTCTTTAATCTAAAACTGCTGGGAATCACTAGGAATTGTGATTGGCTGTGCGGTAAAACTAACAATGATAAAAATTGTTATTTTAATACCAAAATTAATCAAATAAAAGGTCTAATACGAACGGAAGATTTCGACACTTTGAATTATGTACGATTATTACGACGCAGAATTTTATGACGTAGCGAGAATAAATCTTTACCAATATTTCAAGTCCATGTTTTCACTTTTCACTTGGTAACTGTAGCAGTGGTGGTTCGTGAATGTTTATTACGGGATGGCAACAAAAATTTGAAACAAACAATTTTATTTTTCTATAACAGTAGCTTCAATTAAATACTTTTTGGTTTGGAAAATTGTTAATTCACTAATATTGTCGGTGTTTTGAATGTTTTTTACTTTCCCACTTAAATGATTTTAATCTTTAAGTAGGTCGCTGGCCAGGATAAGAAAGTCCCACGACAATCCATTATTAGACAAGTGATACAAAATAAAGCACTTCTCATTTGGCACCCTCAAATTTAGTCCATAAATTATTCATATTTTGTTGAACTTTCGCAAATCCTCTTTATTTTTTCTATTGTCAGACTGATTAATTTGTAAGTTAGGACGAGAATGAGCGTAGAATTTTTTATTTAAAGTTTCACCTCAAGTAAATTGCTGCAAATTTGTCTATAAATTCAAAATGTTTGGTGCAATCAGATGATCTCAACCGCTGAGTTGTTGACTTAGTATTACCATCTGAATGTCATGCCAATGTTGACTAATGAATATGCTTGCAGAAAATTTCAAACTGTTGACTTCATCATAACCGAACACTACAAAGGGTACTTTTTCATTGTAGCTGATCAATATTACACATACACATAAGACAATATGATAGTTTACAATCCCTGGGGAAGATTTGCTTATACAATAACAGCATGAAATAAGCTGATGTTAAATAAATATTAAAGTATAATAACATTGTTTATTCCAACAGTGCCATTATAAAGCGCGCATATCTTTTGCTACTTCGCTATCTTATATGAAAATATCGCTCCCCTGTAGTGAAACTTAAAAAGTATTATACATTTTAGAAAAGTGGAGTATGATATATGTAATATTGTTTGCTTGGGATAGCGTCGCCCATGTTGTGTCCCCTACGAGCCGCTACTGTATATTTGGACTTAAAATATTGGTATAGGTTTACTATTATTAAGAATAAGGTAAGCGTCACTGTAGAGAGTAGTTTTATTTTTAATGTTGACAGTGACTGTTCCATTTGAGTACAATAGGTGCTAGTGGGTGTAATGTCAAAACAGCAATGTGATGACGTTTTAAATTAACAGTATTTTCGATTTTAAAACAATACTTAAATATAAATCTTTATTTAACTCGAGTAAGTTCTATTTTCAATGGAAATTTCAAAGTGAAATGTCTGAATGTTGTTTGGTTTGCAGATAAATGTTTTGGCCAAAGCACAACTTTACTCAGGATTCGTTTCTGAACAATTACAATGATACATGTTTCTCAACGAGACTTCCCAACAGTACACATTTTTTTAACGTATACGAGGGCATACCGGAGACACTCCTTTTGAATATAATAGCATGGATTCTACTACTGTTGCTCTTTGCTCTTCTCCGAAATCGTGCTTGGGACTATGGGAGGTTAGCCCTTGTACAAAACGAAAAATGGACACAATTGTTTTACAAAAATACGGAAGATGCAGTGGCGGTTGAAGAGACCACAGGTGATACTTCCCTGAGTGCAGATTTGGGTTGTTGTTCGTGGTTTCCAACTGTACTAACAATTAATAAACAGCGTCTATTTGCTCGTTGTGGACCGGATGCAACACATTATTTATCCTTTCAAAGACATTTATTAGTATTAGCAGCAATAATTACTATAGTTTCTGTGTGTGTTATTTTACCTATTAATTTCGAAGGGGATTTTCAAGTTGGTTCATCATATACATTTGGGCATACAACAATAAGTAACTTGAACCCTAATTCTCGTTGGCTATGGGTACATGTCATTGTCTCATTTTGCTTTGTACCATTAACCATACTTATAATGAGACGATGTTCAAGTCGAATTCCTACAGCAACTCTTGTTTGTTCAAGAACTGTTATGGTTACTCATATATCTCGTAACCATCGTAATGTTGAAGATATTCGAAACTACTTTTGTGTGCGTTACCCAAACTTGCAAATCAGAGATGTCCAAATGGCCTATAAAATCAAGGAATTAACACGATTAGAACAACAACGAGAAGCTGCCCACGAAGCTAAGTGCTTCTGTATACTCAACAATGAACACGATATGAAAGTTCAGCCACATGGCTGCATTATTTGTTGTCCTTGGAAAACTAAAAATGCAGTTGAATATTATACTGCAGAAGAAGAACGATTGCATAACCTTGTAATTGATAAAAGAAGAGAAGCTGCACAACAACCCCTAGGAATTGCTTTCATAACGTTTAGCACAGAAGAAGCAGCACAGTATGTTGTCCAATCATTTGTACCTGGTACCCGCTTCCATTGGGCAGTAACAAAAGCCCCTGCTCCGCCAGATATCTTATGGGAAAATTTACAAATATCATCTAGGAATTGGTATTCAAAAGCTATATTAATTAATTGTTTTCTCTTTGTAATACTCTTCTTTTTAACCACACCTGCCATTGTAGTGAGTTTGTTAAACACAATTGCATCTACACAAGAAGATCTCATTAAGAAAGTAACTCCATTTTTGTCAGAATTTCTTCCTACTTTGTTGTTATTGACTATGTCAGCCTTAATGCCAGTTATTGTCGCGTACTCTGATCAATTAATGTCACATTGGACAAAATCTGAGCAAAATTTCGCAACTATGCAAAAAACTTTTTATTTCTTACTATTTATGGTATTAATATTGCCATCTTTGGGTCTGACAAGCGCACAGGCACTAGTAGAATGGTCAGTCTGGTCTGTACAATCAAAAAATACTACATACAAATGGGAATGTGTATTCCTTCCAGATAAAGGTGCATTTTTTGTAAACTATGTAATAACTTCCGCTTTAATAGGAACAGCCCTGGAACTGCTTCGTTTTCCAGAATTGGCTATGTATGTATGGCGATTGCTCTTGGCAAAATCCTCCGCAGAGAAAATTAGCATTCAGAAAGCTATTCTTTCCGAATTTCCATTCGGAATCCATTATGCCTGGACTTTGCTGATTTTCACTACAAGCACTGTGTATAGTTTAATTTGTCCTTTGATTACTCCTTTTGGATTTCTTTATTTATGTCTAAAGCACATGGTTGACAAACATAATATATATTTTGTTTATAGGCCTAGTGGTATGTGCGGCGAAGGTCAAAAAATACATGTTTCCGCTGTGCGTAATGTACGAGTAGCAATAATTCTCTCGCAGTTAATAATGCTAGCATTTTTAGTAGTTAGAGGGGGCTTAAAGTCTATGATTTTTATTACAGTAACGGGAGTATTGGCAAGCTGTTGTTTCTTTTTTATGATGGGTCCGTTTCCATCTTGCAGACCAACAGCTTTATCTGTTAATAACTTCCCAGAGCAACGCCAGAGGTATATTGCACCAGTTCTAGTTAAAGTGCATTCCCAAACACATACTCCTATTTCTGCCACTCCCGATTATGGCTCGTCAAACATTCACGAGTTTGGAAAGCAATTAACTACCGCACCTGCATCAGTCCCTACTTAAATTATTTCTTCCTTAGATCATTGTTAACTTGGCTGTGATTGAATTGTCTAAACTATTATGTACTAGTGAATTGTCAGCCCTATTATTATTCTATTTAAAATTTTTATAGTCTATATATTTTGTTCTAAATTTAGATTTAGTTTTTTTTTTGTACATATGTAACGAAAGCTTTAATTCTACCGCTAATTATAAAGGCTGTACTATAAGTAATGGAAGTGGGGTAAATTTTACCGTTTCACTAATATAATATCTGTCTTGTTACCACTACTGTAAATTATAATTGTATGCTGTATAGTATTATAATATAAATGTGTGTAATGTAAAATATATGTTTGTTTTAATAGCTCAATAAATACTGTTAACATTCTATCCATGATTTATTGAAACTTCTATAACGAGTCGGTATTTTTAGTTTTTTTTCCAAAACAAGCAAACTTTTTGTTATAGACAAATTTATTATTACATGAATAGGTTAATTGACTAATTGTCAAAAACCACAGGTGTAAAGATAGCAGAAGATCGATGTTGAAATTTCAACAGATGAATATACACTTTGCCGAATCAGATATTTGTGGAGACTTGCACGGATAAGCATGATATTGATGTGTCTGTTTTGACACTGATGCAGAAATATTCAACAAAAGCTTATTGTAGGGAAGACATTTAAGACAAATAAGTAATATTTTTGACAGTAGACATATTGACTTTTACACGAATTAATTTCTTACGCAGAAAAAATTACTAATAATGATGTCTTCAAAATAAATGATAAAATGACATCACTGGAAGGCCGGATAGTATAGGTACTTGGTTCTATAATTTCCGTTTATGAAATGTGGTGTTCTACTCCAATGTTTAAAAGAGTCCTATCGGCATTGCCACTTAATTGTTTCTCCTGTTTTTTTTTCTAAACAGACATTTGATTAATGTATTCACAAATAAAATAAAAGTTGTAAATTTGAAAGTACAAATCTGGTACTGCGTTTTTTCAAGATTTATATTTCCATAACAATACCACACCAAATTACACAACTATGTATTTTTAAAGTTTATTACGTATCAAAACACAATGAACATAAATACATTAATAAAGAAATATAGCAAGAAAATAAAACTAGTATTAAAATAAAACGAGCAATTAACTTAACACGTTTATTTTTCAGACTTTCTTACAAAAGTATACATACAACTAATGAAGTTTTTTGCCGGGTTTAACAAGACTTTCGTACTTGCTTTTACTACGATACCATAATGAAAATGGAATAGCTAATGAGGGCAATGTCATAACAGCAAACGCCAACCAATCAAGTACGTGGGAAGAGAATTTTTTATCATAATCTCGGAAGGCAATAATAGCACCTTCTCCTGGTTCACTGCTCACAGATACCTGAACCTAAAATAAAATTGTTACTTAGATATGCACTAAAACTTAAAAGAAAAAGGTAATGTTAAACATGTATAATTCTTACACCACTAGCATCTTCAGATGTTCTGTATGTGACTTCCGCTCCGCTGAAATTGAAGTACCCGTATTTTGTAGGACGCACAACAACAACATGTGTAATATTAGTTTGTGGTGGAATCCTGTCAATTTTTGAACTTAGCTGACCACCAACCACGTCGAAAGCTTCTGGATGAAATCCGTTGTCTACTAACTTAACATCGATGGCTGCTGAATTACCAACATTATATAAAGTGTATTTGACCAGAATGTCCATATTTTCCACTAAATATTTATTTAGCACATGTTTGGATACCAATAATCTGGGTCCAGTTTCTTCTTCAGTATTGCAGGTTACAGCGACTAAAATGGTGAATAAAATTGCAGTTATTAACCGATGCATCATGAAAATTTAACAAACTATTGTTATAAAATAAATGGGAACGAATTTTAATTTAACATTCAAGTAACTGTGCCCTACAAAACGCACACCACGTTGTTCAAACCGCGCCACGTCTTACGAAAATGAACGACATCTTGAAGGATTGACAGCTGGTTCGTTTCTAATTCCAAGCATATACTGCACTGCTAGGTGGGAGCATTCGAAGGGAAAGTAATGGAAGTTGTATGTCGTCACTCCGCACCGATTTGTAAATTTGTAGTATCTTGTAAACATTCAATCTGTAAAATTAATCATTAGTATAACAAAAAAATAAAGCACATATAATGCAACTATTTTTTTTATTATTTAAGATAATCTCCAAATGATCGCGTAATAAGCTGGTACAAAAATAGTTATAAAATAATTTAACTTGGTATAACAAGCAAACTTTTGTTTTTATTTAAATTAAATTTTTAAAAATTTTCTAAATTTTCAGTTATATTATTATCCTTATAATTTTACTGAATGCATTACACTGTTTTAAAATTTAGTGGTAGAAATTACCAGTGCCGGAATTAAGGTGCAACAATTTTATTGCATAATTTATTTTCGGTCTTGCAAACCGTATCTAACAGCAAGGCGGTTGCCATGATAACGTACTTCTCCACCCGCTCGCCCGAGTGTCCAACACGGCTATTTGAAAGAAAAAATGACATATCACTAACTCATATTATTGGCTAGTAGAAATATAAAGAGAAGTGTAGGACTAATTTATTACATTTTTAAGCTACCGATATATCAAGATATCTGTGGAAAGACAACCGCTGATAAAAATAGTTCGGTTTGGAACAAAAAATGGATACTTGCTTATTTTTGGGAGGAAAAAAATCTGTAAAAGTATGGGACCTTGGCGGGCTCCATTACTCACGGGCCCTGGTTTCGTGAAACCCGCGGAACCCCGGTAGTTACACCACTAATTTTCTCTTTAGATATAACCGTTGTGCAATGAAATTTATAGAGCGCAAAAATGTGTATTCAACTATCTAAAAAAATACAGATTGTTGTACTTTAAAAAATCGAGTTATGATACGGTACAGTAGAGGACAGTATATAGTCTTGACTAACATTTAACAGAAAAAGTTTAATCTGCGGTAATACGGCTGGTGTATATTTTTTAGTCGGGTCTTTTTTTTAAAGAATAATGGGACTGTACGTGAGCATAACTCAATAATTCCCGTTCCACCCCCTTACCCTGGGTCAGCGAGCTTAGCGCTATTCACCGATCTAACATGCCCCACCCCGGAAAGACATGCAACCCAACATACACAACCCATGCAACGTCCATGGACCCGTCGGATTTAACTTAAATTTCTGAAGTGCAGAGGATTCGAACTTACTGTCGTTGGGAGTCTAGCTCTAGCTGGCCCTTAGTGAGGTCTGCAAATGTCAAATTTTTCGAAAAAAGTTTAATAACGTGGCAACACCACAAGGGAATTTGAAAAAAAAAACATTTTCAGTAAGGCTATTAAAAGGCGAACAAGAATATCAAATAATATACAGAGTGTTCTATTAAAAAAAAGTAGTTTGGTATTCCACTCTTGTATACGAAAATAATTTGAAATTTTCAATTGTTTTTTGTAAATTTATGCACTTATCATACAGGTAAAGTCTATTCGCAACTGATATGAACCTACAGCATTAGTGCACATTTAGAAGATAATAGAATCACGTGCTGCGTAGACCCAGATTCATGAAGCAGGCAATATGCCTGCTGAACTGAAGGGTATATGAGCCCTGCTTCGATTTTCATTGTAGCAGTATAATCCTACAGGTACATAAAGTTTGTGTAGGGGATTTAGCTTGTATTTCTTTTAGTTATTAATTTTTTGCGTCATTTGTGCAATAAATATATAAATGTATTTCTGATTCATTATTATTGGTGACATTGAGAAGGGATGCAACTAATGTTTCTGCCCCAGACGCCAGAAACCTACTTTCGGCACTGGAAATTGCGGTGCATAAGGACTAGATTAATGACGTCAATAGAAGTAGGTTACACCTAGTTAACCAACCTTAGTAGAAACGCTTGGACAACGAGAGAATGGACCTCCAACTCACTTGCCAACACATCGCCAATATCACAGTGGTAAATAGCAATATTAAAAACACTTGGCAAGTGTGTGGCATGTGTTGTCAGATAGAGACAACAAAATTTTATCTGTATTTACGTATACCCATACACTCTTACAGAGATTTTGAGAACGACTCCTTTTTCTCTGTTAGATTTTATAATGATAAAGCAGCAATTTATTAAAACAAATTTGTTGTTCATTCAACTAAATATTGTTTGACTTATTTAATAAATAGAGAGTTTTTTTGCGAAAAACACTGAAAAATTCTTTTATATTTTTTACTATTAGACTGTAATAAAATACAATAATACGTAATTACATAATTATATATTTTAGAAATATACATTACCCCATTGAAAATTTTTAAATAATTTAATATTTCTATAATATCTGAAAAATCAAAGAGATTTTTCCTTTCCTGTATGGAAAATTCAAACTAGGGAAATCACAAATTTCCACTTGGCAACACTGCCTTATTAAACTAATCAAACACTCAAAACGAAAACAATTTCCAGCAGTTGCCGCCGTTGTGTTTTTCAAAATGTCCTTAGGGGTAGATTCGGATTTAGAAGTAAGGGTAAAAAAAGGTCAGTTTTAGTTTGTTTCAAAACAGTATGATTAAGATCGCTTTGTAATTTCTAGCCACGGAGCGAATATCGGAAAATATGCATATTGTTGCAAACGAACCTTCTTTGGCATTTTATAGATTGCAAGAACATGTAAGAAAAGCACTTAACCCCATGGTCGATCGTAGGGTGGAAGTTAATAAACTAAGGCAAGAATTGCAAGGGCGGTGTTATGATATTGATTATGCAGTTGGGTAAGTTGTTAGCTATCCAGGAAAAAGGCGGTAATTTTAAACAACTCTTCTTGAACATGTGGTAGCCTAATTGTGCCATACACTATGAATTTTTGAAAATTTACTTATCGGTTCTAAACTTAGTGGTACATATATGTGTACATTTTCATATAGAAGGGTCAAAATATATGTCGATTATTTTAAGTAATTTTGGTTGGTAGAGATGTTTAGAAAACAACCCAGAATTTTCTGAGAAATTTAATTCGGAAAATTAGTTAAATTAGAAGTTTCTTTTTCCGGAAAGGTTGTTATACTGTATACGTAATATATAATACTATCATTTCTATTGCAGAGCAATAAAAGCCATGAATAAAGCAGAAGACAGTTTCAAAAATATTCAAGATGTATTGAAGAATGCTATATTTTTAAAACAGCAATTAAAATATGAAGAATCGCGAAGGAAAAAACCGGAGAGTAGTTCAGTTTACAAAAGATTGTCTGCACACATTACTCTAGACTTACCGGAATTACCAGAACTATCAGATGTTGTACGAGAGACAGCCAATAGGGTTGAATCGATGATGTCGAAAGCTACTCATTCATAAATTTGTTATTTTCCTGTACTTGTTTATAGTAGAGGAAAGCATTGTTTTTGTGCCAATAGAAAGGTTTTTATATTTTTAATGAAAAACCATGTTTTGAGTTTTCACGATAACCTGTTTTTGTAGACAGGTTGCATTCATTTCCATAAGGACTATTTTTGTTTTGATGAAATTTGAATGTAAAATATCATAAGATATGCTGAACAGAAAAATTTTGGTAGAATTATGTACATACCAGAAGCAGAAAAAAGACATGCTTTTGCAATTGTTAACGCACGTGAACGTATAACTACAATTTTCTGTTATTTTATTAATAAATTGTAATTCGCGCGCCTGAACTTGTTTTCTTTAAAGATGTTATGGAAATTAGTGTAAGAGGCTAAACTGCAGTACCGCGCGCCAAAATGGCGCCAAATGTTGTTTTTATTTCAAATCAAAAATGTTGGGGAAATTTGTATTTGGTGCGAAAAAAAACAGGCTAGACTGCGGCAATGGCTACAGATTGTAATGGCGGAGGTTACTACGGTAGTGTTCGATGTGTTTTTAATTGTGTTTGTTCGTAAATAACGGTACATAATTATTAATTAGTGCATTTTGTAAGGATTACAGTTGAAATAGCATTTGATGTAAGGTAACGTTTCAAGTGTTTGTTATTTATGTGTAGCGTAGCAGCTGTGTTGTGTATGCCAGTGGCGTAGGTACCTGATATTTTGAAATATATTTTTTCCTACTAAGCGTTTTATAATTTATTATGTTTATTTTAAACAAGGTTATCGATTTTGTTATGAAAAGTGTTGTGATAATAAATAGATAGTTTATTAAATGTGAAATTTTAATATATTTTTATACGAATACGGCGTGAGAGATTTGCTGGAATTAGTCTGCATTTATTAATTGAAAAATTGTTGTTATAAATCGTAGCAATAAATATTCAAAAATAAAATTGGTACACGCTGAACCGTACAAAACGTTCAATAGTTTTGCCATTGCCTATTACCACAGGTCGTCGCGATGACCGGCGCAAAGGGTAGTACAATTGTAAATTCGTGAAATTCGGAAAAACTAGGATTCCCGTTGTAAGTCGCCCACGTCTCTCTCTTTAAATTGATTAGGAAGTAAAATTGTAGTACCGAAGTAACAATAGTTAGATGAACATAGGTATTTACTAAAAATATAACTTTTATATGCTGTGGATATATTGATTTTGGCGTCTCTGCTACTTATTTTCGATAGGTACTGCCTGATTAAGCGGCCGTTGCTGTTTTTGTGCGCCCTGGGGTTTAGTTTGCTTATCTGGATTTTAAACACGTATTATTTAGGACATTAATAGTGCTTATGTTTGTTCTTTTGCGGTAATAATAATTATTGTTTTCATTTTCAAAATGTCAAGTGTCGATCAAGTAGGCTTTTGCATAGTGATGCCAGCGTAATTCCAGATTCCAGTGCCTTCAAAAATAAACCAACAGTCAGTATTGCTTTTCTTTGCATGAATCATAACAATTAAATCATTGTTGCTGCACTGTAGGTATTGATATTGTTGAAGATTTAAAGGCATGCTTTTGTATCTATTGTTGACATATATATATATATGTATATATATATGTAACACACCTTAGTTATGATTCATCTTTCACCCCCTATTTACGTAATTATGTAAAACATTCCGTATTTTCGTAATTGAAGATTGTTTTATATGCTCACTGTTAATTTGAGGACATGATTATATCATCATCGATGATTCATTGCGACCATATGTACTTGCACAGTATTGTAAGAGATTCAGGAAGCTGTAATAAATTATATTTTACTTGCTCTTTTCCTTTTTTTGATAATTTGTTTTCCAAAATTTTTTATTTTTTCATTTGGTATGCTAATAGTGTTTGTTATCTACAAGGTGTTTTATGATGAAAGACCATTTGATATTTTATTGTTACAAATATTACTGAGTTTTACTTTCAGCGCAAACAAGAGTTTTTTTTATCTCTTTCTTTTTTGTAACAATATTTATAACTTCAGAGAACAAGAAAAACCCAAATAATTATGTAATTGCCAAGGTATGTCAGATTTTTTTTAAATAAACAGGCAGTGATTGCTCGGATCCTTGGCCCATCTAGACTTAAAAAATTAAGCTTAAAGGACATTCAGAAACACTCGGGAGGAACCTGGTATTTCGTATTAAAAATTTTCAATAAAAACAATATCACTGTTCTTCACAACTAGTGTTTTAGAACCATGAGATTATCCAAGTTCATATTTTTCAAAATAACATAATTGCAAATACATTTATGCTGCTATGATACATAGATTCTTGACAAATTACTTTAATAAAATTATACATAATTATAAGATTTCCTAAGCAACAATAAATATATACAATACAGACGTACTTGGCATTGATTCCCTTATTTTTAATTAAATAAAAAGTTAAATTTACAATGGCCTATTATTGTGAAACACCTTATACATCTAGTTAATCTAATTTTTGAGAACCTATTACATACCTAATTGAAATACCTAGTACTTTCTTGCAGATGCATTGCAATGTTTTATTAGGAATTGTAACAAATCCATGATGACTAGCTTGACGCTAACTCTGGATAATGTAGATGTGAGTGAAAATACTGAACAAATTAGCAAATTGTTCCCTAAGTGTCGACCACGGAGTGACATCAACCTCAATCCTGTTATTTCCTTAGGACGAGATGATGATCACATTGATAACACACTTTCTGCTGTAATGAATATCGAAAAAGACAATGACAGGTACCTACCTACATTAAGTTGTGTTGTTGTAATTGTAATAAAAAGCAATGAACATTTTAAAAATCACTAAACAGTTAAAAATAGAGATAGCAATAGTATTAATTTTATTTGTTAGATGGGACGGATCCTGCAGTGACAGCAAGGAAAACGGCAGTCAGCCACACTCAACCGACGATGAAGATTTGATTATCGAAACTGAATATATGGGAGAAGCATATAAATTACGTGATTCCAGGTTTGTATCATATTTTTTTAAATTTTACCTATCATAAAAGAGTAATATTTTAGGATAATTGAAATAGCTGGTGGTCGTGAAATATACTCTCAAAGTCGAAGCAAAGCTGTTAGAAAATCTCGTAGTTTGGGTGTAAGCGATGAAGCTGATAAAAGGAAGACTCAAAAGTCGCCCATTAAGCAGGGAGTTTGGGAATTGCGAGGAAGAAGTAACGAATTAAAGAAATTAAAAAATTGGCGAGAATTTACAGAAACTGTTTTCTCTTCAGAAATTTGCTCGGTTAGGCATCAAGAGTCGGATCAGAAGTCCAATGCGCAGGAAACTGAAAAGGTTGTGAGTCCCAGTAACAGTATGGCTCATGGTGAAATAGTTATTTTTGATGATATTGGTGATGAATGGCAGGAAGACAGTAGGATAGAGGAAGAACATCTTCAAGAGGTATTGCAAAATACCTCTGACTTATTTGGTTCCGATCACATTGAGTCGGACCGTGTTGCAAAGGTAATCGGTAGTCTACCAATCGCTGTATATGAAGGATCTCCTAGAAGATATGGACCACGACAAGTGGAGACAAGTACACATATGCAACTTCCTAGTGCACAAAGTTTACTTGCGTCTCCAAGCGTTTATCCCCCACGACCTGGTTTTCCACAAAGAGTTGTGTATACACCAAGTGAAAATGAACCAGGTTCTGTCATCGATAATAATCATTTTCCTGTAAGCTTTGTGTATTTACTATTCACTTGTTTGACACAGTGTGTTTGCAGAAATCTAAGTCGGTGTCTCCATCTGCTACAACCCCTTCTACAACTACAGCTGCATTTGACTATCTATATGAATTTTCTGAAACCAGAAAAGTCTTAGAAGAATTCTTTAAATGTCCTCCTGCAGAGGAGGAAAATCCTTTACAGTCAGAATTTCATGATTTGGATTATGAATTGCGACTGCAGGGTACTGATTCTGGAAACTCGTATGTTGGACAGCGGTTGGCTAAAGGCCGTCAAGAGCAATGCGACTTTACTATCAGAATTGATTCTCCAAAGAAACATTCCAACAATACAAATATGCTAGGACTACAGGTAGAAAAATAATCCTGAACGATTCGTGCCATTATCTAATAATGATATTTTTTCAGGACCATGAAATATTAGAGCACGAAAATAATTTTCTAGATTTATCCATAGGTACAGGATCAAGCGGCGACCTTGGTGAAACAGAGGTAGGCTTGCAAGTAGGTCAGAGTCGTAACTTTACTCTCTCCCCAGAAACCACCGACTGCGATTCAAACTGTGGAGACTTGGACAGCGAGGTTTCTCTGATGATGCTGGAAAATGAACTAGTTCCAACTGTTGGTATTCTAGGTAAAGTTCCATAAAGTTTGAATACAAAAATCTGAAATTTTTTTTTAAATATAGGATCAAGTGGTGATGTGGGAATTGCCAGTGATTCTTCTCGACTGTGTTCAAGCATGCCAGTATTAGAGGACGGACTATCTTCTGGTCATGCTAGTGATACAGATAACAACAATCCAACAGTTGTGCTTATGAAACGTCAAGTTACTGATGCTGAACTAGAGCTAAATCAGAGCATCAATAAAAATATGCAAGGACTTACCAAGCCATTAGAGAATGGATTGTCACCAACTAGAACAATAGTAGACGTTGTAAACACCTGTGGTGAATATGAAGATATTCTTTCACAAGTTGACTCTTTAGGTAAGATTCATAAATTGATAAATAATTTTAGATAGTGTTTCTAACAATATTTTTCAGCCGAAAAAACACCACCACCTCCTGCACCTGTGCCTCATCGATTTCCACCTGGAGAAAAACCTGATGATGTTGAAGCAGCTATTAAAGACATACGACTAACTTTACAGCGAACAAAGACACTGCCGTTTACGTGTCATCCAGAAGAGGAACGGGAAACGAATACTGTTAGTCCTGTGTGGGTTCCCAGGTACTTGATTATAGAATTTAGTAGGGAAGAAACTTTATGATTTTAATAATTTAAAAACATAATGTTTAAAAACATTTGAGAAGCACTACAGTTGCAGTGCTGATTGTAATAAGTTATAATTGTAAGTCTGGACACGTAAAGAAAAAGATGGTATTGTGATACCGCTGAAACAACGCAAAGATTAGTTCCGTTTATTTAGTAATTTTACTCTTCCCATTATGTTTACTATTTCCACTTTTTTTACCGCACCACTCTTTGTTGTTTATGTTGTTATCTTGCATGTTATAATGTAGGCAAAGAGAACTTTCTGCAACAAGTGGTGACTCGGACAGAAAAGTACAAAGTGGTGAAGAAGGTGGAGATGAAGGTAAAAATCACTACAATCGAATAAAACACATGTATTAATTTTTATTTTTTATTTTAATAGACGAAGCTGATACCGATTTAGAAACAGATAGGTTATTGGGTCAGCAACGCACAGATGATCAGGGTTTTTATGATGACAAGGTAAATTGAATTTTATGAAAACGAAATTAAATATGTTTGTTATAGAAATTACACTGCATTTGGTTTTTGAGATTGTGATAGTGTTCAAACAAAACTAAATGTGCAAGAGCAGAAGTTACGACTTCTGGAGTGAACTGTTGTTCTTAATAAGTATGTGTGTCGATAGGGTTGGAGAAAACCTAAAAGTCGGACCATAATGCCTCCACACAGCCTCTCTACCCCTAAACATATGTTAACCCTCGACGAAGGAACCATGCCTTTGGTCCTCTCTGAGCCTCCTACCTCTCGCCCTTCCTCACCTGCGGCTGAATCTGACAAAAGCCAGTCGCCACAAAGCCAGAAGGGATCTACTTCTTCAATAAAACCTAAAAAGGTGTGAACCTGGCATGTGCTAATTCTGTAGTTGCTTATTCTAGTTTTGTTCCTATTCTGTGGTATTAAAAATTTTACTTGAAATTAAATAATTAGAACAATATGTAATCATCACTAACTCTTTTTGCATAGTGGTGGTAACAATCAACTGTTTTATGTTACTGTAAATGCAAACCTAGTGAATACGAACAAAACTTGTATCACACTCTATTTGCTGGGCACATTGAAGATGCTAGATAAGTTCAAAACTGCTTTGCTACAACTAAGCAGGTTTACTTTATTTCCAAGATATTTTCAATTTTTTTTCTACCTCTTTATCCAGTATTGTCCAATAAACCCGGTGTTTTATAAGACTGTAATCATCGATATCTTCTTTATTGCTGTTGTTGCAATTTTATTTAAATAGGAATAAAAATTAGTTATTTCTCTTATTCTAATGGTCAGAGCCAGATCTGCAAACAGGCAAACCTAGGCAATTTGTTAGAAGCCCCAAACAAACCCTTCGAAACTATGTAAAACAAATAACTTTAACAGAATAATTATACGGTATGTTTTTTTTTCAAATAGCTCTGAAATTTGATGCTCAATTATTGTTTCATTAATGCCATTTTAATTAAAAATTAATTCCTCTATTTGAACGAAGCAATAGCTATAGTAATAAAGAGATACGAGCAGTTACCTTGTTTTATGAAACACCCTGTATAAAAGGTCCAGTGGCTTGCAGCTACTTAATTATTTATTTTAAATCGTAGTAATATTTATTGAATGAAAATGTCATGTGCAACTACATTTTTGTAGTATTAATGGTTTTTATATGTGGTACAAGTACAACAAATAGGTTGGGCTTATTGAATGAGATGTATCCGGGTTCTTGGAATTTATACATTATAAAATAATTGCAAAATTGATCATAAACAACAAGGTCATCTTGACACAAAGACTTTTAGAAAGATGAAAAATTAAAAATATTTAGACAAGAATAATAAGTTTTGGTAAATGTAACATCTTGAGTAATAGGGCCATTTGGAATTATAAACAATTTCTTTGGTAGGTTTCTATATAATTGGTTAGATTTAAAATAAATGATTATTTGAATATGTGCTGAAACCCTTTTAGAGCTTGTATGGTATATAAATAGGTGCTTCATGAAACTAAGAATGTGTACTATAAACAACCTCCTACTGTTGAACTGATATAAATTGGCAAATAAACGACATCTTGTGTGAAGTAAGGTGTTTGACAAAGCTATAAGCTTTGGCACAGTTTTAGAATCGTAATTTAATAATGCTTACTAATTTTTAAATTTTGATATTTTCCGTTTTAATGTGTGAATTTACAACTTATTCATAGACCTAAAATGGCAAATCGATACATTATCTGTTAATATCTAATAATTTTTATCTTGCAATGACTACTAATAATCATTTTAAAGAGAAGAGACTAAAATACTTAATACCATGTGGAATAAAAGTATGAAACAATATCACTAGTAACGTCAATTGAAATTTGTCACAAAAATCTTTGAAGGAGTATAGCAATAACAGTTTAAATTAAAAGCAATATTTAGTGCTCACCAGCTCTTATTAGTGTCAATCTTAATTCAAAATTATAAAATATTGAAAATTTTGAAGCAGCAGCTGTATGCGAGGAAGGTGCTTGCCCAACAGCATTTTATCTATTAAAGAGGTTTCAATTTAAAATTTGAGAAAATTTCAGAAAACTATTGAAGTTTGATGCACTTACCCGACAATACTTTTAAATACTTTACTCCTGGTTGCTGGGGGGGAGGGGCAAACTCCTGCAACGTAAAATATTGTTTTTTCAAACACTTAAATATGTAGCTAATTCTTGTAAAAATTATAGAGAATGGTTCATAATAAGCCAAATGATTTGTACCGACGATACCAGTCAAAAATAAAATATGTTTTTGTAAGTACAGAATAAATACAGTTTATCGTTTTTCGGGTGCATTTACCACAACTCACTCTACATGTTGCTTCCTATTCTTGTGATGTCTGGTATAGCAAACAAATTGTGATATTGTCTGACGCATTGCACCTGCCGCCTACCCTTCATGGAGTGATACACATTGTTTTTGTGTATAATGGACATCATTTCCATAAAATGGAGATTTGCATCTAAGTATGGAGCTTCGTGTCGCTCATTGCGATGAGCAATTTATAGCGTAGCTATATCATCAATGCCCGAACTTTCTAGTTTCAAAATGACAGTCGCTACGATTTTTTGAAAATTGAAAACTGAAGTGAAAACGTTTCAAAAATTTTGGAAATCAAAAAAAAACAATATATTAACTACATACATAACATTTTTTTATTTTAGCGTTATCCGTATTTCAACATCTCAAAGGCAAGAAAATTAAAACTAAACAGTTAATGTTGGTGTAGGATCAATAGATCTTGGTTATCTATGCCTGTAGATGACTTGATTGCTGGTCACTTGATTTTTTTAAATTTTGTAGGCTCATAAAGATAGGCTACGATTAGATCCGCTAATTTTTCCGTGGCGTGTTGTATGGATGTTTGAGAAAATCATAAATTATTATTATTAATAATAATAGGAAATTTTGACAATCAAATTAGCAATTGTTTTTCTTAGGAAAAGCTTTTCGCGACATCTAAAGTATAGCAAAATTCAGGCGAAGTGCTTTACTCATTATTGTAAGTGACACAATCTGTTTTTTTATTTCTTATTTGCAATTTTTTAAATTGCGAATTTCCAAGGTTTCTTGGTTTTCTAAAAAATTCCTAATGCACGGTTTACATTTAATTAGTCGGTCAAATGAAGAAAGAAAACTACCCATGGTGCCATTTAAAAAAATGTGGGATGGGGGAAGCAAAACATTGGCTTGTCATATAAATCATTATACCCTTTTGAGGATTTTTACAATAAACTTCAATTAACAGTACTAGTGAGTGTATTCCATAATTTTCTCTTACTATAATAGTTTCAGTATTTCCAAACAACTGTTGGAAAATTGTTGCAGCAAAGGGTGTAAATTTTAACTTGGCTCTTGGGATCTCTGAAATGGTAAAAGTTAGAAGGTCCGTTAAATGAGGACGAAGTTGCCTATTTAGAACACCAGTTTATTGCCATTTTAAAAAAGTTTTGAAAAATTCATAGCGTACAAGATACAGGCAAATAAAATTTTACGTTGCTTTTTATCGGTAGCTTCTATATTTATAAACTTTAACGACTGATTTTTGCAGTGGTAGTATAACACATAAGGAGAAATTTACTTTTATGACCAACAATTTTCGAGAGACAATGCTCATTTGTTTTTGTTTCTTTTGTTCGGTACATCAAATTTCTTTTTTCACAATAGCAATAAACTAGTCTCTTAAATCGGCAACTTTTTCCTCATTTAACAGACTTTCCAAAATCCCAATGGTGAACGGAGTTAAAGCTTACACCCTGCATAATGACATACATAATAAGGACAGAACGACTCACTTTATGTCATTAATATGTAAACATAGTTTCATTACAAAATTCCAATTTCCACCGTATTTAATTGACATCATTATTTTCACTACTATTATTAACAAAAACACCTTCATACAGTTATAATGAATTTTTTGTTCTTTAATACTGCTGATTGAACTTCATTTGCCAATAAATATCAGTTATATATTTTTCATGTGAAATCATTCACCAATAATCAATCGGTTATATTATAAACAATTGCAATATGAGCAATAAATTTTTAAATTAGGCTACAAAAATGTTAAAGCCAGGTGAAGATTTCACTCGTTATTTTGAAATGAACTATTTGTTTGATAATATTCCTCAATTTATAGGATAAAGAAGCAAAAAAGAAAGGACGTAATAAAGAAGGTAAGTTGAATTGGTTAGTTTTAAATTGTAGAGTAATAATCTTTAATAACTGTGTTGAATTTGCTAACCTTACCGGCTTTTAATTTATGGTAAGTGCAAGTTCGTGTAGATTTAAGTTTTCAGATGCTGTTCAATGTGCATTTCTCAATTCAACGTTGTTTCTGTATGCTACTACTATTTCTAATGGCTAAATGTTGTTATACTACTGGTTATATGAAGTCTGGCAAAAAAGGAACGAGGCAAATGTGTAAAAATGAGGGTGCGGATTTTCACAAAAATTCTAACTAACCGGATTGAAAAATATTCGATATTTGAATGATGCTGTTACCTAATAATTCAGTTACCAAATAATTCGAACTTTCTACATACTTAATAATTTTCGGTTAGCCTCACTATTCGAATTTTAAGTTCTGAACAGTTTGACTTACCAAATTATTTGGTATGTGGATGGTGCAAATTATTAAGTAATCGAATTATTGGGTAACCACATTGTTCGCTACCCGAATAGTCCGATTTAAGTAATCCAAATAATTTAATTAATCAAAGTCAATTCACCGCAGTTTTTAGAAAATCTGGTTAACTAAATACTGTCAAAATCCCTAATAAAATTTATTACTAAAAAATTGCACAATTTAATGTGTGTCCCTTTCAAACTTTTATTGATATCTGTCGCTGTAAATAGGCTAGATTTTGCATCATTTGCACATTTTTTTGGTCAGAAAATCTTTTGTTGTACTTAAACATGCGGTCCTTTGTTATCAGGGACAGTCGGGAGTCGGGGAAGTTTCCCGATGTTTCAAATAAAGTTATCCATGAAATTCTTATTGATATACTAATATATTAAAAAAATTTAGGGTCAACTGTTTTTCCTGTTATGACGTCACGCGAAATTTTTTTACTATTTAACCTATCATTTGTTTACAAAATTTTTAAGTTTCTAAATTAAAAATTTGTTTAAATTTAATTTTTTACGTAATCAATATCTGTGATTATTCCACTGATAATATATCGACCAATCACTACGTCGCGTCTGCCGTTTCAGCAGCCAATAGAAAAGTTTAACCTGGATATTTATACCGTATATAATTTCATTGCAAATTAAATTTAAGCAAACTGCTCATTCGTTTTATTTGCTACAAAATACAATTAATTTGACTCTGAAAAACTAATCAGGGTAAGCTACTTAAACTTCCTGCATAGCAAATTGTAATTATTTTGCCTAACAAAAATTTTATCCTGAATAAATATAAGCAAACTAAATATCCATTGTTTTATTTGTTAGTTTTAAAAATAAAACTAATGTGACAGATCGATGTATTATTTGTAAAATAATCCGCTCATATACCACTCGTGAATTGAAAAATAACCGGGTAAGTTACTCAAGCTTCCTGCATAGCCACTCTTTGTTGTTTTGTTTAAGAAAAGAATGTTAGACAAAACTTATGCACTTATTGCTGCGCTACAAGTTTTTGCCAGCTGGTACCTTAATTTTCCCGGGCCGTCTTATACTAGCCCATCTGTCCCTGTTTTTTATTTCATCGCTATTAACATGTTTTAACATATCAGGTTTTGATGGTGTTTATACCAGATATCATTAAAAATTTGACAATTATTTGTTCCATATTTTTAAAGGACAATTTGTCTGCCAAGAACAACAAAGATTTTGTTACACAATCAGTGATGTTTCTTTTTTGCTAAACCTCGTGTAATTACATTTGATCAATTTTATGAAACATTCAATGTAATGAAACTTACAAGTCTATTAAACTTATATTTCTTTGAGGTTGGTCAACTGTAAGTGCTTAAACAAGGGTATGACCTGTTATTTACACTCGATAAGCTAAAAGTAGATACGATATGAATGTATTATTCTTGTATACTTATATCTTAATACGTTTAGTGCTGTTGTATTTATCATTTTATTTTTCTAATTGCTTATTCAACTCCGAGCATGGTTGTTGTATGTTGATAGTTCAGATAAAATGCCTATTTGATAATCAAATATTAATTGTTGCAGGTGTGCTTGAACGGTCAGTGTTAATAGAAGGTGTATTATTTCGCGCAAGATATTTGGGATCTACACAGCTTGTTTGCGAAGGGCAGCCGACTAAAACAACGAGAATGATGCAAGCGGAAGAAGCAGTGTCCAGAATAAAGGTAATGTAGCATGTTAAAAATGTAGGTGGTCACACTGTTCTTTTCTATATCCTTACTAGTACCATGTACCTGTATATTGCATTATCCCAACTACATGCCTACTTTAAAAACTGTTTTAAGATGCCTCTTTTCTGCACTTTTATTACAACTTTTCCTCAATTTCAATTATGTTATTTCTACGAATGTATAACAAAAATGTATAAATGCATTTTGTGAATTAAATGGCATGACAGGCATGCGTTTAACGAAGCACGGGAAAATAATATGTAGAATATTAAATAGAGTGGGTGATAACTATAAAAAACCGAGGGAAAAATTAAACTGTAAGAAATAATAATAAACTGGAGTAACAACATAAATAGTTTGTTTGGAAGCAGGTTGATTTGATGTAAGCCCCCTTCCCCACTCTCAACAGAACAGTGCTCTGGCACGCTTCATGTTTGGTTGGTTGCCTGCTCCATGTTTGTCCCCTGGATTTACACATTTTGTCGCACACCCTTTCGTCCATCTGTGCTTTAGATGTTTCCTCCATGAACTATCATAGAAAACTTCTGCACTTAAGTAAGCTCATTATAATCTAATTGTAGCGCATTTCTTTTTAAGACTTGTATATGCTTATTTGTTTTCAACTTCTGTGTACGTAAAATATTGCAGTTCAATTTAAGATGTATAAAATTTTCACAATGGCATTACAGTGTTGTAATTGACGGTATATGTTTCCCCTACACATTTTATTTGTTGTACACTGTTATAGTAACGTTTGTGTGGTTTTTGGCACAATTGTAATGAGAAATAAGAGCAATCGTTGTGAGCGCTCCATAGTTTTTAATATAACACATTATTACGAATGGGGTGGATGGTAGATAAGACAGGGCAAATTTGCAGGAGGCATCCAACCAAATGTTAGAAAGTTACAGCCAGCACTTTGGCCCGGGCAGTCCAGGCAGTGCTAGCTTTGACGATGAAACGTCAGTAGAACCAGAACCTGAAACTATATGCAAGCCAGCCACACCGGCTGTACAGGGTGAGCTTTTCAATAGTGCTCTCTTATCACTAGTACGAACAGTAGTTCAAATTGAGGAAACTCATGCTGTTTTTGCCTCTTTATATTGATTGATGTATGTGGTAAAACTGCAATGTTGAAAGGCAGTTCTGTGAAGGGTCTCGCATACACGACACAAATTCCTTTCCGTTGGCAACTGGAACAACAGGAACTGTATTCCGGCTGCAATTCTTGGGCTCGGTTGAAGTGGATGAGGAAGGGGGCCGTAAGCGTCGCAAGCGTCTGAAGAAAAATATGGTCGAAGTAGCTGTTACGAAAATTAAGGTCTGTTTGCTTTTTACTTCTGTGTGTCTGTTCTTGTATTCACATACGGCTTAGAGGGAATTATGTCACTGTGTAACTGGAAGTACTGCCATTTAAATTTTCGTAGTATCACTGCTCCAACATACTATTTATGTTATTGTAACCATATTATTGGCAAACGTACTGTTACTAACATACTAACACTTAACTCTTTTTGTATATGTCTACTATGTTGGCTGCATCTACAGGCATTGGTAAGTATGGTACTTAAATAGTTCAAAATCTCTTCAAACCCATCAAAATTGTTTCAGGCACCGGATGGCGAAACACAACCCAGTACTGAAGTAGATTTATTTATTTCCACTGAGAAAATCATGGTGTTAAACACAGACTTAAAAGAAATAATGATGGACCATGCTCTTCGAACCATTTCGTATATAGCAGATATTGGAGATTTGGTCGTTTTGATGGCCCGCAGGAGATTTGTGCCACACGAAATGGAAGATCCTCCAAAGATCAATCGCACGCCTAAAATGATTTGCCATGTCTTTGAAAGCGAAGAGGCCCAATTTATCGCTCAATCCATCGGTCAGGCATTCCAAGTTGCTTACATGGAATTTTTAAAGGCAAATGGCATCGAAGATCACAGCTTTGTAAAGGAGATGGATTACCAAGAAGTTCTTAATTCTCAAGAAATTTTTGGGGATGAATTGCAAATGTTTGCCAAAAAAGAAATGCAAAAAGAGGTAAGCAAGGATTCTTTAAAAAAGATCAGTAATAAACAGATAGGACATTAATCGTTTTACTTTCGCATACTTGCAATATGGGAATGTATTGAGATTTTGGTAGAATTACATGTTGTACCCGCTGCGACCATTTGTACCTACTGTAGACTGCAGTTGTACCACAAACCGGGGGTTGCATCACTGCCTTTGAAGGGTTGTAGCACTGTAGCCACTCACTCAGAATCAGAGCTGTTGCGAAATTCCTCTAATATAGGATTTAGGTTTTCCTTGTTATTTTATTCATTAGAGGTAGAGAACAAGAGTGTGAGAAATGTCGTGAGCCTGGCATTAGCGTCAAAAACTTGTCTCATAGCCGTCGTAACAGTGCTTGGACGGTAAAACTTTACACTTTATATACTTTCACAAATATAATTGTACGTAAAGTATGGGAAAGTCCAGGCGAAGTGCTTTGTCCAATTTTTATGTATTAATTTAATTTTTGTAGGTGGTCGTACCAAAGGCAAAAGGAGAAATTCTTGGCGTAGTAATAGTGGAATCAGGATGGGGTTCCATGCTGCCCACAGTTGTAATCGCTAACTTAGCACCAGCAGGTGCTGCAGCTCGTTGTGGTCAGTTAAACATAGGAGACCAAATCATTGCTATAAACGGAGTAAGCCTTGTGGGTCTACCTTTATCCACTTGTCAAAATTATATAAAAAACTCGAAGAATCAGACCGTTGTGAAACTCACTGTAGTTCCTTGTGCACCCGTAGTAGAGGTGAAAATTAAAAGGCCAGATACGAAGTATCAACTTGGGTTTAGTGTACAGAATGGTGTGGTATGTATACAGTATATTTTAGATAACAAATGATTATATTGTACGATTTGGAATTTAGATTTGCAGTTTACTAAGAGGTGGCATAGCAGAGAGAGGAGGAGTTCGTGTAGGTCATCGGATAATCGAAATAAATAACCAAAGTGTAGTTGCCGTACCACACGAGAAAATTGTAAATTTACTAGCTACTTCTGTGGGAGAGGTAAGAAGAGTTTTGCTATATTTGTTTTTCAAATTTTGTATATTGCTATAATTTCTAATTACGTTGCAGATCTTAATGAAAACTATGCCCACTTCCATGTTTCGTCTGCTAACCGGTCAAGAAAATCCAGTTTACATATAAAGAAATTCATTGATGGACTGAAAGTGCCTAATTGTAGTTAATATTGACCTTTCAATGGAAATAATAAGTCAAGTTTGATCGGTCGTGCTTTTGTTGTAGACCTATATATTTTTTATTGTACATGTTTCGTAGACTGAAGACAATACAAGGGAGGCAGTGCTTTACAATACTGCGCTTTCATATAGACCATATCTCTTCATTGCATACTGTATTCGTGACTCTTAAGAGCATAGACCAAAGACTGGTTGGATAAGCAAAACTATTTCTTAAGTGTTGACTTTTGGAGTACAACCCCAATTAGTTTCCCGATATTTGTGGCGAAATGCTTTATTTATCCAACCTTTAAATACTGCTGGCTCAATAATCAGTGTGGTATTATATCTAGTCAGCCGCTATTAGAAAATTTAATTGTGTGTCTTGTTTATTTATAAAAGATGCTAGATCTTCTGCTATGCAAAAGATTTCTACCTTGGTGCTTAATAGAGAAGATCTATTATCAGTTGTTAAAGCATCACACTATGTATATTTGTATCTACGAGTAAGAATGGAATGAAAGATTTATTTTTTGCAATTATTAAATACTTTTGTACAATATAAATCTTGCATCCCATAATTATTTATTTTCTATTTTATAATTTTATTTAATTATTATATAATAAGGTGTTTATAAGACTATAAATGAACTCGTTTTCTATAATGCTTTTGTCGTATGTTTCAACATTGTAAATTTCACGTTGACGGCCTTATTCCTTAAAAACTCGGCACCTAACCATATCAAGTTTACATCATGTTATTCCCATTTATATGTTGAAGCGCAATTCATGGTTGAACAACATAATGTTACATTTCCTTCATCTATATAGTATGATAAACCTATGTGTGAAAACTGTGTACAAACTATAACTTAATAATACAGCATACTGCTATAGCAATATTTGTTTATTTTTTAATGTTTGTCAGAATTTGTTCAAACTAGCATCCTTAATGTAGCCTTTCAAATTAGCATAAAATTCATTTAAAAATACATGTGTTGAATGTGAATAAAAGACCAAAGAAAATAAAGCTGCGTTGTATGGTTGAATTTCAATACGCATGACCATAAAAAAATTTATATCGGATAATTTTTTTTAAATGACTTGTGAGCCTGTTAATGTATTTTCAATAAAAATGCTCCGACTTTTGTTGTGGAATGGTAAATGGTATTTTGATAGTATTGTTTTCTTAAAAAGTCATGTTGGATTTGGTTTCTACAACCAAAATTTAATAGCAAAGTGTTTTACAAATAAAGGTTAACATATTAAAACTTGTAACTAGTGATGGGAAAACGCCGGGAATTAATTTTTTAGGGGAAAAAACAGTTTTTAACTTGAATGCTCCCAGGAAAATTCCCAATACCCTTTTTTCTTATTTTTGGTTTAAGTTTCGCAAAGATATTAGCAAGATAAGATATTTATTCCATAAAAACCATACAGTTGTGGAACCTTAAAACAAAACACAACACAACATGTTTTTAAAAAAACATACAAATGTAGAATACACATTTAAGTTTACAAAAGTATTATGTTATTTTCATATTTGCAGATTAGTGCATCAGAGTCGGACCGGACCGCTAGGTACTCGCTTCTGGAATAGAAACTGTGTTGAAGTAGCAACTTTTTTACAGCCTTAATAAACAAATTTGTTTCTGTTGTATTTTTCTATAATTTTGTTCATGTCCCAGCTCGCTAATTTATCTGCGACGCCTTCTATGAACTTTGAAAATGTTGACACGCTTATTTACCCAAACGAAATGACATCAGGATTAAATTTGGTACTACAATAGCCCCAGAGGAACACAATATTACTGTGTAAGACAATTTTTGATATTTTCAAAGTTTTGGACATTTGAAAGTAAAAAATGGGCGAAACTGTTCGCTGGTAGTTTCCCATACTTTTTGTTGTTGTAAATATTCTTGGGTCAATAAGTGATTGAAATTTACATCTAGTCATTTACAAACGGTACAAGCCGCTTGCTTCAAACCCATAACACGGCACGGTAGGGCTAACTCAGGTAAAGGCGCTAGCTAGATATTGCGCTCACAGCTTCGGACAAAACAAAACGGTATGAATACTTTATTTGAAAAGTTATCAAAAATATGTAAAGAATGAAAAATAAATTTTTCAAGTAGAACCTTTGATTATATATCTTTATAGTTATGCAACCAATGTAATTCGTTTACGCTTAAGTTGAAGATGACTACACTAATGGGCGTTGTGCGCCATGCGTGTAGTTTATATTCAGTTCTACGTCGCATAACTGCCACTGTTGAAAAACGTACAGTACTTTAAAATCCTAAGTAAGTACTTATTTGCTTACGAACTTAAAAGCTGTAACCCACACAAGATGAAAGTTTATGCATTCAAACAAAACAATTAGAAAATTTAAGGTATATTTGTAAATGTAGAAAAATATCTTCAGTTCGTTTAGTTAGAGCAATTTTTCCGTGCAGTAGCGATTATGAATGTTTTAAAATTTTTTTAATTAACGTGTATAAGTGGGAATAAATGATCTTATCATCGATGCGAAAACTGCCAGCGTATCTATACGGGCATAAAAATGTTTTCGTTTCCAGTGAAGAAAATGTGACCTTTGATTTGATCAATGGTATAATTATATTTGACAAATAAAAAATTCTTGAGACTTTTGATTATAAGTGTGTATAGTGAATGTTACAACTAAATTTGCTTCCCAAAAACTAATTATTAAACGAATTTTCCTCAATCTACTTTTGTGGGAATTTTAAAGTAAAACACGCTACCGTCCCACAACTAGAAAATTTACTTAATATCATCGTAAAAACTAAATAAAATTGCAGGAAATTGATCAGTGAAATCATTGCCGGTAAAGTTAAAAAATAAAACTATCTGTGAGCAACATTTTTCCAAAGTTTTTTTTACGCAACTAAACAGATTAGTTCATGACGCTGCTCCTTTGACATGTGCATCATCAACTGATATTTCAAGCCCATCAGTCATCAATTGTCATGTGTCAACTTCATATTTATAATTAGGTTTAGAAACTACCATCACCAATCAACCAACGATCTTAGAACAAAATTGGATTCCGGTTGCAAAGGAGAGAAGAGTATATTCTCCTACTACTTACTACATGGTCACTTTCAAGCTCGAAAACACCCAAACTTCAGAGCAAATAAAAAACAAGGAACAACTTAATTTTGCAATTGCAAAATTAAGCCGCCTCCTAAAAAACAAGATCTAAAGCGAAGGCGTGTTATTTAAAAAATGCTACATTTAGAAAATACAAGTTAATGGAAATTATAAAAAAACAAAAAATCTAAAATCAAAAAATGTCATAGATTATGTAAAAATTTGTCAACCGCGACAACAAAATAAATGAGCGAAACACTTCGCCTGGACTTTCCTATACTTATAAAATAACATTGTTTTATATTTTCTAACACTTTCGATATACACCTGTCTAGACACGACTAGTTAAAGTAAATAGTTCTTATAAGTTGTAACATCTTGAAGCGGTTGAAGAAGGACCGACCGCTGCACTGCAAGCATAAGGTTGGGTAAAATATTCGGACTGAATCAACGGAAGGGCGGAAATTGATATTTGAAAAAATATTAACTCGAGAAGTATTATTTTTAGCAAGAAATTACTCTTATTAATTTGCATTTAGAATTTCAAAACCTTTCTGATTTTAAAGCCAAAATGCCACGTTTACATTAAAAAAAAAGTTATTTTTTACCGTGGCCGCCATATTACAATTGGAAACTCAAGTTTTTTTCTTAAATACAATCGAGAAGAATTTGCCCTACAACTTTGCTCTTGGGTTTGCGAGTCTATCTAATGAAATAAAAAAGTTAGCCTATACTAACTATGCTACAAGAATAGTAAGTAGCTGAAATTCTTCCAAGTACAAAAGGTCTATAATAAAAAAAAATTCAATGTTTTGATTTTTTGTAAAAAGATTCTCCTAGAGCAAACAAAAGAAGAAACCAAATTTTTAATTTTTTATCGAAAAAATTTGGGGGGAGGGGGAATAGTAGCCCCCCTAAATATTAGATTATCAAAAAAATATTATGATATTCGGATTTTGCTGTCAATGATGAGCTATATTCCTTTAACATAAATATTTTATTGCTCCCCGTTAAATAAATAAAAGGGTACCAATTTTCAAAAATTCATAGAGGGCGTCACAGTGAAATTATATCAATGAGCAAAAAATAAAATTGCAGCAGATGCCTATCTCTATCAGCTTAAAAAGTTTAAACAAAAACGTGTGGGCAGTTTTTGAGATTTTTTTTGAAAATTTCAAAAATTTTGGAGTAGTGCAATTGAGATCGTTTTTCGATTTTCAAAATTAATGATATTTCATGGTATAGTACCCTTAAGGGGCTACCAAACAAGATGTAGTTGATCCCAATCAAACAACTGGTTTTTGAGTAAATGGGCGTTAAAGTCGAAATTTTCAAAAATTCATAGCGGCCGCCATGTTGAAGCTAGAGAGTTCGGTAAAAAATTGTTTGATTTGTCCTAAGGCCTTCTTTAATCTCCACTATTAAAATTTCCAAAATTCCGTTTCTGAAAAAAATGCTACCAAAAAAACATGTCAATTTCCGGTTTCGGATTGTTTTTAGAAGCTTATTTTGTCGATGAATTTTTGATATACCTCATCATTCCAAAGCACATCGAAATCGGTCCAGCCGTTCCGGAGATATGAGCGTTACCCACCCACACACCCACAGACAGACTTTTTTTAGGATCCTGGAAGCCCAAAACATGTATTTCCGTCAAAATCTCGATTTTGAAAATTTCCATGAAATCAATACTTCCCTATACTGAAAATATAGGAAAGTAAAAATGAGCGAAACACTTCGCCTGGACTTTCCTATACTTATAAAATAACATTGTTTTATATTTTCCAACACTTTCGATATGCACCTGTCTAGACACGACTAGTTAAAGTAAATAGTTCTTATAAGTTGTAACATCTTGAAGCGGTTGAAGAAAGACCGACCGCTGCGCTCTGCAAGCATAAGGTTGGGTAAAATATTCGGACTGAATCAACGGAAGGGCGGAAATTGATATTTGAAAATATATTAATAACTCAAGAAGTATTATTTTTAGCAAGAAATTACTCTTATTCATTTGCATTTAGAATTTCAAAACCTTTCTGATTTTAAAGCCAAAATGCCACGTTTCCATTTAAAAAAAAGTTATTTGTTACCGTGGCCGCCATATTAAAATTGGAAACTCAAGTTTTTTTCTTAAATACAATCGAGAAGAATTTGCCCTACAACTTTGCTCTTGGGTTTGCGAGTCTAGCTATTAAAATAAAAAAGTTAGCCTACACTGAACATTAAACTACTAGTACAAGAAAACAACTGCTGTAGAAAGTATGTGAAATTCTTCTAAGGACAAAAAGATTATTAAGGGGCAAATAATTCGATTTTTTGTTAAAAGATTCTCCTAGAGCAAACAAAAGAAGAAATCAATTTTTTAATTTTGTAGCGAAAATTTGGGGGGGGGGGGACAGTAGCCCCCCTAAATATTAAATTATCAAAAAAATATGATATTCGGATTTTGCTATCAATGATGAGCTATATTGATTTAACAGAAACATTTTATTGCCCCCCGTTAAATAAATAAAAGCGTACCAATTTTCAATTTTCAAAAATTCACAGAGGGCGTCACAGTGAAATTATAGCAATGCGCAAAAAAATAAATTGTAGAAGATTCTCAGCTCTATCAGCTTAAAAAGTTTAAACAAAAACGTGTGGGCAGTTTTTGAGATTTTTTTTTGAAAATTTTAAAAATTTTGGAGTGGTGCCATTGAGATCGTTTTTCGATTTTCAAAATTAATGATATTTCATGGTATAGTAACCTTAAGGGGCTACCAAACAAGATGTAGTTGATCCCAATCAAACAACTGGTTTTTGAGTAATGGGCGTTAAAGTCGAAATTTTCAAAAATTCGTAGCGGCCGCCATGTTGAAGCTAGAGAGTTCGGTAAAAAAACGTTTGATTTGTTCTAAGGCTTTCTATAATTCCACTATTCCAATTTCCAAAATTCCACCCACAGACAGACATTTTTTAAAAACCACTTTTTTAGGATCCTGGAAGCCCAAAACATGTATTTCCGTCAAAATCTCGATTTTGAAAATTTGCACGATATCAATACTTCCCTATACTGAAAGTATAGGAAAGTAAAAAGGCAGAAGTAGAGCAAAGATACAAAGGAGGCCGCAATAGCTTTGTGCTATACTTCACCTGCAGCATATAAAAATTTGAAACACTAAAACATAATTTTACTGAGTGTACGAACTATTCAACATTGGCTGAAAATATAATTGCTATATATCTAATTTGACGTAGTTTCCAACAACATTTTAAACCTATAATTATACGATATAAAATTCTTATGAAAACATAAAAGCTAATTAATTTAAAGTTAAGAGAAAATTAAGGTGAAGTGTTGGCTAATTTCTAATACTTATGGTTTAAGCCACATTTTTATTTGATTTATGTTGGTTGTCACTATTTCCTTTGTATAATCTAAATGTTTTCAACAATTACTAATGTAGCTGTGAAACCAGCAATTTTGATAACAAAGGAAGTCTAAACTTATGAATCATATAAATTCAGAATTTGCAGGATGTATTTCTGGAAAGTCAAATTATCATACAGTACAATATAATTGCTTTATTTAAAAAAAAATCTATATCCTATTTTGGTCGTTTGGAAGTAACAGATTTGGTGGGCACACTAAATTCGTTCTAACGCAATTTATACAATAATATAGTTTCATATGTTTTTACTTTCTCATAACTTCCACACAGGGAAGTTTTGATTTCATGAAAATTGTCGAAATCTAGATTTTAACGGAAATACACGTTTTGGTTTTTAAAAAATGTCTGTTTGTGGGTGGGTGACGCCTCTAAAGCCCTAAAGGGTACTTGACCGATTTTAATGAAATTATAACTCAAAAGGGTATATCAAAAGTTGTAGTTTTAGTTAAGCTTTTCAAAAAAATCTGAAACCGGAAATGGAAGTTAGTTATGTTTTATTTGGCAGCGTTTTTTTTACTCAATTTTGGAAATTTGAGCACAGGACCTGAGAGAAGAATTTAAGGAAAATTGAAATTTTTTTACAGTTTCCAGAGCAGCTTTAAAAATTTTTTTTGAAAATTTTCTAAACTTTGAAGCAGCGCCATTGCGATCGTTTTTAGATTTTCGAAATTAATTTTACTTCATCGTATACTACCTACAAAGGGCTCTCAAACAAGCTGTAGCTGATCCCGATTAGACAACTACTTGTTGAGTAAATAAATGAAGCTAGATAGTTGAGAGTTGGGTAAAATAGTTTTCGATTTGCCTTCTCTCAGATTCGGTGCTCAAGTTTCCAAAATTTAGTTTTGGAAAAAACGCTACCAAAAAAACATGTTCAACTTCCGTTTCCGGTTTCGGATTATTTTGAAAACCTTAACTAGAACTACAATTTTTGATATACCTCTTGATTTAGAATTTCATCAAAATCGGTTCAGTACTTTCGCCTTTAGAGGCGTCACATACCCACCCAACCACAGACAGTTTTAAAATCCACTTTTTTGGGTTTGGGTTGGTTTTTTCGAGTCCCAAAACATGTATTTACATTCCCCATACCGAAGGTATGGGAATGGGAAAGTAAAAAAATTACGGCAACTCCAATTTACCAAGACTTGTTGTTAAATGAATTAATTTATGCATCAAATCCCCGTTATATTTCACTTTGTCATTATGCACTGTAATTTGATAACGCAAACCTTCGTCTAAAGCCAAGTTAATGTGTGATTTGCCAAATAATTCTAATCTAACAATTGCAGATAAATGTTCACGTTTTTTGATTGCAACTGAAAGATTTTTTAAATCAGAGTATCCTGTTTCAGACTATACTTTTGAGGGGTTAGATATAGATGAAAATATTTAAGCAATTTCAGCAAAATAGCGTATTTTTAATGTCGTTACCAGTTAGCCATTCTTTTGTACCATTAACTATTAAACGATCTAGATTTCTTCCTATAGTCTGTCTGTACAGCCTTGGTAATTTTGGAGTACATCGCCCATGATTTATTATTTCTATTTGTTTTTCGTAAGAGTGAGTATCTATTAAATTTTTCTTTTAAAAGCTGGCCGCGATTTTCCATATTTTCTGCAAATTTGCCAACTACTTGTAAAATAATTAATCACACAAAAGCTGCACGTGATTGTCGCTAACTGATGCAAGTAAAGTAAAAACTACAGAGGCCAAGCCTTTTCAGTGCTCACTGCGTTCTGAAATTCCTACTACTTCTTTGCATCTGTTCATTGCATTATTTTATCAATATGCATGCAAACGTATTAATAATAATAATATTGGTTGATTGTGTCGTAGCTGGAATCATTTGGCTTGATCAGCTTGCGCCTACGCGAATGCTAAACTGTTTAAAAGCAACGGTGTATTTATTTGGCGCCGAATTTTTAATGTTATGCGGTGGTGTTAAAAAGTAAAAACTGTATATAAAACTAACTTTTTTTGCCTCGCCCTGTATGTATATATGGTACAGAAAGACAAAATATATACCTATTAAATACTTTGCAGTAACTAATAAAATGCAGAATCATGAAAACACATTAATTATAGACTAGATACTGTTTTATCCTATAAAAGCATTTATTGATTAGATAGTTAGGTCTGGGTTTATGATTATTTGTTCCCAGTTATTATAGGCAAGGTATACATTTAACTGACGCAAACAAATAACATTTCAAGTTCCTATTTTTGATTACCTTTACCACCAAGTTTGATTCCTAAAGACTATTAATAATTTTGAGTGCCATTATAAATTTTGGAAAACTGTGCTCCTAAAAGAGGGAAAACAATTTTACAAAATTGTTTTCTTACTCCAAAAATACTATTGCAATTTAATTACTGGTATGGCAAATGCACGCCGTGATAGTAGGTCACACAAACACGAAAAGTACATAAAGCAAAAGATAATTCTTTTTTTTCATTTTGGAGGGGCATGTAAGAGGAGGTTCTGAAAAGATCTCCCACACTACTTAAAAAATCTATTTTTTATAATTGCAGGTACAGAATGCACCCAGAAAAAAATAGTTGTGTAATCTAACAAATTTATTTGTAAAAAGCCTTACATACCATTATTTACAGCATAGGTACTACATCAACATATAGTGCGATCAATGCCATAATCAGTGCCTTGACTGCTATAACACATAAAATATGTAAATCTCTGCTGAAAAGTGAAATTAATGATTGATATCGCTAACATTATAAAGCAGAGATCAAAATTAAATACCTTAGGTAAACATAATAATAATTAGGCTTTCATAAATTAATTTTTCCCTTTTAAAACAATACACAATTGACAATATATAATAAAACTTGATAAAAATTCTAATCACTGCTTAATCTAACAGTTAAAAAAAATGTTTAATATAGTTTATACAAAATAAATAGGATAGATGGTATCAAGTCATACTTGGTATTTTTAGACGTAATTACAGGACTTTCCATTATTCATTGTATAAAGTTTTCAAGACCAAAAAGAGAGTAACAAATATAAACGTTCTATGTTTCGCTGGCTACCTATGAAATGTATTGTAGACACAGCAGAGAAAAAGTGAAAGAGTAGAACAGTCATATTTGTTTACCAATATAATTCTACAAGACAACTATTAGTTATCCATTGCGTATCTGCGGGTCCATTCTTTGGCATTGCGAATGGCTTCGGCCTCATTTACCTTCCATAATTCTGCTACATCGTTAGCCAGGGGGTCATCTGGGTTTGGTGCACTTAGTAGTGCTTGAATCGACAGTAACACTGTACGAATTTGTAGTGCTGGACTCCACTTGTCTTTCAATATATCTAAACAAATTCGACCCAGTCTATCAATATTTGGGTGGTATATTTTAGTTATAAACCGAACTTTGGGCGCCGACATGGGGTAATCTTCAGGAAGAAATAGTTCTAGCTTAAACAAACCTCCTTCAAAGGGCGAGTCTTCTGGTCCGGTCACTATAACATGAAAATACCGAGCATTACTATCGTCGGGCACTGCACTTATTCCAGGAACGGGTTCTTGTAATAAACGTTGTGTTTCTTTAATAATCCTGCGTGGTAAAGCTGCCATTTTTCAAGGAAATACGAATGTTGCTCGATATTGACTGAATACAACTGATTCACTATTGAAATAAAACTAAAACAACAAATGTTCCTAAATTACCCGACGAATACACTTTTTCATTATTTTTTCAAGCATACAATCACAACTATTCGGCAAATGGTATCAACTACAATTTGCCTGCAATTTGCCGATAAAGCACGTATTTTTGGCTATTCGCATATTACGCATACGCATGCATGAAACCGCGCATGCTTACCAACAACTTTTCTCATTACTGACGTCTAAATAACCATTGATTGTTTTCGTGTGAATGGGTTTTTCCTAAATGTAGTGGAGTAAACTCAACTTGTACGGTCACAGTATTGCCAAATGTAATGGAATTACCGTACATGTACGGTAAGTTGACATTGTTGACTCAAATACGATAATGAGAATAATCGAATGATTGCCATTGGAATCAATATAATAATCGAATGATTCGTCCGGATGTACACCTGTCCTCGGGCCGTTACGCAAAAACGGAGTAAACTTTCGAATGCATCATGCACATACAGTGGATACACCGCTACCGTGTTCCCGAGCTTTATGCTTCAGAAGCCTAATCAACCTTAGTTTGTATATTTACGTATGCAAGTTTAACTTCCGGTGTCCTTTTAACACAACATTCATTTGTTAACAGTATTTTTAATTTTATCGCATATAATTGCAAATTCTGAACCGTTTTTTGAGTAATATTTCTATAAACCGCAAAAGTGGATACATTGTCATAGACAATAACCTTGCAATATGCAATTGGTGCAAATAATATATAAAGTTTCTTAAAAATACAACTAATTTAAGAAAGTCTTGACGAGTTCAATGTTATTTCTGTTTAAAAGAACAAATGAGCGCGGAATGCGCTGCAAAACAGTGCAGTGCTATCTGCTGTGTCTGTTGTTCCTAATATCCTAGCAATATTCGAAAGTTAAAATCAAACCATCCTTATCTCGTTGCCTCCGTGTTAGCTCGCTGTTGTTCTTACAAACTGTTTGCATTCCTATTGGTAATGTGTAGCTGGCTATCGCTTCCAAAGCAGAAAAATCCGAAACTATTTAAATCGTAAATCATTCGAATGATTTTTTTAAATCTTTTGAGTTATTTCGATAATTTAATGGTTCGATTATTATCATTCGAAATATCCAATCACTAATGTACGTGAACTTTGCATTTAAACGCGTTGGTCTATTCCATAGAAAGCAGCGCTAAGAATCGATATTGACATCAACAGCCATACGGAGCAATTCTTGATCACATACCAAGCAAAAACCTTATCTAAATATCTTGCATAGTTTTCCGGTTATTAACGGGCAAAGTTGAGTGTGCACGCGAATCTTTTCAATTATTTGTAAAACTTTCGGATTTTCAATTACGGTTTTTGCCATTTGAAAAAACTCGTTGAAATCTAGTCGAATATAGCGAACCGATTCAGAAAACTTTATAATTACGCCGCTAGAGCGCCAATCTTTTATTTCTGACACGTTGTAACTCCGAAACCAAGTCGGTTAGCGAGATGGGGTTTGAGCAAGTGAGTAGAGCTCGCCGAGATCTATAACACTGAATAGGAGAAGTAGAGGTCATAAACGATCTCAAACACCATATAAACAAAAAACTTGAGTTGGCAGGGTCAGATTGATCATGTCTGGGGAAAAGAAGGCGTATGTTAATCTTATTCTCAAGCGGCAATTCAGAAAACAAACATTTTAAACAAATAATGGTTAACAGGTTGTTTAAACATTCATTATTTTTCATAACTTTAACTTTTTGCGTTATTGATTGGTTCCCTAGGTAATTCACCTGGTCTCGCTCAATCCATTTCGCATATAAAAAGCTGTGTAAATCCCCCAGCGTTTGATATAAATTATTTGCTTTATGCTTTTGTATGTTGTACTATGCAAAGAGGATATGGCTCATTCTCACATAACGGGAGAATTGTTGTCCCGGCTGAATTGCAATTCGGTGCTTTTGAATTTCAAAAAAATTATGCCAACACTAATTGCAGAGCTAGTTTATCTGTTACAAAATGCATTAACTTTATATATTATGTGACTTTATTGGCATTTTCCAGCATCGTTAGTAACCATAATATCATTTCGGTAACGTGTCCCAAACAGGATTTTCGATATTTGAAGGTCAAATACTTTTATTGTGCTGCTTGTAAAAACTGCACATGGGAATAATCATGATTTCACATCTATCTTCTGTCCTCCATACAAATAGAAACACGTCAATACGTTAATATAAATTAATAATTAGCGATTCTTTCTTGTCCCAAGGTTTGTTGTCACTTGTGTAGTGTTCAGTGTCAATTAGCCTACCGGCTTCATTAAACCTTTTATCGAGTGCTACTTTGTTGTGTATTCATTGTGAGACAGTGTTGAATGCATCGCGGTTACGTCGTTTCGCTTTTATTGCATGACTTTTTTCTAATTGTAATTTGAATGACATAAATTACGAGCGTGCCTTTAATACATGTCAATTCGGTAACACTAGTCATGATAGAAAAATAAATTAATTTCAAAAATTTACTATTATCGTTAACTTGCTCGGTGTTCCTTTACATAACCTCAAAATTATTTTCACCTAGGTGCTAAAACAGAGGTGAATTCATTCGATTTAATGTGAAAATGTCAGTTCGGTACTGGTCATTTCGGTAACGGTAAGATATCTTTTGTGGTGTTACCGGAATGATTCAGACGTTACCGAAATGACGTTAACAGTAAAAGAACTAATACGTACTAAAAATATCACTTCTGGCAGGTAACAAAAATGGATAAAAAAAATTCGCAGATTTGAAAATTAAATTTAAAAAAGACAGAGAAGCTGCATATGAAAAATTTCATCAAAAGAAGCTTAAAGAAAAACAAATAAAGATAGATAAAAAATTATTTTCCAATATTATATTAAACCAAAAACTAACGTCAGAATATATTGGTATTTTGGCAGGTGCATCGAAAGAAACAGAGGAAGTCTCACAACTTAAGATTAAAAATCCATTGCTATCTTCTGGAATATGTTTTCTCTGTACTTATAGTTTTAGTATGCAAAATATGGGAACTAAATGCACGACTTGTAGAAGAACTTTTCATACAAACTGTATTTTAAGAAACAAATTACACATAAGTGGTAAAAATATAGTTAAATGCAAATCTTGTATGAATATTGCTTGATTTTATAAATTTTTGTTTGCTACTGCAAATTTTGTTTGAATATTGCTTAATTTTATAAACTTTTGTCTTGCTACATTTATTTCAATAAATACTTTTCAATTAAACTAGTTGCATATTTATTAACACTGCATGAAAACCTAACAAGATCATTGCGGTAACATCCTCATCATTTCGATACAGAATGTCATTTCGGTAACGCACCTCATTCATGCAAAAGTATTAAAGTAATTATGAAGTATAGCAGAATTAAGGCAGTAATTAAATTCTTGCATATGAAAACTGTTAAAAACATTTGAAATTCTATTGAAAACTTCAAAATGTTTGCTGATACCAAAATAAACACATTGGTTTTCCTCAAAAATATGTATTATGCGACTTTATGGAAGAAAGGAAAGCAAATAACTGTAAATTGAAGCAACCTATAAAGTTGTAACAGAACTAATAGTCTTTGGTTAGAGTTTTAATACATTTTATAATGATTTCCGCAATTCTTCTGATTTTGAGGTGGCTTGAAAGATACGTTACGGAATTGACGATTTTCCAAATATCTTTTTGAAAAACATATGTCCATGACTTTTAGAAGCAGTATCTTTCGTGGCCAATATAAAAATAATATACTTTGAGGTTCTGGCCAGCCAATCAGGCCAAAAAATACAGTGGGAAAGCACTTTTTTTTTTTAAATTTTTACAAGTGTAATTCTCCCGTTATGTGAGAATGAGCCATATACCTAAGAGAGGCAAAGTTCCCTAAGAAACTGTTGGCGGCAAATGCACTAAAGCGACGCTTTGGGCGGGTGGGCGAACTAAACAAGTAAACACGAATTTTGGCGCCACTTTCAAATTTAAAATGTTTTACTTTAGAAATCAAATGTGATTATTCTGTTTAACTGAATGTATGTAATACTGCAGATGTAATTTCACATTTGTAATATCACATTTCATTCAGTTAAAAAAAATAATCGTTGGCAACCAATTTTATGAACTAACAAAAATTGTAATTCAAATCCGAGTTTATTCAAATAACATAAAAAAGTTTACAACAGTTGTGTAGATAATCGACAAGTTAACTACAATTAGTATGCATGTTTTACAATTTCATTAATTATTTCGTTTTAGACTTTAGTACCAGTAGTGTTATTACATATTCGGAAAGTAGCCATGCTTAGGCCGACTCTGGGCAGGAGACCTCACACAAGTGTATAAAGAGGAGTGTTGCTGCAAAAAAGAGATTACAATAGTAATATTCTTGGGTGTATCTATAAACAGGTTAATATTGCTTGCAAATGTGTTTTTGTATTGACATAGCCACGTTATATTCATTTGTACATCATTTGGAAATAATACATACGTCAGAAGAAGAAATCAATGAATTACATTATCTTACAATTTTTTTTTACTCAATAACTAGGTTTAGAACACTCTTGCACCATTTATTAAGTTGACTGAGTATAGTCAGAAATTAATGAAGTGGTTTAGTAAATTTAGGTGGTTATTTAATTGTGACGATATGTACACTAACTACAAACTTTAATATATAATTTGTAACTTATACCTAACAATAAAATATAAAAGTTCGAAGGTAAAATGTAAACAAAAAAATTCAAAAAAATAACATATAATATGCAAAATTAAACAACCGAACGTTTTATTTTTTTCAATTTAGAATTGTGGTACAAATCTGTATAATATTTTTTTATAATCAGATCTAATGCTATATCTAATAATTTACACTTTAAATCTACATGAACGCTGCATTTAAACCAGGACGTATCTATCTTATTTAAAACAAAAAACAGTTTTTTTCTTAAATTTAAAATATAACCATGATTCTTTAACACACCCACAATAAAATCGTATATACAAATAACATAGTTTATTAATAGGTATATCCTCTTTGGTACTATGTATGTATGGCAACTTCGTTTAAAATATAGTAATTTCGCGCCCAAAATACGGTATCGTGCTTGCAGCAGGTTGACAACACTGTACGATTAACAATAATCTTAAATAGGTAGAAATGGCGTAAATTTGTAATCCTAAATAATGTTTGCCACAAATTAAGCGAATCAATCACTAAGAACCAATTTCAAAGTTATTTATTAAAAAGTCTGATTACATTAAGCGTTTGCAATGAAATAACCAAGTTGACATCTTGTACTTCAGTCAGAATTAAAAAAATATAAGAGAATTTTCAATCAACTATGTCTGGACCTTCACATCATTTTTTACCTGGAATAACAAATGTTCAGCCCACAGCCACACGGACACAATTCGCAGCGGGGCCAATCCAAAACCAAATGGGAAGCGGTATACCAAATCAATTAAGCACTCCGCTAGGAAACCAAATCCCAGTGCCGCTTTCGAACCAAATGAACTCGCAGCTCAATAACCAAATGGTATCCCAAATAACAACTTCTATAAACAACCAAATGAATTCGGCGATGGCAGCTGGTAACCAAATGTTAGGCCCTCTAAGTCAGCAGTATAATATGGGTAACAACCCAATCACTCATCAAGCACCTAATTCACTTCAAATCCAACAAAATCCAATTGGTATAGTAATAATGTTCAATTAATTATTGTGCTAAGTTGTGTTTCATTGCAGCAAGTTTACAGCACCATACTATGCAACAACAAGTATTCCAACAAGCTGCAAATGTTGCACCAATACCTCCTGCCCCGACTCATGCCCAACAGTCAAAGGAATTTAACACAGCATCTCTTTGCCGCATTGGACAAGAAACAGTACAGGATATTGTTAGTAGAACACAAGAAGTTTTTCAGACTTTAAAAGCCATACAGGTAAATATTTGAAAGGTTGTTGTTTAACAAACGTTGAAGATTTTCCTTATTTTTAATCTAATTAATTTAATTTTTTTACCACTTATACATCTCCACCATATGTAGCTTTTCATAGTACAAAGTTTTCTCAGTGTAAAAGGCATGCCTACTGCGATCAAAAATAAATGCAAAACTTCAAGCAATCATATTAGTAGTCAAAATAGAGATCAAATTATTGAAGAAAGTTAGAATGAGTAGATATGTTTACCAAATTTCATCAGAAATAAGCATTTTACTAATTACTTTTTTTTCTAATTCAAAATCCTGACTATTTCGTATTAATGATACCAATTTTGCTGTGAATTCAAGATTATTTACCACGATTCTGCATCTACAACAATATTTGTATAATTTGTATATAATTTGTCAAAGATAAATTGTCAGTTCTTGGATTTGGAAAAAAACGTTAAAATCGCCAAAATGCTCATTTCTTAATGAATTTAGAAATTTAGCAAAATCTTAAGATTGTCAACGACCTTTTTAAAAATTTTTTTTATATTTTGAATAAAAATACCGGGTGTCGATGGAATCAATACAGTTTTTAAGATATGGCAACAAAACTTAATATAGGTATTATATACCGAAAAAGGCACATTTTGACATATTTGACACTTTTTTTTTGATTTCCGGTTTCACTGGAAGTGACCCCAATTTTTGAATTTCGAACTGGAAACCTTGTACATTTTGGAATCGTGAAACAGTTCTGAGTACACCTGCACTATTTTTCAAAATTTTTAAGCCTACTAGAATCAATTTTTATTTTAAATCTAAACCTATGACCAGGCTCAAATCATTCACACAAGGACTAAGACGATAACAAAGAAATACAAACATGATTGTTTTACAAGTTATCTGATAGTTAAAATCATTCATATTTAAGAAATTACTTTTTTGTAAATGTTCGTTTTTTTACCATGATGCACTTGAAACAAGTATTTTCTCGATTTTTTAAACTATGCACAAAGAAATTGGTGGGTTTAGATTAATATCAATCCGATTTAGGATTTGAGGACGTACATTACTGAATTTATGAGACATGCAGACATTTAGTGTCAAAAGTGCCATTTGAAAAAATGGCACTAAATTACAAAAAAGTGATTTTTTCAAATATGAATGCCTCCTGTCTGTACCTACCAGAATACTCGTAACAAAATCATGTTTGTATTTTTTTGTTATCGTCAAGTATGTCGAAATGTGCTTTTTAGGTGCATATTACCCGTGCTAAGTTTCGTTGCCAATCTTAAAAACTCTAGAAAATACAAGCTGTCGAATGATTTTGTTGACACCTGGTATACAATTTTTGTATTTACAAAAAACATTAAAATTGCCGAAATATGAATTTGTTTTACGAAACTTTGTATTTAGCGGTGTCTTGCGATTTCTAACAACATTTCGTAATAATTTTTTTCTTGATTTTGATCACTAATACAATTTTTGTTATTTATTTTTTATGCAGTAGACTTGTTTTACACTGAAAAAAAGTTTTACATAGGGAAGAGATGCTTTTTGTAAAGATGTATAACAGATAAAATAGAAAAGAAATGGATTAAAATTAAGGAAAATATTTGGGTGTCTTCATGTAAAGCGAAACGAGCTGTATATAACATACGGCAATCGGAAGGTAAAGAATAATAGTTCCACCGACACTAATATGAATTTTATAAAAATATATCTGCAATAAAAGTGGTTTAGTATAAAAAAGTGCTACATTTTGGTGATGCCAGTAAATTTTATCATTAACTACATTTGACTGATGATTTTCTTTTAATGAAACCCTTCGTCATTCTTTTATATTTTGATATATTTTTATTTTTGATTTCAGTACCATTAATTTATACATACCTTTGTACACCATGTTCAGTTCGATATTAATCAAGCATCAGCATGCGTACGGAATTTGGTAAAGAAACTCAAATTTCATCTTGATAAAGTAGAAGTGAACAACCAGTACCAGAATTATTAGAAGATGGCATCAATAGACATAACTATAGATATTGATCTGGCAATAATCTACATTCGAAGCAAGAACCAATACTCGCCATCCTCAGAAAATAAGCATTGTTAATAGATATTAGGTTGAACTTAAATTTATAAACATCTTGCTTTATTTTTGTTTGTTTCACTAATTAAGTAAATATTAATTAATTTTGTTATGGTTAATTATTTAAATCTTATCTTCAAAATCACCTACACAGATGAATGTAAAAAATAATGATACTGAAAACAGAAATAAAAAATGAGCGAAGTAATTCGCCTGGACTTCCCTATACTTAAGAAATAGTACTCATCATGTTTTCAAGACTATGTCAGTATTAACATCTTACCGGCCAACAATGACAAAACTAAATCTCTTTGTAATAGTATACGGCCTACTACGAGCAAACAAAACTAGCTATGTAATCTCCCCGCACACTGGAGAGTAACACAACTACCTATCCCGAACGGACCGTTGTACTAGCACACTAAGCATACAGTGTCAATGCTTGCACTTATGCTTTGCCCAGGGCATGTCTTATTGCATTTAGAAACCAAAAATTTATTTCTACAATTTACTTAAAAAAATTTTTAGAACCCTCCGTTTATTAAACAAAAATTCATGTATTTTCGATTTTCAAAAATTCATAGCAGGCATCTCATACAAACTTAAGACTTAAGACATGAAATAAATTATAGCTCATCCGTAGCTCTTATTAGCCTATAAAATTTAAAAAAAATCGTGTAGCCAATTTTTGCGCAATACTTTTTAGAAAAAGTCAAAATTTTGATATTTTTTCTGTTTTAGTAGTAGTACAACTTTCATAGCTTATAACATTGTGTACACCTAGAGGCATTTGCAATATCAAATTTCAGAAACCATATGAGCATGTTGTCTGGTTACTCTGTATTTTATTTTAGCCACCAAACGGTACTCCTCAGGGAAGTGGTAGCAGCAACGAGAAGAAAGCCAAAGTACAGGAACTACTAAGGACGATTCGTGTCTTATTTAAACGTCTTAGACTGATATTTGAAAAATGCAACGAAAATTGTCAATTACAAGGAATGGAATACACACATATTGAAAGTCTGATTCCTTTCAAAGACGAAATTGATCCTAAACATGAGGAAAAAAAGAATTCCGAAGCCTACAAATTAACATGTGAAGAAAGTAAAGAAGTTATGGAGCAGGTCATTTTAAAGAACAGACAATTAAAAGAAGTAATTGATCATTTACGGCGAATAATTTGGGAAATTAATACTATGCTCACTATGAGGCGATCATAATAATCGAATATTTTTACATATCGATCGTAAAGTTTAAGATTTTTTATTGTGATTTATATATTGTATTATTTATTGTAAATAGCAATTAAAATGTGATTAAAATTCAAATCATTATTTATTATGCAAAATACTAAAAATTTTCATTATTGAAATGCAATTTAGTGCAATTATTACAAATAATGGTGCTCGCACTACCTTCAAATTCTGTAAGCTTATTACAAATACTACAAATAACAAATTGTTCTGACATCGCATTGGTTTCGTTTTCTAAATCTAAGGCGTATTGTTCCACTTGTTGTTCTGAAGCTTTTTGAAAAAGTTCCTGTTCAACTTCTACTAAAATGTGAAGTATTTCTTCGTTATTCAACGTTTCAGTTCCATCGTCTTGTAACAAATTTTCATCAATTTCGGAAAAATGCTTCTGAACATCTGATACAATACTCTTAAATAGATCTCGACGTTTACACTGTTCGTTAGCTCTTCCTAGTTTCAGTTTTTCTTTAAAATGCTAAAATTATAAATTTACAAAAACTAATATTTTATTATAAGGAAAGTATGCTTACCTTTCGTATTTCTTCTCTCAATTGTTGTACAGAAGGACTCTTTTTAAATAATTTATGTTTCGATCTGTTACTTCCACTTGCCGACATTATTACAGTTAATAGCAAATACCAGCAATTAAATATGTTGATATGTGTAGCTCGTAACCGTCTTCTAGCATTGTCACTATAAATTGCTTCTGATTGGTATTAGATTCATCAAATTCATGTAATTCAATTTAGAAAAATTCGAAAAGTTGCAGTGGTTATGTTTCTTCTGACGTAAGACGTAAACAAGTGAGAAGTTATCAACAAGCAACGCTGTGGATGTCCGAACCCATCTGAAGTTAAAATTAATGTATAGAATGATTGATAATAAACGTCCCTTACATGTAGTTATAAATAAACAAAATGTAAAAGTATGCATTTAATTACCGAATTGATAAGTGTTTATAGTCAAGAATTTAAACAAAACTTTAAAAATTCTTCTGGCTGTTAATTAATAAAAACTAAATAGTTTAAGTTAGTTTTTGGGGTGGATACTTACTATATAGGTACTTTCAGGGTGTTTTCAAAATGATAGTGCATACTTTGAAGGCAGATAGCTAACAAAAAACGTTACGAAAAGTTCATATAAGCATGGATCCGGAAGCGCTTCTGTATGAAGGTCTATAGGCTATAATTTTTATTTTTGCCATAAATTGATATATTTGATTCAAATTGTGCATGGATATTTTGCAATGAAAGGTCTCTATCCACAGATGGAACATGAAACATTTTTATATTTTTATTCTACGTCGATTTTTCAATAATAATTGATTTAATTTATATATGAAAGTCTGCTAAACGCGCTTTACTTGAGGCGACATCTACACCAACGCCGCGTCTCCTCATGAAACTAATGCAACACGTGACTTAGCATTTAGCCGGCTCAGCCAACGCTCAGTCTGTCAGTGCATTGTTTGCTGGGGTAACACTAGTTTTTAATAAAACTCGAGATACCATGAAAGTTTAACTGTTTTTTAAGATGTGCAAATAGTTTGTATAGACTTTAAGGATTAGTTTTGCAAATGAAAACAAATAATCTTTTCATACACATGCAACCGGAAAGACGTGCTTACAGAGTTACAGCTTCTGGAGGAGCAAACTGCAATCCCTATTAGGATATGGGTCTAGAAACGGCACCTATTGGGACGATTTTTTCTTCTAAAAGCTGTAACTTTGTAAGCACGCGTTTTTAAATCCATGTCTCTATTAGTTCTTTCTGAGCCCGGTAGCTCAGTTTGAAAACGCATGCACGGCGTTGGTAGCCGCCAAACAGAAACTTTTTTTTAGTTTTTTAAAATGATATATATAAAGTATTTTTTATTGTGTAAACTGTAAAATTTAACTGGATATGCTCCCCGAGTTCGTAGGCACACGAAAGTGCACACTGAACGATTATAGTAGCTTTAACGAGGTGGTTGCTACAGCGTTTGTGGGGATACTGTTCAGGACTTTTCGCATTTTAAGGAAACATACAGACCTTCATGGCAACTCTGTTCTTTTTACATAAATTAAAATACCTCGAAAACGGTATGATATGGCGACTTCCAACAAAAGTACTGGTTTTGTGTATTTATGTATGAAGAATAACATTTATACATCAGAAGTTGTAAAGCACGTAAAGCCTCCGATGCGTTTACGCGTTCGGCTTTACATGGTGGTGTCTCCGACGCGTTTTCGGATTCATGTGCATGATGAAATGCTGCTGCATTTAATCAATAGTCAAATATCGTCAAAATATTTACCATAATTTTGGAAATATATGGCAAAAGAATATATTTCAGCATTTTACATTTAAATAACTTAAGAAAGGTATTGCCTTATTAATTTTTATTAATACAGAACAATTTATTGTCACTATTAATGTTCCAATGTTGGTAAATATAAAGCGCTGCAGTACATCTACGTTGCAACCGAGAAAGGTGGCTCCGCGGTTAACGCGTCCGTCTTTAATTCGAGAGACCAGAGTTCGATTCCCCGGCCTGGCCGACTGTCCTGGCTCAGGCTTTTCCCGCAGTTTTTCTGGGCCAAAAAATGAATACCAGGACAGTACTTTTCTTTATCCAAATTCCTTGTTTCAAGCCATCCGTACCCTTCTTTCTCGGACGAAGCGGGGCTTTTCGGAGTCCGAAAGACCCCTACAGCAGCCCGCCCCTTCAAGGGGAATGAACCAACTGCGATTTCTATTTCCTCTTCGTTGCATGGATGGTACAATTCTACGATAAAGTATACCATTGTTACTGTAATTTTTAAATCCGAATTCAACCAACGCGTACAAAATGGTACCGGGTGATAATTAATGCAAACAAAAACAATTTAATTAGAAATAGATTATGTCAGCTGATTGTACATTGTACATTATAGTTTTAAGGGTTTCTTCTCATAAATGTGATTTTTGACATAGTATTTATTTATTTTAAATTGGGTTACTTTTCCAGTTTTGTCGTGAACTACTTACTATTGGAACAAAATAGAAATCAATTCCAGTGAAAGAGTGCTGATTGAACACAATATAGAAGCCATAGAATTTTTATGAACTACGATCGTTAAATAGGGCAATAGGTCTAAACAGTTGTAAGAACAATATGACATCATATTTAATTAACTGCGATGACCCACAAGGATCAATACGTATTTAACAAATTACTTGTTGCCGCACCTACGTTGCTACGGAGACGAAGCAACTACGCCAGGACTTCTCTAGTAAAACTTAAATTGCACCCAGCTCTTGTCCTGAAACGTCATGGGCAATAAATTAGTTACATTTACCGAACAGCAACTAGAAAATTACCAGGTACCAATTTTGGTTTAAAATATTTAAGGGCACTTTAACCATGTCTTGTTTTAGGATTGTACTTTTTTTACTAGAAAGGAAATATTAAGGTAAATAAGTTTAGGTATTAACTGAACCTTTTTTAAAATAATATATTACATTTTTTAGGGTGCAGAAACGATTTCGGGAAGTGGAACCTGATGTAGTGCCAAAACGCATGACGGAAAACCAACCGATGACAGTTAGGGTTTCCCTTGCTGCCATGGAGAAATTACCGGAATTGCGAGTGAGAACTAGGGGTGGGCGATAAAATTGCGTAACTAAACCGATTTTGGCCAATAACTTTTAGAGCTCATTAATTCTCCTTTTATTTATGAGAACGTGTATTATTAATTTCCCTGAAAAGGCGTTTGTAAAACACTAAATTGTTTATAATAATATTTATGGGGAGGTATTTTTTATTGTTTGTCACATGTTTCTGTTAGTTTTGTGATAGCTGCACTACAAGAGGTTGGATATTTTATAGTGGACTATTTTTCCTCTAAATGTTTTCCCCTGAATTATCATTTTTCCTTAATTTTCTGTCGAGGATTTTTCCGTAGTCTTTTTAACGTAAGTGTGTAAAACCTAAAACCTCTTGAAAGGAAGATATCAAATAAGTTACAGCTGGGCCTTCCTTATAATAAATCTCGAATATCATTTTCGAAATTTTGGCAGAAATGCTTTGAATTTCTAAAAACTAAAAGGAAAAACAGCCCGTTTATTCATTTCCTCGTATCTCTAAGTATAGAATCACATTATCTGATTTTAATGAGCTTTAAAATGTGAGGGTATATCGAAAATGCATTAACAAAGCAGGCGTTAAAAAACAAAATCCGAAACTATCAAGCTGAAATAATCATATTTTTTTGATATTGTTTTTGTTAGAAACTGAATTTTGATTTGAACACTAACAGAAGCTTTATTAATAAGTTCAAGCTTTACTTCGCTGAAGTTCGTTTTGATATAAATAAAATAATAAATAATAACTTTGACGGTTATTTATTTTAACCTTATACGTATTTCAACGTGTTTACATATCATTATCAAAGGCAAAATTAAAATATTTAATATAACTCAGATTAAAGATAAACACTTGGTGTTGTTATAGAAACAACAGAGTTTGGTAACTTGATCTTGGTTATCTATGTCTGGAGATGACTTGATTTCCTATTCCAAAACCTCTAATAATGATAAATTTTATAATTTAAGAGATCAATTTGCTAATTCATTATAAAGGTACGGTTGAAATAAATAACTGTTGCAGTTATTTATTATTATTTTAATTATAATTTAAACATAATGTTATTTATTAGAACTATTTAAGTTCAAAATGGCGGCATGCACGATTTTTTGAAAATTGAAACCACGTCATTTTACTAAAAAGTAAGATGGCAGGTCTCGTTGAAATTTGGAATCCTAATAGCTTTAGTGGGACACAACATTACTATGTACAGCAATTTTTTACAACCATCAAAACAGAGAAGCAAGTGATTTTCTATTTTTGAATTTTTTCCAAAAAATATTTCAGAAAAGTTGGCCAAGGGATTTTTTTAATTTTGCTCATATAGGTAGGGATACTTGACATTTTTACTTTCCCATACTTCTACCGAAGTATGGAAAGTTACGATTTCACGCAAATTTTCGAATTTCAGATTTTAACGGAAATACGCGTTTTGGGGACCAAGAAAGCCAAAAAAGTGTTTTTTAACTTGTTTAAAAATAAGTTAATAAAAAATTTATTGTCATTTTATTTTAATATGAACTTGCACAAAGTAACTACGGCATCTGTTAAATATTTATAATCAAGTAATGTGAAAATATTTTTGGAAATATGGGAATTGTAAATGTGCTAGTTTTGGACATTTTCAAAACATGATTCCTCAAAAAATGCTATTTGTTTTAAACGTTCTGAGCCGGCAGAGCTTGCAATGAACTACAAATGTATTTGTTACTAATCCTCCAAATTTTACTATGACGTCCTCGAAGAATCTTCGAAAATTTTGAAGTTGATTAATGTATATTCAAAAACACAAACGCCAATCCTTAGAACATTTAAACAGTTTAATAGCCTATTCAAAGTAGTTTATTAGGATCTAGTTAAAAAATACATTTTTGATGCGTTGCAAGTTCAAATCGCCGCTGGGGCGTTACGTTTTTTAAATTATATTTTCTTGTTAAAACAATGTTATCCAGTAATTTATTGTTGCGAGTACATTTAAAACGTAAAAAGTATGGGAACGTACCAGCGCAGCGACCTGTTTCGCCCATTTATTAAGCTAGCTACATGCAAGAGGAAGTTGTAACTACTTATAAAATAAATAAATTTTATTGGTGTTTTGAGTTAGCCAATAGAAGCCATTTAAAATAGGAGCATGTTTACTGCATTTCCGGATTGTTATCTATTTTTGCATGGCGAATAGGGAAAAAGGTCAAAAGTAAAAATACACAGCTGCAGTTTTGCTACCAATCATTGATGTAAGGGTAGATCAGGTGGGGGGTTCATTTCTGTTACCTTTATGCTAATGGACCAAAAGAAATAAAAATGTAGGCACCACATTTCATTGGTTAATAAGTTGTAAACATTTCTAGGAACGTTGTGAGTTTCAGAAGAGACTTCTGTATGTTTAGTAGTTAGGTTTCGCTCCAAGTTTATTGATAAAAGGAGTAGGTATAATAAATAAAACAATTTTAATTTAATTTAGCAACCCGTGGCTAAGGCCACTTAGTGACCATTATGTTGTTCTGTCTATACTTCAATTTGTATGATTCCCAGAAAATTTTGTAAACAATTTTAAAATTTTTCTCTCGAATATCATTAGGAGTAACATAAGTAAATTTCGGAAGGTCCATACTCTGAATCATTCAGAGCGGCTGTTTCTTTTCCACGTAGCCAGGGGAATTTTGTACACAAGAAAATTTCGTATTGTTTTACTGTGCAGATCTTTTCTTCTTATTAAGTGTAGACCTTCTGGGGCCACCTTTGCAAACAATTTTGTGTTAAATATAGTTTTGTGTTCTCATGCTTTATGTTTGATGTTAAAATTAAACCCAAAAAATGCGTATAAGGGTTCAACGAAACAATAAAAATATTTTTGAGTCGGTGGGTGGGTGCGTTTCTTCAGGGCCGCCTCGAGGCAGTAAATGTTGAATGCCCCTTGAACTGAAACTTCCACCCCTTGAATTGAAACTTCCGCCTCATAATACTTCCGCCCCTTGAAACTTCTCTTTCTTAAAACTTTCGCCCCTTGAAAGTGCCGCCCAGAGAAATTGCCTCGCCCTAGAGCCGACCCTGCGTTCGTTCGTTTTTTAATAATGTGGGAGTATATAATGATGGAGAAAACAAACTTTAGAAAATTCAAAACCAGAAGTGGAAGGAAAGATATTAAAATAATTCCAATATCTCCTTTTTTGCTTTAATTCCATTTTTAAATACTTTCTTTTTTTAAAAAATCATGAGGCCGTGCGTGAGCAGACTCCATGATTCCCATCCCACCCCCTTACCCGGGATCAGCGGACTTGCGCTATACACCGGTCTAACATGCCCCACCCCTGAAAGACATGCAACCCAACATACACACGACACACACGATCCATAGACACGCCGGATTTAACTTATTTAGAAAAGTTTCCGACGGGCAGAGGACTCGAACCTACTGCCGTTGGGAGTCTAGTTTCAAAGCCGAGGGCTTTAACCACTAGACCACCCGTTGGCCCAATTTTTAAATACTAAGACTTTAACTTACTCACACAGAAATAAGCTGGCAGGTCGACATACAATTTCTTTTTTTTTATTTTTTTTTTATATTTCGCACTATCATACGAGGCCAATATGTTATGCTGTAAAATTATTTGGGAAACGTGAAAATCGGTTATAATAAAAGTTTTTGTAGATTATGAAAATTTTAAAATATTACTCAAACTCTTTTTTTTTGGTAAGTTAATAGGTAGGGATTAGCCATCTATTGCATTTTAACTTTCTGTGCGCCTTTGAATTTTTGCAGTTTGCAAATTTATACTTTCATAAAAGAAAATCAGAAAATGTTAAGAAAATCCCAGTTAAACTAATTTACTCGCCCGTAATAGTAGAAATTCAAATTTTTCAGACCAAGTGATTTTTAGGGGAGTTTTCCCGTTCCAAATTTTTTGGGTTTGGCAATTTTGATTTTCTAATCTGTGGTATGTTTCTCTTGCCTTTTTACTTTTCTATACTGTCAGTATAAAGAAGCATTGATTTCATGAAAATGTTCAAAATCGAGATTTTAACGGAAATACATGTTTTGGACCTCTGGAAACCCAAAGAACTTTTTCAAAAAGTCTGTCTGTGGGGGGGGGGGGTATATGTGTGGTGCATCATTACTTCCGAACTTTTGGAAATAAGGGGGGTGGAGGTATATCAAAAATTCACCTTAAATAAAGCTTTAAAAAAAGCCGAAGCCGGAAGCGGAAGTTGGACATGTTTTTTGGTAGTTTTTTTTTTTTCTAAATTAAATTTAAAAACGGAATCTTGTAGAAGACTTCAGGGAAAATTCAACGTTTTTTTTTTTACTTTTTAACTTTAAAATGGCGTCCGCTACGAATTTTTGAAGATTTTGATTTTAGCGACTTAATTATTACTGAAAGTCAAGTCGACAGATCGCGTTTAAATATTAAATCGTAATAGCCGTATACAGACACAATGTTACTGTGCACAAAATTTTTAAAAAAGTTAAAAGCTATAAAGTGAAAAAAATTACCACAAACTCGGAAATTATTTCTCAAAATGACGACATGATTTTTTTTTAAATTTGTGAGCTCGTAGAGCTTGGAATAAGCTACAATTTGGTTTGTGTTTCAGCCTCCTAACTTCTCTGTGACGCCTTCTACGAATTTCTGAAAATCGAAAATGCATGCCTCTTTGATAAAAGCAGGGCGATAAAAATTTTTGTTTAAGCTAATTATGAGTAATAGTAGAGAAAGATTAAGAACTTTGTTTTTAGGTGCAGTTATATTTAGGGGGGTTAATTTTCTCCTCCTTTCCTAATTTTCGGGAAAAAGTTTGTCTATGCGTTTTTGGTATTTAAAAAAAAATAAAATCTGTCGCAACTTAATCTTAATCTAATTTTACGATTAATGACTGGCTAATTGCGTTGCAATTGGCTAAATATTAGCAGTAGCCATTAGCCAGTATTCAGATTTTATAGTAACTGTTGGGATACACGTTGTAATATAAACGCTTCTAACAGTATAAAAAAGAAAAATTTGTTAAGTATGGGAGAAGTCCAAGCGAAATGTTTTTCGCATTTTTTATATATAACTGGAATAACATTTAACTTTTGTTTTTTTTATGAAATTACTTTCACATTTTTAAAATTACATTACAGTAGTAGTTTTGCACACTTAAATACAATATCGGTTGCTTAATATTTTAAACCTTATAGCACTTGTATATTTATGCAGTACATTAATTGTTTTTTTACTGATATTAAAATAGTAGCCCGAAGCGACACAAAAGCAGGGGTTATAGTGAGAAACACGAGAAAACTGTTTTGCCCTAAATTTTTATCTGAACTGTAATTAGTTTGGGGGTGCCAGAAATTCATTAACCCTGCGGCAAGCCATCAATTTCTTCGAACTTTTTCGTTCTCTTACTACAACTTTGGTGCCAAACAATGTTTTCAAGGTTTCTGTCTTCCACTTCAACAAAATATTATTAAAACTTTATTAATAATATAATATCTGTACATGAAAGTTTAGAAAATACATTTGCCGCTCAATACTGTATCACTTGTAACAATTTCATGGCAAAACTTTTTATTTTGTTTGTATCTGTTACCTTCTCGGTCTTGGAAAATCAAGGAATTTTGGACCCCCTGCAGTCTCTTCCTGCATTTTTTACGTTGTTATATTATAAACATAATTACTTGTGAATTTTTGCTGTTTTTGAAGAGTAAATTCTAGTTTTAATTACCTCCTTATTAAGATACCAAAAAAAAGTTTCCGCAAATTGCAAAAGTTTTAGTTTCTCTTTGTAAGGGCATGTCGCACGTGGAATAGCTTTTTAGTGCTCAAGTCACGAGGATAAAAAATGTAACTTCACCCTTGAGACACGACGTGTATTCTGCAAATCTTGAAGTTGCGGATGTTGCTTGTAGAAATTTATTTTTAGGCAAGATCGATATGTATATTATTCGAAAAGTTAAGGGAAGCTACCAAACTTACGCGTAAAACGTAAACGTAAATAATAAGTAAAAAGGAAATAATTGAAATTCCGGATGAATATTGTTATTTCCTTTAATTTTGACGTTTTGCAGCAAAAATCTCGTAAATTGGGTTAAAACGTTTTCTAAATACTTTCAATTCAATACGCGTATTATCTGAAAGTTTCAGAATAAAAGTTAATTTCCCTAAGCGGTTTAGCTTCAAATGCGAGTTGTTTATGTTATATTGATAATTTAATTACATTATATATCGCCCACCCGAAGCGTGAACATGTTGGAAGTAAAAAATATCAGTTTGCGTTTTTGTAGGAAAATCCGTTCAAGAAACGTATCTGCGAAGTATTCTCACGAGATGGGAAGGGAAATCTATCCTTTGAAGATTTTTTGGACCTTTTATCTGTTTTCAGCGAACAAGCTCCTCGTGACATAAAAGTGTTTTATGCCTTTTGTATTTACGGTTAGCATTTTATTTTTTTTTGGAAATTCGTCTTGAAAGTTTAATTTTATCCAATTTACAGATTTTGATGGGGATCAACACATTGGCCCCGATGATCTACATCAAACGTTAAGGCTGCTCACTCGGCAAGAGCTCAATTCTGAAGAAATGCAACAAATCGTCGAAAAAGTTATAGAAGAAGCCGATGTGGACGGCGATGGAAAACTTTCGTTTATGGAGTTTGAACATGTAATTACGCGCGCACCAGATTTTCTCTCCACTTTTCATATACGTATATAAATATTGAATTGTTTCTCCTGCCTTCTTATGTGCCTTATCTTTCTTTGTCTGTATTTAATCAATAAACATAATTAACTTATATAGTCAACACTTATATTTATTTATTTTCCAACAAAGAAATAACGTTCAGATAGTGTTCTAATCATTTCTATAGAGACATTTTCTAAACAATACAGAAATAGAAGAATATTATTATTAATATTATTATAATTATTATTATTGTAACGTCTTAGTAATAGAAAGGCACGTAAAGACATGCCGAGTGATTGTCAAATGTAACAAGTATAGTATATAATCGGCCCCAACATAACGGCCAAGTCCTCCAGGAGTTCACCCACTTTCCGTTGTCGCTTTCGGTGCCACGCTTACAAAACGGTCGAAGTCGCTGAATGGGGTTAACCATAATTGATCATTCGCGTAAAATAATAAAACAGGGGGAAACCTTGCCAATTTGAGACGTCAGTTTAATTCAGACGTTTTCATCCCCATTCATGTACCTGTTTGCAACAGGTGTCAAATGAAAATAACACGGTACCTATTAGATAAAACTTTAACGCTATGTACAATATTGTACTGATATAGTTTGAACAGTTCAGTTACAGATAACCTCGCTTTGATAATTTTGCTCTTGTATAACGTGCATGACACACTCGAGCTGCTTATTTCACCTATAAGTAATATCCCTATCACGTATTTCTGAAACTGATGAGCACCAAATGTAGGAACGGAATTATAAGAATATGGGCTGCATGAAACTTGGCCTTTCTAGGTCTATAGATTTGAATTTTTTACATTGATACCTACGCCTGACAAAAGTTTAAAACAACAACAAGAAAAGAATAATTTTATGCCCTGAGATAGTTTTCTCTCGGCTAAGAGAGACGATCACAGTCAGTAGAGATAGTGCGACGATTGACGACGAACCGGTGGTGGGCGCGCAAAACGGGGATTAAACGGCCCCAATGCTGCCTCATTAGTAGATGACGCGTTGCGGTAAAGAACTGGTAACCGAAAGCGACATGGAGGTTGCAACCACCTGTGATTGAGGGTCCAATACAACAATGGACTGAAAGCAGAATGGACGTGACCAAGGAACAGACTGTAGCTTAGAACAGCAGCAGAAGGTGGCGAGCTGGTTTCAGCACAAATCGTACACACCACGTGAGGCAACCAGCAGCCTGCAAATACAGCGGCCATCCACATCAACGCGTTTGCCAACCGACGCCGACTCTGTAAGGTGCTGGTTGGGGGTTGTTCGTTGCTTTCAGCGTCCAGATCGGTCTTCTGCTGGCCGCTCTGCATCGAATTCAAGGGCTGTAAAAAGACATGATCTAAATATGTTTTAATAACCCAACCTTTCAGATTTACTTTGTTATCAATTCGAGTCGAGATGCCGGCTACGATGATAACATTGGTGGGCCGACGTAGCAAAGGCATTGGAAGCGGCAGTTCACCGTGTTTAGCACGAGCCGTCAGAGAAAGAGCGGTTAGTTTCGAATGGACCCCTAGATGGCTGGCAAATACTACACATATTGGCAACACGTGCACTAGGACTGCTTTGGCGATGAGCACCGTGGTTCGCCAGGGATTTCTCTGCACTAGCTGAAGGGTAGAGAGCCCAGCGGCCAAAATCCAGGCTATAACGGACGCTGTAGTTAGAAGGTGCCGTCTACGCACCACCTGCGCTGCAGGACGGTAGTTTTTTACGGTGAGATAGCGATCTACTGATATCGCCATCATAGAAAGCGTACTCGCTGACACAGGCCACGCCTGCAAAAATGGTTTGTTAGGGCGCCTTACCTTAAGTATGTTATTAATTGGTGTTTACCTGAAAAAAGAGTGCAACCCGCAACCAGGGCTGGCTCCAGGTTGATATTATGTAAAGAGCGGCCGTTACGGGGCCGCTGAGACAGCAAACCAGGAAATCCGCTGCTACTAGACCTAACAAAAGCGGGCTACGGGCTCGAGCCCCAGGTCCGCAGCAGAGCGTTAATCCTAGACTGCCGTTGCCCAACAACCCCACCAGGAACATACACCCGTATAAACTTGTGATATATTCCATTCTGAAAAAACATCTTAAAATTTGAAGTTACACTCGGAAACATACACGAAACAAAAATCATTCCAAGTATTTTTCATAATGGGGTGAGTACCTGGCTATAAACTACGAGAGAAGCCAAGAACAGATGCATTATTAGTTAAACTTAGATAGAGTAAGTTGATTTTAGCGATGATAACATGCATTAACATCGAGTTGATATACCTGTAGCGACCGGCTAAATACTGTTGGGCGACATCCACCCTAAATACGAGCCCGGCTCCAACTGCCGCCCCCAGCATCTTCCACCCCTTGATACAGACCGTTTATTATCCTTATTTCACGTCGTGGAAATTCGCGCGCATTCGGTCTACCTCCTGTTGAGCAAAACTCAAAAAAATGCAGTGAAGTAGAAAATTTAGCTTATAAATCAATGATTCGTTACGTAAATAAAACGAATACCTATTAAAGCATCCTTTTTTTACGCAAAAGTGCCTCCTTTGATGTTGTTAAAAGTTTCGAAAGATATTAACAAAAATAAGTAAAAAGCAACGAATTATTTTTCGGGAAAACTCCTGCAATGAGGCATAAAACTTCGAAACCCGTTGAGTCCTTTTTGTGACTTTTATGGGGATTTGGAGATTGCAACCTATGAAGTATTGACGTTTCACTTGAGATTTGCGCTATCCCGGGAACGGCTCTACTGAGTGGGCGGTCGTCCGCGGGAACTAAATTACGCGCATGTTCAATATTCAAATTGTCAGTCATAAAGACATTATCTTTTGTTGAAACTGCGTAATCCGACTGTTAAGGAAAATCGTATTGGGTCATTGTTCCGTCATCAATTGCAATCCCAAGTTTATGTATATTTAAAGAACCGCATTGGAATTTCGATGGGTTCAAGGGTGGCTGGATGTTAATGGTAGGTCCAGTGGGCGGTTTGCGGGGAAGAGGGGCAATCGGTGCGACTACCATTGAATTGTAGTCCGAGACATAGGGTACAGGTAATCGCCTACACCAAGAATGCTTTCCGCCGTCGCCTACCGACCGACCGGATGGCCTTGGTGGAGCACCGACCGCTCGGGACAAAAGAGCAAACCAGTTCTGGATTCTTAGATACAGAATGGTCTTTTAGTTACAATCGTACGTCATACGGTCCCAATCATATTGGTAATAGAAAAACTATATTGCTGATAAGATGGATACATCCGCGTACTTATACTTGGACAGCTTCGTATACTCGCAATAGAATTTACAGACAAACGGTAGCTTCTTCTCACCGTCCGGACGCGGCGGGAAGAAGACCGCATTCCTGTCGCACAATGGCTGTATCAGCGCGGGAGGTTAGACGCGGTCGCGGAGGAATGAAGTTCGACTGGCTGGACCGGTTATGTTAATATTCTTGGGTAATGTTCGAATCGATGACGCACAGCGGCCCCATCAGAAGAGTGTTTCTCGAGAATCGTTATTCGAACGGTTGAATCCGGGTCAAAATATTCGTCCACGGTTTCGAAAAGCTCTTCGTAGTAACATCTAGCATCCTGTCAATCTCAGATATTTCAGTGACGCGACAAAGCCCCGTAACTTATTAGAATTTATTTATGTAATGCGAATCCTGCAAGTAGCTAAGATAATGGCATTAAGCTACAGGGTGGGTTTCTTGTGCGATGACGAGTTTTGGTCCTTTGGGAGGGGAATGCAGGTAAAGTCCTAACCGAGAGGGGAGTGGAATACACCAGCATCCGGTACGAATCTCAGATGCCGGGCCGCTTTCGGTGGTTAGAGAGTGTTCGTGTCCATTCGAAGCCAAAGATCGGTTTTACATTAGAAAGTTTGGCAGTGTGTGCTACCAACGAAACAGGTTGTTGGGCTTGACTCTCAAAACTGGTTTTCCTCCGATCAAGTTCGACGACTGTTCGAACGGCGATGGGGAATGCCAAATGTCCTACTTGGTTGTCCGGTTTCGCGCGCTTGGTCAGTTCTTTTGGAACGACCGCGAAGAACAGAATTATCGCGGACGCTGTATTTTTACTGCTGCGTAATTTTTATCCGGATTGTGCGAATCGTGTTTGCAAAGCGCTTGGGTATGACCGTTAGTGCAGGTATCACGTGCCGAATTCGTTTCACGTACTAGGGTTGGATGGAATGTGTTAAACTTATTACCATACCGCGCCGTTTTCAAGCAAACTACCTACAAAACTGGACAGTCGAATAAAGAGCGGCGCCTTTCTACTTTGCTGGTGGAACCGATGTTTTCTTTGGTTATCTAGCTGTATGAGTGCATTTTACGTCATAAAGCTAGGTTACCGGAGTTAAAACCAGTTCCCAAACGACGGAAATTCGATTAATTAGTTGGTAAAATATATAGGTTTGTCTGGCCAAGTTCTTTTAACAACCAACAGGAACCATTTTCATTTTCGACCTGTAATGAACTCATTTGTAGAAAATAGAAATCTTGCTTATAGAAAGTCACTTTTTTTATTTCTATGCACGACAGACAATTTGTGATATTCGTACATAATATTCTGGTACGAATTCACACTGGTAACCATTACAAAATTACAATTTTGGAAAAAGCGTTGAAAATTTTGAGTGGGAGTATGTATGCGCCAAAAACAACGTAGAAGCATCAGCTCCCGGCAAAAATACGATTACTACTACAGTGGTATTTTAACTACTTCACAAAAGGTAATTATAAGAGTTAAGTTGTTCAAAAATCAACCTGCGCTTTACCTACCTGTTGTCTCGTGTTCGCTTAAGGCCATCTATAAATAAATTATTTTCCGCTTATAGACATTTGTGTATACGCGATTAGTTGACATCATGCTGCTTTCGGCATACCCAATTTTAAAACTAAAGTACGTGGAAGAAATTTTGATTGTCACTAAACAACAGATCGTCATATTATTTTCCAACTTTAGGAATTATGTATAAGTTCGTTAGTCGCTAGTGATCGATGAGAACGCTTCGAGGCGGTATGTGATTAGAATGCAATTCCCGAAGGGAATTGCTTGTGTTGTTTCTGGAATAAACGGAATTCTCAAGCAGTTTACTATTGTTTTCTTTATCGTTCTTTAATAGCATGTAAGGTTTTCCAAACGTGATTTATACACACTGACGTACATAGATTTATTTTTCAAAAAATAATGCTTTGTAAATAAAAATGCGAAAAAAAATAATATTTTTTTAAAATTCCATTTAATGGCACTGTGGAAAAATCTTATTTGTACGCCACTGTTTTGAGAGCTTGTAACATTTAATGTTTAATGTAAGAGTCAGGATTGTACGGTAGTATTTTCTAAACCAAGGCGAAACAAATTCGTTTCCTATGCACGTTCTAGAAAAGAAAAAAGTTTTTTTTAAGATTCGAAAAAGCGGCAATATCGCCCTACGCTACCGTACAGTCCCGGATTTAATAAATGGTTAAAGAGGGAGTTAAATAATAATTTGTTCCCAGCTAACAAAACTTCTATTAAAGAAATTTTTAAAATAACGTATTTTATCTACAGGTCATCAACAGCAAAGTACGAAAATGTTTCCGAAAAGGATATTTTTAAGGAGGTAATAAATTATGTGGTTTTTGCTTTACTAGAAAAGGGACGTATTGTTTGGTATGTTACGGGTAAATCCTGAAGTGTTAACCATTCGCCTGCGGGGAATCAGAATCAGGGTTTCTCTAGCAGGAAGAAAATTACATTTTCGACCTTGTTTAGATAAAACGTAAACGATTAAAATTTAAGATTTGTTTAAAAGAATAACTATTTCTCAAACATCATATAAAAATTATTTTTTATATTATAATATCGCATGAATTAAAACTTGAAACCGTTAATGTTAAATCACAATTACCTATTACAAAAATGTGTTCTGCAAGTTTTCTTTGAAACTGTATTTAAGATTTATTTATTCTTCTATGCACGTGATAACTTGTTAGTCACAAATGTAAATACTTACAGAATAGATAAGGTTATAGAAAAAAAAAGTGGTTTAAACTATCAATTATCACTTTAATCAGCAATTATATGTGCAAAGAATAATGCTACGAAACCCGAAACCTCGACCTTTAGGTAAAGCAACATATTTTGATGCCATTATATACAGTGTAACACGGAAAATGAGTCACACGATGAGATTTGGTAATAAATACGAATATATTTTAACGATTTTAGCAAAACAACACGGCATAAGATATGAGTAGGTAAAAAGTGACAATGCTCTAAATTAGAACGGCCGAGACACATTTTTCAAAGGACCAAGAGGACCACATTGTAAAATTATTTTGAATTATACAGGGGTCATACTAAACTTTTTTTTTAATAGAACACCCTGTATATTTTTGCATATTCGCTCATAATTGTTTTTACAATAATGTTTTGTTTTTGAAATTTCGTTGCGGAGTTGCCAAGTTATTCAATTTTTTTTTTTAGAAAAAAATGACATTTGTCGACCTCAGCTCAGTAATAAAATCTGCAGAAGTTTGATAAACCGTTTCTTTTACATAATGTTGCTAGGTCTGGAGACCTAGGTGGCCAATGAATTGGTCTACCTCTACCAATTTCCTTATTGTTTTCATAGTTGCGCTCTGTAATGAACTGGTGTCCAATCGTAGTGCAACCATAATCTGCGTATGGTTGCGTATTGCGTAAGTATTTTCATTTACTTTGCCATCACAAAAGTATGGCCCAACGATATTTTGATTTATAAAAAATACCTGATTTTTTCTTAGAATTTAATTTTCTCGTAAACCGTTAGTTTTAGGTGTAAGGTATAACCATTAGTTGAAAATTTTCTAGTGCGCAAAACGCTCTATTCAACTATGTAAAAATGCTTTTAAAAAACGTAAGTTTGGTAAAGCACTCGCACTTATATGAAACCTGCTGTGTAATTGAAAGCAATTTTACCATGCGACCCCCTTGGTTCCGTATAGCTTTTATTTGATTTTTTTTTGTATTTCAAATAGTGAAGGAGATATCGACTACCGTCGACATCGACTCACCCTGTATACATTATATTTTTCAGTTAACCATTTTAACTACATAACTGGGATCCGCATTTATAGAATTTAATGCAATAGTTGGGGTATAAAAGCGGAAGCTTTAATACAGTAGTTATGTTCCTGAAATGCAGCACGTTGCTGCAGCTATACTCGAGTCATAGCTAAATCGTGTGATGGAAAGTTCTTGAGACAAGAATAGTAGAAGCCAAAATTTCATTAAAAAAGCAACAATATTTTTGATTTTTGAGAAAAAGTTTATTTGTATTAAAAAAACACCACAGGCAGCAAACAATCTGTTAGCGGAGGGGGGATTATCTTACGTACATATTGCTGCATCTAAAAATTAGGACAAATTTTATTCTGCAATTACTGTTGAGCGATTTAGTTTCAACAGAAATGTATGTATTATCATCTCCAGTTTATTAATTTAAAGAGCATTAAAAATTAAAAATGTATAGAAAGTGTCACAGTGAAATTAGCGCATTGGAACGCCAACCATATTGTAGCTCATTTCCATCTCTATAAGCATACCAAATTGTAAAAATGGTGTAGTTTTTGAACATTACTTTTTTCTGGATTTGTATTTACTTCGCTTTAAAGACAGAGTATTTGGATAAAAAGCTTGCGGTTTGTCATATAGTGGTCTGTAGCACACCCGGTTTTCAAATTTTTGGAAAAATGCTACCAAAAGAAACGCAAATATCTGCGGTTTCCGGTTGTTTTGGCCCGATGAATTTTAGTTGTACTTGTACTTTCCAAATATCATTTAAATTAGTCCCTAGAGCGTCACATACACATAGATATACTCGCATACAGTCAGACATTTTTAAAATAAACTTTTTTGGGTTTCTGAAGGTTCAAAAAAGGTCAAAAATTCAGAATCAATGGTTTTCACGATCATGCTGACAGTATGGGACAGTCAAAATTTAATACAATTATGGAATGCTGTTTTGCTTTTTAATAGATGTGAAGTTCAACAAAATAAAATGATATATTGACATGTTTTAAATATTAATTTATTAAAGACTTATAAGTTTGTACTGTAAATATATTTAAATTAATAATATCTAATATATTTTTAATTATTTAAAAATGTCAAAGATATTTTTAAATAATTAAAAATATCGCAGAGATATTCTTAATTATCTGTTTAGAAATATTACAGATATTTTAAAACATTTAAGCGCAATTTTAATTTTAAATATCTTAGATATTATTATTTAAATTTATTTTCCCAATATCTTAGACATTTAAAAATTATTATATTTAGAAACATCTGAGACCTTTTAAATTTAAATTATACAATAAATTTAATTTAAAATATTTTAGATGTTTTAAAATAAAAATATCATCAAATATCTAAGATATTCGAAAATAACCGCCAACTATAAGGTTTGTACTACCGCTTAGTCGAAGGTTGCGATTTGGGTGGTTATATTACAACATCAATCAGTCTATCGATCAATCATTTTATTCCACGAAACTTAATGCATAAGCATTGGATTCGACATATACACAAAAACCATATTACAGAAACGAGGAAACAAGCCGTTTTTCAACCAAAATTGCCTGAATTCGGATATCGCTTAAAAACAGTTATTGATTAACACGTTCGCTGCCACTCTGTCACATGACACTACCCCTAGGGGCCGTTCCTTTTTTTTACATTTAAGGTTGATATTGTTAAACGCGCCAAGGCGGGAACGGCACCTGCGCAACGTAGCCGATGACGCCTAAAGGCGGGAATGGCAGCGAACTTGTTAAGATTTGTTTACGACTATTTTTGCACACACTTAACTAATTCGAACTTTTAAGAGCTTCCGGTAAGTTATTGAACAATCGGCAGTCAGCATACATAGCAATTATTTTTGTAAAAGGTGTTTATGACAATCATTTAATAATGAATTTATTTATGTGCCACTCCGCGCAAAACTGGGCTTCTAAGTAATAGAGAATAGACTATTGGTATATGTTTTGTGACTGCAACAACAATTTACAATGATCTTGTTTTGCAGGTTATGTGCATTAGCCATGTGTAAATTCAAACAAACATTCTATTTTCCTCAGCGCGCAGCGTCCGCGTTCAAGTCTGCAGCTGCTCACTGTTGCCAGATTTAAGATTGAAACTTAGTGGACGTACAAATTTTGTAGATGGCGGTAATTTCTAAATATCTTAGATATTCAACAATTATTTCTTTATGTTTTAAAATATCTAAAAGACACCAATACTGAAATATCAAGATATAAAAAACTAAAATAAATAAATGTAAATATCTAAGATAGTTTAAATTAAAATTGTTTTAAAATACCTACAATACATTTAATTGTAAAACTATTTAAAATATCTATAGAATAATAAGACAGTCTTACATTGTTAAATTCGAAATATCTTAAACATATTTTTACTGATTTATTAATATTCTGTAGATATTTTTGAAACATTAAAAATTTACAGAGGGTATTTTCAAGTAAAATATTAATATCTAAGATAATTGTAAACGTTTAAGACACGTTTAACGACATAGAACTACTTCTTGGCTAATTTTATTAACAACGAAAAGAAGAAGAATATTTTTAAGTTGTTAATTTACAAATATCTTATAGGTATTATTTTTTAATTAAAAATAACGAAGCCATTGTTAAAATAAAAAAATATCTAAGATATTTCTTATTTACAATATTCCGAATGAAGGTTTAAATCAAAATTTTTTTATATCATTTTAGATTTAAGTACCATAATAAAAACACGTCGACTATTAAATTATAAGGCGAGGGTGTTTTAACATGATTTTAAATTATTTCTAAGTTATTTTAAAATTATGTAAATTTCTGCTTTTATTTTGCAAAATTCGCTGTCAATAAAAGCTAAAGCGGCCTTCCATATACAAGAGTATAACAACTGAATATTTAATGCGGTGCCGTATTTAGGCATGCATAATGTTTAATTATGGCCAGTCTATCATCACTACGAAGAAGATAATTTGGACTATCTCATACTTGTAAAGAAACGATCATCAATAAAATTTTTCCTGCAGAAATTATGTCTTTATTGCAGACATTTTTTATCGCTTTTCTTGAAAATTTAAACGTGTATACGATAACGTAAAAAACTCATTTTTTCTTATGACTTTTACACATTTTCATACAAAAGCAAAAATATTAAACATGTACATAAATTTGCTTTGAAGCAGTGCCGGACTGATTCAATTTCATTCATTCATTCATGTTCAAAGTGACTCACGTGTATGACAAGAAAAACGAAATTACCTTTTTATTCTTTTACTTCGACTACTTTCTGACATCTCTTTGTCCGTTTACCCCCAAATATTTTGGCCTCGAGGGAAATTTCTTTACTTTGACACCTTCCTTGGGACAGTCCAACACTGTACTGGAATGGTGCGAGCATGCATGAAAATAATAAAATATGGGAAATGAAATTGGTATCGTTTGTTTCGCAGCCTTAGCGTTTGGATAGCTACGAAGGAGTTTTGTAGAGAATTCAAATATAATTCAGAAAGTTCTCTGTAAAGATATAAGGTGCCTTTCCGATTAATTCAATAAATAAAGTGAAAATAAGAAATTTAAAAAACGCTCGGCGTAATAAAAACTCATTTTTCTTTTACTTATTAAACACATTTTATAATTCAATTCGGAACAGGGAAATGGGCATTTAGGAGCTATGAACTAATTTATATTTTTATACCGCGTTTTCTGTATCGATGCTTGGAGTCTGAACTTTAAAATTGTTTTCCAATTTAATTATGAACACAACCTGTTGCTTCAAAGTTCAAAGCAAAAGTCGCCGCTGTCAAGTTTTGTGATGTTTGTGTGGAATTTGAAGTTGTTTTCATTGTATGTTTAATTTCAGTTTATGTTTTTGTACCCTTCAAGTAACATACGGAAGTGTAATAATATTCAACCATAAAGTGATCGATTCTCTTTGTTTTACCGCTCATGGTGCGTTATAAGATGTTGATAGTGAATGAAAATTACTTTTATGAAAAGCTAACGAAGGTAGGGCAGTGTATCTATTGTTAATTAGTATTTATTAATAATATTCTACACTATGAACTAACATTAATATTAATATATTATAAATAAAATAATTAATTAATATTATAAAATTAATTAATTATTTATTAGTTTACTTATGATAAATTAATATACTTCAACAAAGTCAAGCTTAAACTTATTAACATTTCTTTTGTTGTGGCTTGTAATAAGAAGCTGTCGGGCAACCGCCACGGGACCTTCCCGCCTGCCTATATTAAAATGTTGTTTTTTTTTAATTAGTCGTAAATTATACAATTTTGAAATTTGTTAAATTTTTGAGTCTTCGATATTGTTTAAAAAGTTTGAATTTTTTGAAAATTTTTGGATATTTAAATTTTTTTGTAATTATTGAAATTTTGGTTAATTTTTAATTTTGTAAAATTGTTTGAAATTCAAGATTAAAATTTTTTTTAAAATATTGTAAATTTATAAAAAGAAATCTTTCTTGGCAATTATTCAATTGAACTATTCAAGTAAACGGCCAAAACGAAATACGCTATTAGGCTTTCGTCAATCAGAGGTTATTTATAAGGTCATTTCACATGTCCACACCGACTTTGAAGTAAAAACTCATAAATTTTTGAAAAAACTAAAATCGATGGTGATAGGATAATCGCGCTTGCGCAGATGAGCTACTTGACATGCGTAGAATACAAATCCGAGCCTTTTCTTCAGAGCGTCTATATTGTACTAGAGCTCCGCCATTATTTTGTGCTAGAGTTATTTGGTTTTATGATTTTTGGTGTTTTGTAATTGCAAACAATGTTTATCCGCTGAAAGCCGACAATCGATTTTGCAAAAATGATTGTGTTTTCGGCAATTATTTAATTAAACTGTTCAGGCAAGCGATAAAAACGAAACACGCTATAGTCTTTCCTTAATGGGGGGTTGTTCCTAAAGTCGTTTAACATGTCTATACTGATTTTAAAGTATAAATTCATAAATTTTTGAAAAAAAAAATCTACAGGGGGGGATTAACTGTGGCGTGGTAGGTAGATCACTTTTGCCCAAATCGGCTATTCGACATGCGTAGAATACAAATTTGAGGTCTTTTATCGAGCGCTTCTATATTAAAATATAACATCCTTCTTCGCCACCCTTTCTTTTTGGGCGGATCAAAGAAGAAGGTAAAAAAGTGATTGATCTAATATTAAGTTTTTATCAGGTAGATTTAAAAGTTTTATGTATTTTACCTTATGTAACATAAAAACCAAATTTATTTAAAAAGTTAGATAAATACAATAAGTCAATAAATTGTATAAAATTATAATACGTGTATGAAGGAAAAAATTCTCCAAATAAATTCACTGATATTTTTCACATCTAACGTATAAAACAATTGTGCTGGGGTAAAATTGTTCAAGAATTTTCCGACGCGATCTTCTTTAAGCAAGCTTTATGAGCGGGTATAGCAAAGAAAATTTAAATTATTTAAGCAGTAGGTGGGAAATGGTACAACTAATTACTTACTTTTACCGTAAAAGCTTTTTAAATGGAATATTTACTAATTTTTGTCAAAAATAAAAAAACCCTTTAGAAAAGAAGCGGGGGAGAAATAGGATGCAAATGGCCAAATTGGGATCGATCAAAAAGATTCACTTAATTAGGTTACATATTAACGAAAGTTAGTTTACAAAGGGCTTGTAAATTGAAGCTGATAGTTTTACTAATGAATTGCCACCAAGTGTATTCAAAACCATAATAATTGTTACTTTTGTTGAAATTAGTACGTGTTAGATTCGCTGTTTTAAGTTATTAGTTCACCCTGTATTAAATACAATTTTCTACGAGCACATCTCTACTAAACAATTATTTGATGTCCAATCTCTAATAGCACTTGATAAGAGTTGTTTACGACAATTGAAAAAGCGAAATATGGTAACAGGTGTGCATTCAATTAACGCATTCGACTATTTTCGGGACATATAAAAATGAGCGTCTAGTTCCGATTTCTTATTAATGAATGTTAAGGTACGTGTGTTTGCTTAATCTCGGGGTGTTTTCTAACTTTAAATAATACAGTTCCGATTAATTCGTGATGATTTAAAAAATGAACTAGTGTGTTTGCTGAGATCATTTAAAAATTTTTGGATTCGTTGGGACCTTTTTGGTAAGCAAATATAATAATTCGTTCGCTACCAATAGAATCTGTACACAGGGATAAACGACCATTTTACCCTGAACTCTTTTGATCAGCAGTAAATATTTTACGATTATTTGAAAATGTTAGAAGTTGTTTGGATGTAATAAAAGCAAAAGATGTGTTGTGTTTAGGGCTGGGCGATATTAAAAATTTAATATCGAATATCGATTATATCGACATTATCGTTAATATCGATATATTAATAATTGTTTTACAATTATCGTTATTCGATATTATCGATAATATCGATATATATTCCCAGCCCTACTTGATAGCTACGCCACTGGGGTGCCCCTAAAAGGTCTAGCATAAATTTAACCGCGTATTGATCAGACCAAATTATGTCGATTTAATCCACATTGCCTATATACAAAAAACCCTTGGTTACGGAGCTATAGCATTCCGAAAATGGAACAGTATAATTACTCTCTTGTTTATAACTGTAACAGTAGTTGCATCAAGAATTTGAATTTTTTATTGTAAGCATTCTCTATTAAGTTTACTATTTCTACTTAGTTTCGTTTGAATAAGTGCTCCAGAAGTGTCCCATATTTGGGGGCCGAGTAATATTTTCTTCTAAAACTTCAAAAACTTTTGGAATTTTCTTGTTGAAAATCTCTACTTCCAGCGGTTTTCGAGATAATTCAAATTTTGTGGAAAATCAAGTTGCCATGGCGGTCTGAGCGTCTTCTTAATATGTGGAAATAGTTTGCACAAACTTTAAGGAGAGCTGCTCTTCAAAACAACATAAAATAGTCTGCAAAAATGTGGGCTTTGTAAAGACTTTTTTCCTCCGAAGAGGAACCAGTTTGGGCTGTTGCAACTTTTTCCTCTTTCGGAAGCTGTAACGTTGTAAGGGAGCATTTCCGGACCCAAGTTCACCAAAACTTTTTTTGTTTGGCTCCCAATTATAGGACACTTCTGGAGCACTTTTTCAAACGAAACTAAGTAGAATAGATATATTGATATTTTCAAATCGTTAATCGATATATCGAAAACGATTTTCTAGCTTAGATTTAACTACTCTTTTTTTGTACTTTTACATGAAGAGAATAAGGTTTTAAAAACAAAACTTCAGAAATCTAAACTATTTAGAAAAAAGTATTACGTCCCCCCCCCCCCCCCTATGAGACACCGCTGGTGCACCTACTCAAATAAAAATAAGTCAAAATATTAAATGAAGAGTACTCATAACTAAAATTTGAAATTTTGAATGCTTAACTGTCGCACAAAACAGTAATTACATTGTTCCATCTTCGGAAGGCTGTAACTCCGTAAACAATTGTTTTTGTATATATGTAAGTTAGGTTAAATCGACATAATTTATTCTGCAGAATTCGTGATTAAATTTACACTGGACCTTTTAAGGACGCCGCGCCGTATGATGCAAGTATACCCAAACTGGGATCTTACAGAAACATTTAACTTAATTAGGTTAGATTCTAACGAAAGTTTGTTTAGTACAGGGCTTCTAGAAAGAATATTGACATATTTACTAATAAGCTGTTATCAAGTTTTCACCAAAATATTATATTTCGTGGAAGTGCAGGGTTGAAATACGAAGCCGAACTGTAAAAAAAAACGCTTAGATGCTAACGACAGTAGGTTCATTTATTTATTTAATAGCTTATCATAACAATGTTGCATAATTACGGTTGTTGGTAGTAATATATAAAAAAACTAAATATAGAAATTAAAGCAATCGCAACTAAAAATTAACACAGTATACGTTTATAATATTTCTCAATTATCGTTGACTGACGTATTTACGTACTTACTAAAAATGTTACAAACATTTGTTTATTGAAAAGCTTGTAGGTGAAAAATATTAACATTTTTACTAACAAACTAACAGATTTGTGAAAAAAAAGGAACTTTTCGAAAGGGGGTGGTAGAAATATGAGGCAAAGATTCGGATTAGAATCTTACAACAAATTCATGTAATTAGGTTAGATGCTACGAATGTTGGTTTACTAAAGAGTTTGTATAGGACGAAATGTTACCATTTTTACTTTCCTATACTTTCATGAAAATTTTTCGAAATTGATATTTTGACGGAAATACATGTTTTGGGCCTTCAAGAGCCTAAACAATGGGTTTTAAAACATGCCTGCGTCTGGGTGTGGATGCGTGTGGATGGGTGAGTGAGGGCGCCCTATAACTAAGGAACGGGTAGTCAGATTTCAATGAGATATAAAAGGGCGGGGGGTGTATTAATAATTTATCGAGAAAACAAGTTTTAAAAAATTAGAAACCGGAAGCGGAAGTTTTTTGGTAGCATTTTTTCCGGAAAACGAATTTTTAAAATTCGAAATCGGGATTTAAAGGCAGGCTTAAAGGCTTTTTTGGGGTGATTTTCTAGCTTGAAAATGGTGGCGACTACGATTTTTTAAAATTGCGATTTTACCGCCTTATTACTCAAAAACGAGTTGACAGATCGGAATCAAATTTGATATTAAAATAGTTCTAAGAGGTCAAAATGTTGCTGTGCTCAAACATTTTTGAAAAGTTTAAAAGCCATGAATTGAAAAATATTTTCTGAATTTCGGTAATATTATAAAAATATTGCTTAACAACTGATCACACGATTTGTTTTAAAATTTTATATCCTTATAGTGTTTGGAACTACAAACTGTAAAATGAAAAAAATAATCCAAAAAAATATTGCTTAAAAACTGGCTACACTATTATCGTTGCATTCTATAGTCTAATAGAGCTAAAGGTGAGCTATGCTAATATCTTTGTGACGCCTTCTATGAATTTTTGAAAAATCGAAAATTTATGCCTCTTTATTTAATAAATTTGAGATGAGAAAAAGAAATTTGGTTTTAATTGTAGCTAGGATAGACCACTACATGTTTCGTTCTCCTTGGTACTCGTCAAGTGGACTCAACCCTAGCTACAGTTGAAACCAAAAGCTACAAGCAAAAATATACCGAGAAAAAAAAACCTTTAAAGAAAAATTACAAAGGTAATGCCTTGTGCGGCGAGGCAAAAGTTGCAATGCTTTAATACAGGTTTATATTAGAAGGCATTTTTTGTCATTTCACTTTGATGAAATGGGAGATGATAAAAATTTTGTTTTCGTTAAATTGCTCTCGAGTGATAGTAAAATAAGATTCACAATTTAATTTTTAGGCGCAGCAGTATTTAGGAGGGTACATTTCTCCTTTTTCTATTTTTTGATGAACGCATTTGTCTTTGCGTTTTTTGTTTTAGTAGATTTCAAGGAATCTTTTCCAAAATAATTGTGTTTTTTCTTATAAAGTCAAACAAATTTTATTATGTCATTGTTGGCACTTAAGACGTTACTTAAATACTCTTGAAAACATTATAAGTAATTATTTCTAAAATGGGGAGTAATGTTGTTCGCGTCCGTGACAGAAGGTCACACGTGCTCCCTGGCTAAAGCTAAATGAACAACAAAAACCAAACTGCTGGACCTTTCCATTTTGTTTTTTTACTACAATCTTCCGACAAACGTACACTGGAAATGATGATGATTTCTACAGTATAAGAAAGTTCAGGCGAAGTACTTCGCTCATTTTTACTAATAAATTGCCATCAAGTTTTTCCAAAAATATAAAACTCTTTAGACGGGGGACATAAATAAGATGCAAATGACAAAATTGGAAACGAAATAAAGTATCTCTTAAAAGGTTACCTGCTAACAAAAGCTGATGTGCGTCAAGAATAAACCCTACGGCCCCTTCTGTTTCTATTTTGAAATGTTTTGATATTATTTTGTTTTTACTTTCCTATACTTTCAGTATAGGAAAGTATAGATTTCATGCAAAATTTCAAAGTTGAGATTTTAACGGAAATAGTCGGGGGGGGGGGGCATGGACCCCAAAAAAGTAATTTAAAAAAAATGTCTGTCTGTGGGAGGGTGGGTGGGTGGGTGTGTTACGTTCCATATCTCCGGAACGGCTGGACCGATTTTGATGTGCTTTGCAATGAGGGGGTATATCAAAAATTCACCGGCAAAATAAGCTTTCAAAAAAAAACGAAACCGGAAGCGGAAGTTAGACATGTTTTTTTGGTAGCATTTTTTTCAAAAACTGAATTTTGGAAATTTTAATAGTGGAAATTAAAGAAGGCCAAACGATTTTTTACCGAACCATTGATAGCAAAATCCGAATATAATAATATTTTTTCGATAATTTCATATTTAGGGGGGCTACTGTTCCCCCTCCCCCCAAATGTTTTCGATAATAAATTTGGTTTTTTGTTTTGTTTGCTCTAGGAGAATCTTTTTACAAAAAATCAAAAAATCGAATTTTTTGACCCTTAATAATCTTTTTGTCCTTAGAAGAATTTCACATACTTTCTACAGCAGTTGTATTCTTGTACTAGTCGTTTAATGTTCAGTGTAGGCTAACTTTTTTATTTTAATAGATAGACTCGCAAACCCAAGAGCAAAGTTGTAGGGCAAATTCTTCTCGATTGTATTTAAGAAAAAAAACTTGTGTTTCCAATTTTAATATGGCGGCCACGGTAAAAAATAACTTTTTTTTTAATGGAAACGTGGCATTTTGGCTTTAAAATCAGAAAGGTTTTGAAATTCTAAATACAAATTAATAAGAGTAATTTCTTGCTAAAAATAATACTTCTCGAGTTATTAATATATTTTCAAATATCAATTTCCGCGCTTCCGTTGATTCAGTCCGAATATTTTACCCAACCTTATGCTTGCAGCGCAGCGGTCGGTCTTTCTTCAACCGCTTCAAGATGTTACAACTTATAAGAACTATTTACTTTAACTAGTCGTGTCTAGACAGGTGTATATCGAAAGTGTTGGAAAATATAAAACAATGTATTGAAATGTATAGGAAAGTCCAGGCGAAGTGTTTCGCTCATTTTTTCTTTTGCTTTCGTATCTATGAGCTTTCAGGGTACAGTAAATTTTATTAATAAGTTTAAGTTTTTTTCGTTGAAGCTCATATTCATATGAATAACATAATTAAATTTCATCGTATTAAAATGAATATCCGCTGAAGTTATTAATTATTATTTTTTTATATTAGCTTTTAATTATTTTTATTTATAATTTAAGGCAGTTCACGTCTCTATTTTTTACACTATATTAACCGACGATATTTCTTTTCGGGCGTTATTATTCCTAAAGCGTGTTTTTGTAGACAATGTAAATGTCGATATTTCTGCGAGGCAACGTTTTCTCGGTGATGTTTTCATATAGCGACATTATTGTTTTAAGATGATGCTGTTTGATATTTTTATCGTCCACATTTTAGTTTGACAATATTTTGATTGCGTGATATTTTTCTTAGAGAAATTGTGTTTCGCTCCAAAATACGTTATTATTCTGGATATTTCGAAAAACCAATTTTATGATACAATTTAAAATTCTTTGTATCTAGATGATGCTATTTTTGAATATTCCTGTTTTGATGTCGTTTACTAGATAGAAGCGTGGGTCATCGAGCGGTCAACATCGTGCCGGCTTTGCATATTATTAAAGGCGTGTATATTTAGTACACCTGCCTATTTATGTTTTATTATTTTGCAATAGTATTAGCAGTTATACTTTACACTAAAACTACCAATATTACTGCAAATTAAATTTAGAAATGGTGATAATAGCGAATTTACTGTAGATAAAACGCATCAGTTTTCCTACCCGCGCTCTTTTGATCAAACATTTCAAGAATGCATCTTCGCAACCAGTTCTCCTTCCTTGACTAGGTTTGCCTGCGTGTAGAAACAAGTATATGATCTCGGTTTTGATCAGAGAGTGCATCTTTGAACTTCTCTTTCCCAACCAGTTTGTTGCTCGTCTTTTTCTTCTTTTTTTAGTGGTTGGTCTTCACGTTAAAACCTCCTGTTGCTAAGTTCTTAGTTGAGGATTACAAGAATGCATTCTTGTAGATCTTCACTAGGTGAACCCTAACGGAAATCTTATAGCATGGCTCTGAATTTATAAACGTCATTTTTACTAGTCGATCTAATTGACCATTTTTGTTAGCATCTTAAAAAATAAACTGAAAATTTATATGAAGCAAAAAAATAGTTTAAAATTTTAATTATATTCGTTTATTAATTTTTTAAGTTCAAGTCTGTTGTTTAAGGAAAAGGCATGATTTTTTAAATATTAAAATAATTTAATTAAATCTCTTTCACTTATCAAAGTCAATGTCATTGGCAACGCATTTGATTAAGCATAAAATTTTATTTTTAGTAATTTTAACTCAATCACTCTTTTGAGTGCATATTTTTGCCAAGTTATTACAATGCTGGATGAAAGCTTAATCGGAAAACTTGAAGTTTCCATTTCGTTTCCGTGTATAGCTCTCCCCTATTTTCATCAGAAATAGAAACTTATAACCTTTGATGTTTGTTCGTTCAACCAATACCGACTTTTCATGGTAGAAAAGTCACATCTCAGTTTCATTCACATTATTGTTCAATATTAAACAGTTGCAGTACCTTATTTTCAGCAGTTAAGAATAGGATATCAAATATTAATAAATATATCTGAAATTCGGTTATTTTCAATAATAAAACAAGGAAATTAATATTGTTCCTTTAGGAGAAGTTCAGAACTGAAAACGTTACCGAAAAGGTTAGCGAGGCGCTAGTAGCTAGTTTTTCAAATTGAAAAATCAAAATTACGCTAAAATATTTAGAAGAAAATTAGATACTTGTGTTTTTACTTTCCCATACTTCCAGTATGGGAATGTGTGATCGCGAGAATCTTTGATTCTAAAATTTTGACGCAAATACGAGCATTCAATCTCCAGGAACCCACAAAAGTAGTTTTAAAAATGTCTGCCTGTATGTGCGTGTGTGTGTGTGACGCGAAATCTCGAGAACTATTGCACCGATTCTAATGAAATTTGGTATGCTTAGGCATAACTAAAATTTGTCGAGAAATAGAAAGTTAGACAAGTTTTTTTGGTAGAATTTTTTCCGGAAATGATTGTTTTAAATATAAAAACGGAATATGATAGGAGACTTTAATTCAAAGCGATTGCTTTTTTGTCGAACTTTTTAGCTTCAAAATGGCAGCCGCTACGATTTTTTAAAAATTTTGTGTTTAGCGCCGTATTACTCAAAAACAGGTTGACAGGTCGGGTTCAAATTTGCTATCGTAATAGCCCTCTAGAGCCACAGTGTTACTGGGCATAAAAATTTTCGAAAAGTTAAAAGCTATGAAGTGAAAAAAATTGCTAAAATGACCGAAATATTCCAAAAAATGTTGCTCAAAAACTGAAGATCAATATTTTTTAAATTCTATAGACTTATAGAGCCAAGAATGAGCTATAATTTGGTTTGGGTGTCAGCCCGTTAATTTTATTGTGACGTCTTCTATGAATTTTTGAAATTTTTTGTGTTAACGCCTATTTACTTAAGAAGGAGTTATCAGCTTGGGATGAAATTTAATATTGTAAATACTGTAAGGGTACACACTGTAATAGCTACGAGAATTTTTGAAACTACGAAAACTCTGAAATAAATGAAATTTCAAAATTTTCACATTTTCAAAAAAAATATTGCTCAAAAACTAGCCATACGATGTGTTTTTAATTCTGAGGGCTAATACAGCTAGAAATGGGCTATAATTTGGTTGGTTCTCTAATTTTCCTGTAACGCCTTCTATGAATTTTTGAAAATCAAAAATGCATGCATCTTTATTTCATAAACGGGTGACGACGATATTGTTTTTTTGTTTTTGGTTTGGTTTGGTTTTTGGTTGTTGTGGAATTTTTTTAAGAAACTCAAAAATTTTTATCGCAAAACTTTTTTTTTTAATTTTTTGTAACGCAACAAGATTATTATATTGATTGTTCTATGCAGCGCCACAAGCTTTTTACTGTTTGGTAGGAATTTTTTACAAGGTAATCTTTTTCTTATAGTGTCATACCCTATTCAGGGCGTTGGCTACCTCTCTCCTATGTCTGTGTTTGGTGCGCGGCAATAGATAACTTGCACAGACAGACAAAGGGGACCTACAGTTTAACGTTGGCTCCGAACCACAGGAAGTGCATGCACCTCTTCTCCAGAGAGGTTTTCCTGGGGAAAAATCTACCTCGCTGGTTTCCCGTTGCCTTGCGAGGGAGAACGATCGGGCCGGGGATCTAACCCGGATCCGCTGCATTGGTAGCCAGCGGTCTTACCACTGAGCTACGGCCGCTCTTACAAAGTAGTAGCCGTTGAGATTTACAATCCCTAATATAATAAAGGTTGCCACTTTAGTGCGGCTTTAAAAAATTGTGTTTTTGTTTGCGAAGTGCATTTTATTTCAAGTTAACTTCATTTCTATGCTCAAAATACTGAAACAAGAAGAAAATTAATAGCTGTAACAAACAATGCATAGAAGGTTGATACAACCATCGATAAATAATTGATTCTAAAAACAGTTAAGAGCTATATTAATAATACACCGTGATAAAAGATAGTAACGTCATTCGCCTATTCATAAATTGGAAAATGTGTTTCCAAAAACTCATTTTGAGTTAAATTCGAGTTTCAAAACATTTTTTTGTCTTCTATCAGATTTCGTTTCGCAATTTAGAAAATTCAATTTCTAGAAATAATGCTACAAAAAACATGTCTAACTTCCGTTTGCGGTTTTGAATTTGTTTTAAAGTTTATTTTTCCAATAAATTTTATCGATGAATTTTTGAAACACCCCCTCATACCTAAGCTGATTGAAATCGGATCATCTGTTTAGAAGTTATGGGGCGCACACCCACACCCACCCACCCACCCACCCACAGACAGGCATTTTTTTAAATCACTGAAAATTTTTATGAAATCATTACTTTCCTATACTTTAGATTATAGAAATTGTTATTTATCATATTTTTAAAAGTATTAGTGTATCAACGTCTTACGCGCCAACAATGACATTATAGCCGCGGGTAAGATCAGATGCATGCATTTTTTTTAACCACTTTTTTGAGTTTCTGAAGGTTTCAAACATAAAGTTTCCTCAAAATCTCGAAGACATTTATTAAATCAATATTTCCAAAAATTTGGTACAATTTCTGGTTACTAGACAGATGTCAACTTATGATTAGTCTCCTGTAGGAACTATTTTAGGGATTCTGTTGCTAAGTCCTAAACACGGAATCACTTCTATTATTTTAAGTCGTTATAAGGTAATTTCGCAAGTAATCGTGGGGAAATCCCGGGACGGTGCATCTAAAAAGATAGTTATTCTTTGTGTGACATGTTAGGTCATTCTGGAAACGTTATGTGGTTGCTAGTAATCGGAGAAACATAATTAGCAAACACGATGCGTAATCAGACGATGACTTCTTTATAGGTAACCAACAAACATGTATGCTGTACTTACTAGTTACTTGGGTTGGTTATTAATTGTCAAGTCATAGAGCATAGCAGTAAAAGTTGCCCGGATTTAATTCTAACAAGCCTGCGCGGTGATAGTGTCTCCGCATTGTGAAATTTCTATTTCTGCTATGCAAATTAATGGTAGACTAATCAAAACGACCTCAATAATAAGATTAAAACTATTGAAATATATTTGATATAATTTATAGTTGTACTACTTGTTGAACCCTATAAGGTAATTTCTTGTTTACATATATAAAACTTAAGTGGAGGTTGCTGTGAATTACATACGCGATACGCATACATATCTCCACGTATACATATAATTTTTTTGTATCAAATGCACAGTGCCTGAACTAGGTATTTGAGCGCATGGGACAAAATTAATAATTGCGCACCCCAATCATGATAATTTATATAAGTATTTATTACAGAAATAACGCAATAGTAACAAACTGTAAGAAATATAAATTATATGTACTTATGGCAAGTTCATAAATTACCAAAAAAATCATCAAAAATAATTTGTGTAAGAATCATAGAAAAAATCAAAATTTAGTATACTCTAGACCCCTATACTGACACAACTATTATAATTTAAAATTAAGCAGTTGCAATAAAAAAAATTTTTCAGTTAAATGTATCTTGGTTTTACAGAGACAGAGTTATCAAAGATATTATCGTAATTTAAATTTCCTGCTATTTTATTTTTTATTGAAATAATTGACACATTGGTGAGTCGCCCTTGTCCAATTGCCGATCTTAAATGATTTTTAAAACTTTACGTTTGCTCTTTTCTGCGCTTGCACAAATACTAGGGAGTTGAGATGTAAAACTATTCAACGGTACGAACGCGCATCCTTTTCTCTACCCCAACATCCACACCGCAACAAATTTTGATTGTTCTAAATAAAAAGAAGTCGGTATTATTTTGCCACGATATTTTCGTGCGGGAATTAGGAAATGTACACCTTGATTTAAAAAATGTAATAAAATTGTGCTCTTTAAATTTTTACGCCTGGGGCTGCTGCCCCGCTCGTCTCGCTTTTGTTACAGTACTGCAAATACATAAATATATAAAGGGTCAGGAATTTTGAATAAAATTCACAATTATCTAGGTACCATACAAAATTGAAAACCAAAATATTGTGATTGCGAGATGTTGACGGAAATACATGTTTTGGCTTCTAGGAACTCAAAAAATTGATTTTTAACTTTCTAGCTTTAAAATGGCGGGCGCTACAATTCTGTTTAATTTTTGAATTTAGGCGACTATTACTCAAAAACAAGTTGACAGATCGGGTTCAAATATTTTATCGTAATAGCTATGTAAAGGCACAATGTCATTGTGCATAAAAATGTTCGAAAAATTAAGAGCTATGAAGTAAAAAAAAATTTCAAAACTTTCATAAAAATATTGCTGAAAAACAAACCAGTTTTAAAATTTTGTAGCCTTATAGAGCTAGGAATGAGCTACAATTTGGTTCGTATCTCAGCTCGTTAATTTCACTGTGACGCCTTCTATGAATGTATGAATGCCTATTCACTAATAACGAGATACCGGATTTAAAACTACGAAAACTCTGAATTAAAAAAATGTCAAAATTTTGACATTTTCAATAAATATTGTTATATTGTATATAAGCTAATATTAGCTATAATTTGGTTCGTGTCCCAGTTTTCTATAATATCTGTAACGCCTTCCACGAATTTTTGAAGATCAAAAATTCATGTTCCCTTTTATTTTAAAAACAGGATACGGCGATATTGTTCTTCCGCTTTTGGTTTTATTTAATATCGTGGAATCTTTTGTAAAAACTCAATAATCGATTGTTTTGCATTAGAATATTTTTACTTTCCTATACTTTCAGTATAGGGAAGTATTGATTTCATGCAAAATTTCAAAGTTGAGATTTTAACGGAAATAGTCGGGGGGAGGTCCATGGACCCCAAAAAAATGATTTAAAAAAAATGTCTGTCTGTGGGTGGGTGTGTGGGTGGGTATGTTACGCTCCATATCTCCGGAACGGCTGGACCGATTTTGATGTGCTTTGGAATGAGGGGGTATATCAAAAATTCACCGACAAAATAATGTTTTTTTGGTAGCATTTTTTTCCGAAACTGAATTTTGGAAATTTTAATAGTGGAGATTAAAGAAGGCCTTAGGACAAATCAAACGATTTTTTACCGAACTCTCTAGCTTTAAAATGGCGGCCGCTACGAATTTTTGAACATTTCGACTTTAACGCCCATTTACTCAAAAACCAGTTATCTGATTGGAATCAACTACATCTTGTTTGGTAGCCCTTCAAGGGTACTATACCATGAAATATAATTAATTTTAAAAATATAAAAACGATCGCAATGACATCACTCCAAAATTTTGGAATTTTTCAAAAAAATATTTCTCAAAAACTGCCAACACGTTTTTGCTTAAACTTTTTAAGCTGATAGAGCTGAGAATCTTCTACAATTTATTTTTTTGCGCATTGCTATAATTTCACTGTGACGCCCTCTGTGAATTTTTGAAAATTGAAAATTGATACCTTTTTATTTATTTAACGGGGGGCAATAAAATATTTCTGTTAAAGCAATATAGCTCATCAGTGATAGCAAAATCCGAATATCATAATATTTTTTTGATACTTTAATATTTAGGGGGGCTACTGTTCCCCCTCCCCCCCAAATTTTCGCTACAAAATTAGATAACTGATTTCTTCTTTTGTTTGCTCTAGGAGAATCTTTTTACAAAAAATCAAAAAATCGAATTTTTTTGCCCCTGAATAATCTTTTTGTCCTTGGAAGAATTTCACATACTTACAGCAGCAGTTGTATTCTTGTACTAGTCGTTTAATGTTCAGTGTAGGCTAACTTTTTTATTTTAATAGATAGACTCGCAAACCCAGGAGCAAAGTTGTAGGGCAAATTCTTCTCGATTGTATTTAAGAAAAAAACTTGAGTTTCCTATTTTAATATGGCGGTCACGGTAATAAATAACTGTTTTTTTAATGGAAACGTGGCGTTTTGGCTTTAAAATCAGAAACGTTTTGAAATTCTAAATACAAATTAATAAGAGTAATTTCTTGCTAAAATTAATACTTCTCGAGTTATTAATATACTTTCAAATATCAATTTCCGCGCTTCCGTTGATTCAGTCCGAATATTTTACCCAACCTTATGCTTGCAGCGCAGCGGTCGGTCTTTCTTCAACCGCTTCAAGATGTTACAACTTATAAGAACTATTTACTTTAACTAGTCGTGTCTACACAGGTGTATATCGAAAGTGTTGGAAAATATAAAACAATGTTATTTTATAAGTATAGGAAAGTCCAGGTGAAGTGTTTCGCTCATTTTTAAATGTTGGTGTCGTAACTTAAGCAGGCATGTTCTTGTTTACTAGTTTCGTTTACGGCTTAAGACTTCGTTTCTCGTTGAAGTACAACAGCAGCTGTTAAGATTTACAACCCCTAATATAATGAGGGTTGAACGGTCGGTCGCCTCTTTAGTGGGGTTTCAAAGAATTTGCAAAAGTTTCTCAATAAAAGCGTTCGGTTTGCAAAGAGCGTTTTATTTCATATTAAATACAGCATTTTATGCTTAAACCAAAAAGAAAAAAAAATTATAAGCTGTTTAATATGCAAAATTTTTCGCCTATCATGAAAATACATAGAAAGTTGATACAACCGTAGATAAATAAATGGTTTAAAAACAGTCATATTTAAAAAATACTATTTCTACATATTTAACAATTTAGGTAAGCAAATTGAAGGTCTGGCCGCAGTTAAAAAGAAGTTATTTACATATTCATAAGTTGAAAAATGTTTAAAATGAAGCAAACAATTGTTTTCTCAAGTTTCGAGTTATTAGAAGCTCATGACATTTTTTTAATTGAAAGTTTGCATAAAATCAATTATCATTCTTTCATTAAAAATGTAAGAAAACCGAAATATACCATTTTCGGATAGCAAAGCTTAGAATAAAAAATCGCCCGGCATAAAATCTAGGGAAAAAGATCCAAAAAAGAAAGCTGTTGTAAGGTAGGTGTACTGACCCAGGCGATTAATGCCCCAGACATATCTGTTTGCTAGTGCGCTTTACGCTCGGCAACCTGCGCTCGCTTTGGAGTGCCGGTAAAATGTTAAACAATAATATTATTGCAAATAAGGTCAGTAACAATATCTAAAGTATGGGAAAGTCTAGGTGAAGTGCTTCACCAAGTTCTACGCTTTGTTGTTAAATGAAGGTAGTATGTTTGTAGAATTCCAAAAAAAAAAGATTACGTTAAGTCGTACATTGGCAAGAAAAAAAAGTAATTCGTTCTTAATCTACTTATTCTGCATTGTGTTTTACAATAACGGAAAAACGAGCAAAACAAATATTGCAAGGATATATTTTCCTTAAGGTAAGCTGCTTAAAAGCATCTGCAGCTTTTCTCAGATTTAAGTTTAACAGATATTAAAATAAAAAAAATAAACATGTGCGTGTGTATATTGCTTGAAGTATTATATACTAATAATTTTTATGTTGAAAATATACCACCATAGCTGGAGAATAGCAAATAAACCCTTAGTTGGATTGAAAGCTAAATCATGGCTAACCTTACGTCTGTGAAACACACTGCAATCTCACGTCCTCTGTATAATTACGTTGCTGTTAGCTGTGTAGGTGTATACATTCTAGAATAGTAAATGTCGTTAGCCGTTTTAACCGTTGGTTTAAATAAGTTCTTACTAATACTGGTTTAAAAGTGATATGTGATGTTGAATCATTTGTATTTAAAATAGAAATCGGAACTGTATTAAAAAAAGTCTTATTTTACTAAAATTATTAAAATACAAGACAAAGCATTGATATTAACATTTACGAAAACTTATGCTGAGTAAAATAAATACGACCATGTAGACGTTACAGTGAATAGCAGAAGAACCGGATTTGCCAGTCCATGAAGTTGATATATCGAGTCTCATCTGATCTGGATACCTACAGTCGAATTCTGCCAAAAATTATAAGAATCAGGAATTAATTAAAATCGTTTTGCAATCCTATTAGCTATACCTACCAGCGCATTTATATTTCACCTTGGTAACTGCAACTGAGAATTGCACATTGCAGCTATAATCTAAAGGACAATGCTGGTTCGCATCGAAATCAACTTCTTCGTTTGCAGTTAATCCTTTACATAGTTTATCTTCGGGCCGGTTAGCGTCGTAAGCACAAATGGATGCTTCCCCGTAGTCATTACCTTTAAACTGATAAAAATAAATGTAATACACAAAAATGAGTCGTTTACCATCCATACCTTAATCTTAAAATTGGCTCTTCTTATGTACTCTGTATGAATTTCATAAAATTTGCTTATGTCCGGGGTCACATAGTCTTCCATTCGAAGTTGAGAACTGTTGCAATAAAAATCCATGATGCGACCTGGTACACGAGTGAGTTCTTTAACGATCTCGGGTATAACGGCCTCACTATATTCAGAAATTTTTATTACGACATCATTTGCATATTGTTTTGCTAGGTCTTGATAGCTTTTAGAATTATCACTAGAAGTAATGTAGAATATTCTGGTCTCTGGATACAATTTTTTTATGGTATTTATTGCTAGCAGCGATGCATTCATATCGTCTTCTCTTATGGAAGCCGTATTTGCCATCACTAAAATAACTGGCGATCTTGGAACTTTATTTGCGTTGCAATTTTCCCATGTTTGGTTTTGCAAGTAGACTGAAATGCTCTCCAAGCCCTTGGACAATCTTAACGAAGTTTGCCCTTAAAATAAATTAGCTTTCAGGAAACATTTTAGTAAAAGTACAATTGTCCGTTTCTTAGGTCAAAATACATTGTACCAAAAATATATTGAATCGTGTATATCTTGATTTATTAATTTAGCCAGGGCCGTTGCTTGGTCTTTGGCCGCCCGTGTGCAAAGTACAATTCGGGCGCCCGCAAACCAACACCGAGTGTAATTTTTACTTTCCTAAATTTTCAGTATAGGAAAGTATTGATTTTATAAATATTGTCAAAATTAAGTGGTTTTTAAAAAATGTGTGTCTGTAGGGGGAGGGGAATATGTGGGTGTGTGGTGCATCATAACTGTCCGAAACCGGAAGCGGAAGTTAGACATGTTTTTTGATAGCATTTCTTTCCGAAATTAAATTGTATAAATTTGAAAGCTGAATACGATAGAATACTTTAGAAGAAATCCAACGTTTTTTTCCTGAACTTTCTAGCTTAAAATGGTGGCCATTACGATTTTTTAAAACTTTTGAGTTTAGCGCCTTATTACTCAACAACAGGTTGACAGATGGCGTTCAAATATTACATCGTAGCAGCCCTATAGAGGCATAATGTTACCAATTTTCAAAAAAATGATTAGGTCCAGCACAATAATGCGTTACCTAGAAATATGTAATACAAGTAACAAATGAGTTCCAAAATTTCAGTTTTTTTTTCAGTTTTTCCAAAACTAAGCAAGATCGCTTCAATTTATTTTTAGATTATTCGTGAGTATTAAATTTCACAACTTTTCTCTAATTTTATCGGCTTCGTATATCTTCAAATAAGCGGAACCCGCAATAGTTAACACGCAATTTGATACAATTTGTTCATAAATAAATGCTTTTGAGTACATATTGTTATTTTAAACATATTAATTTAAATTTGTTTTATGATATTAAATTTATTGATATAACGCATATATTTATTTTTGTCACGGCAACGCGAGAACAGCTCAAAAAAGAAGCTTTCATCTTAAGGAAAAAATCGTGTCATACATCAGGGAAAACCCACAAAATATCCAATTGCAACTAGAGGGAAATGTAAGAAACTTGGCTCCGCACATACCTACGGCCCACCACTACAAACAGAAGCCTACTTAGAAGAAGGAAGGTAAGAAGGATTTTGGGGAGGAGCCGAATCAATAGCAGCAGCAGCAGAAATACTAAAGGCGTCAATAAAAATACACTACGAAGCAGGCCCACCCTCCACACACACACACTCCGGTAGACAACATTCAACCACCCAGGGCAATGATAATAGTGTACAGGACATCAGGAGATGGTTCCAGAAATCATTACGACAGCATCACTGCCAAAGAAGAAAAGAAATCCACGAGAAGTAGGAATGGAACGCTAAATATGATCATGCTAGATCAAAGAATAGAGGAACAAAGTGTAGTAATACCACCCGGACGATACGTAATATTAAGTAGTTTATTAGTTATTAGGAAATTAAGATATTTTCAATTTGTAATCTTAGAACAATAGATATGTGTGAAATAAGAACAATGTGAAACTTTGATACCAAAGTTTATTAAGTTAAAATGCATAATCGCATAACGCTCTTGGTTGCGTACTCAAAAACCCCATTGATGCGTAGCCTACTAACTACCCGGTGTTGCAGCAGCGGTGTCTTGCGGTATGCATTGCAGACATGCTAACGCGGTTCAACACCCCACCCGATCCCACCTATCACATAAATTCCTACCTACCTACTGGCATGGGGTGGGCCTGGCGTAATCCAGGATCGACCCTCGAGTCAGCTCCATGTCAGATGATGATGATGATGATGATGATAACGCATATATTTATTTTTGTGAAATAATTTTATAATAAAGAACAAGAAGGGTTTGCCACCCTTTGAATTGACTGCCCGTGTGCATCGCACACTTCGGCTTTATAGTAGAAACGCCCCTGACTGGTATGTTTAATGTTGCGTAAGTAGATTTCGGTAGTTAATTTGCGAAGCACGATAACTTTGTTAATTGTAATTATTGTAATTTTGGTTGCATATCTTGTTCCAGCGCTATAAAGTGAAAGTGTTTTGCGGTATATTTATTGCTGCCAATAATGTAGCAAAAACAAAACATGTATTATAAGTATAACCCAATGGTTATAATTTTTAAATATTTCTTTCTATGTAATATAAAGGGTTGGATGGCGCAAAATTAAATTTTTTGAAAATAAAAGATTTTAACAACGAAACTAAGATAATTTGTTTTAGGCAAACAGAAATTGCTCACCGTGAAAGTTAACTGCTTCCTAAGAACTTCAGGAAATCCTTGAAACATACTCAACGGAAGAAGACAACTATATTCTGATGGCAAGGCTCGCAATTTTTTTCATTATCATGGATATTTAGACAATAAACAAATTAAACCATTAAACCATGTTTACTTTTCAGGAAAAAACTTATCATAAACGACAATTGCTTCATAAGAAAAAAGGAGGGAAAATTCTTCATGGTATTTAAAAGAAGAACAAAAATAAATTTCGATAACGAGGCTCGTAATCCTTCCTCATTATCAAGACTCGGAATTTTTATTATTGGCACCCTTACGCAATTTATATTTTTGCATCCTCCTAAAGAACGACATTTTACTGTTTATTTATTGTACATTTATTATTATTATTAGGAAATAAATTGTTGAAATCAGAAGATATTTTTCTGGCGTTACAAAATGACTTTTTCGCGTCAAATAACCATTTATTGACGCCAAAAGCTATTTTTGACGGCAAAAAAATATTTTTGTAGTTCTTTTGATAAGTCAAAAATTGATTTTATGGTTTCAAAAGTTGATTTTGTGACGTCAAAAACATAATGACAGTTACGTGTTTAATGTGGAAATTAATAAAAATTATTAAATAATTAATACATACAACAGATTTTTTGACGTCAGTAAACAATTATATATATAAAATGTGTTTATTAACGTTAAAAAAATCAGTTTTTACGTAAAAAGTACTTATATATGTCGGAAAATGTTGCTATCTAACGAGAAATTTATTTCTTGACGACAAAAACTTATTTATTGACGTCTGGTATAATAATTTATTTGTAGCTAACGAATAGGTTCTTACGAAATCGCTCAGACGTCACACCAGTTTTTTTTCTCAACATATTAATAAAAATATAATACATTGAGAAAAAAGACTCAATATACTGAGAAAAAAACAAAGCAAAGCTTTTTTTTCTATGCAAGAATGTTTAGATAATGATTTTGGTGATCTCCACATAGTGAACTGTTTATGATGTTTTATTTTTTGTATGAAAAGTTGACCTATGTATCATTAGTTTCATTTACGTTCAATAAATCGATTTTCAGCTTTCATTGAATAAACGTTGTTTTAAAAATACCACATATCGTAAAGCTTTTAAACAATAAGGGGGAGTGGTGCTTTGCTGCAATATAGACACACTCGAAAAGAAGCGGAGATTCGTATTCTACGCATGTCGTATAGCCGCTCTGTGCAAACGCGATCTTTCTACCACCCCCCGCTCATCACCGCTAACGTTTTTTTTTTACAAAATTTACGAGTTTTGACATCAAAATCGGCATCAACATGTTAAATGTTTAATAGGAATAGGAACAACCTCCCATTGAGAAAATATCTATGATATTAGAAGAAATAAAAAATATTATCGTGATGAAGTCATCTGCGTATTGAATCGACTAAAAAAATTCGATTTATTTACTGTTTATAGTTTAAATGAGATTTAAAACAAAATTGCAAGTTGTTTTTTTTCTTTATTTATTAAGATAAACAAAGGCAATTTTTGTGTGTTGTATAACAACAAATTATATGAGCTAAAAATTCAACTACTTTCACTTCCGGTTTTACCGGAAATGTCATCAACTTTCTTATTTATGACTATTTATGCCATTTTTCCCAATATATTTAGTTATGGATCCCAATATAATTCGTATTTCTTCACTCTTTTGTAATTTTATTTTAAATAAACAACAGTTGTCAGACGTCAAGAAATGAGTTTTTGACGTTATGACGTCAATAAATAAATTACAGGTATAAATAGATAAATAATTTCATCGGAAGTTCTAGGTTTTAGATGTCAAAAAGTCTAATTTTGAACGTCAACAATTTTTGACGTAAAAAACTGACGTCTGAAATTAAGTTTATGACTTCTAATATCAATTTTGACGTTAGAAATTATTTAGCAAATAATACATACTTAAAAGAAACCTAAAAGGTTCATAATTTCGTCTTTCCTTATTGCCAACACGACGCTAAATTGGATTTTTGTAAAATAATAGAATCAAATCATGAAACTCATTGCTCCTCATCCAAATTAATTGCCTGGCAACAAATTCGAAAATCTTTAACGACATACAAAAGAAGAAACAAAGTTAATTGTAATTGTAAGACTCGTAATTTTATTCCTTCCTCATTACTATGATTACGCGAAATTGGATTTTTGGAAAATAAACCAATTAAACCAGGAAACTAACATTTTCTTTGTTTTTCAGGGAAACGGGAATTGCTCACGATGGAAGTTAATTGCCTCATAATAAATTCAGGAAATCCTTTGGGCTTCGTCGTATTCAAAAGGAATAGAAAAATAAATCCTACCGGCAAGGCTCGTACTAAGGTTGCGCAAATTTGTTTTATTTTAGAAAATAAATCAAATAACCCACGAAACTAAATATTTTTTTCAGAGTTCACCGTGAAAGTTCATTGCCTGGTAAGAAATTTTGAATGGTATTTAAAAGAAGAATAAAAATAAATTGTTGTGGTAAGGCTCATAATTTCTTTCCGTCCTCATTACTAAAATCACGCGAACGTGGATTTTTGGAAAATAAAGTAAATTTGCCCTCAGTGGCGTAGCTATCATATCAAGGCGATAGGGTCTCGAAGATTTAGAGGCTCTTGGGGCTAACGGTAAAAGATAAACAAATATATCGAAATTCGAAATATCAAATTACGGATAGATTAATGATATTTTCAAATCTATATAAAAGTTATATACCGGGTATTAATAGGACATGACACATTTTCTTTATTTATGATAAACAAATAAAAAATGTACAGGGTGTTCCGTTAAAAATAAGAAGGTTGATGTCATTTCCGGTGATACCGGAAGTAAAAGTAGTTGAATCGTTAGCTTATATAATATATTGTTATACGTATAACATTTTAATAAATAAAAGAAAGGTAGTGCGCCATGTTTCATTAACACTCAGTAGACATTGTGTTTTTTAATTGCATGCTGATTTTTTAAGATGTGATTCTTTAGCTGATTTTAGGTGAAAATGTTTGTATAAACATATGTGGCAAAACACTTTGTTTTCGAGATACAGATTCATAAAACTTAATTTTTTTTAGTTTTATCACCCTCTCACTTTTTCTGATAATTAGCTCAAATTTAGCACACGGCCAAATTTTTGTAATATTTACAAAAGAACATTACCAACATTTGGAACGATGTACAGGGTGAAATTTTTTTGTGCTTGCAATTTTTTTTACTCTCCCCCACGAGTTCTTTTACTGACTATGTTTCACTAAAAAAATCAGGTTTTTTGTTTTATTTTAAAACTTTTTGTTTTTTTTATTTTTCTGATATCTTCTACCGTTTAGAAGTTATTTGGCAACATGTCCAATGCAGCATACGCTTTTCGAGTATTTTAGATCGATATGCTTAATTGGCTATTTTGTCGAATAACTTCTAAGCGGAGGAAGATATCAAAAAAATTTAAAGAACCAAGAAGTTTCCGAATGAAACTGGAAGATTGATTATCTAATACAAAATAGTCAGTGGCGTCGTCAAAATAGTTCGGTAAGGTTAAATGGATTGCGATCAGAAAAATACGACGTAATATTTCACCCAAAACAATTTTGCAGTTTTTCTATTGGTACCAAAAAAAATGATTAGATACTGAACTTCAATTTAAAACTTCAATACAATTCAGAAACAAGGACATTTTATATTAAGAAGTCGAGTTAATTCTTAAAGTCAGTAGCGTACTTGCGATAAAAACTGCTTTAACTTAAGGTGCCACATGGAAAATAATATTTGACATCGCCTTGAACGATCCTTTCCCGAAAACAAATCGTCTGGGAGGGGCTTCTCACTTATTTGGCGACCAGGCTTAACAAATTCTAGCTACGCCACTGATTGCCTCGGAAGAAATTCAGGAAATGGTATTCAAGAGAAGAAGCAAAATAAATTCTGGCTGTAAGGCTAGTAATGTCGCTTTCATTACATTCATTTCATTACCAAGATGACGTGAAATAGGATTTTTGTAAATCAAACCATGAAACTAACATCATTTGTTTCAGGGAAACATGGCTCACCGTCCCTTATAAGAAATTAAAAGCATTTTCAATTGTGCCCAAAAGAAGAAGAGAAATAGTTCTGATTTTCGTGTTAAGGGCTTGTAATATTATTCTTTATTACCTCCATAGATGACGCGAAATTTTATTTTTGGAAAATAAACTAGTTAGCAATAGAACTAAGATAATGAGCTATTGCATTATAAGAAAAAAAAAACAAATTCTGATGAAGTGATGACAAGGCTCGTAATTTCTTCGTTCCTCATTACTATGGTTTTAAACGTAACTACCAATTTCCATACCTTTTATAATCCATTTTAATGTAATCATAAAATCTCGTAAACACGCTTATTTTAATGTTTGACTACTTGCTTACACTCGTTTTGTGTGTTGTTTAATAATGCATTTTATGAACAAAGCCTTTTATTATCTAACCGACCACGGACCAGTAACTTGCTCAGTTTACACTTCCAAAAAATTAACATTGCACCTGTTTGTAAACATTGCATAAAATGTAGAGCAACCACCAAAAATATGAAGATTGACTAACATTAACAGTTGTATGTTGAAATCGTAAAATGTTTAAAAAATCTACATATGTAAGAATAATTATACTGAAATACCAATTCTAATTAACTATGTTAATTTGTGATTTTTATATCGACTTAATTATAACTTCCGTTCAGTATGAAGAAATAATAAATAAGTTCAAAAATAAAAACTAAATAATTTGCACAATTAATATGATAAGCTTTGTAGCTAGAGCAAGAAACAGAGCAGTTGTTGTTGATGTTATACGCAAAGAATGGCAATGCCCCAAAACATGGCTGCTAAGTTACGCGAATAAAATGTAAAAGTTTATTACATTTACATGACGTAGACGAACTACATACATTATGTAGGAAGCGTATCGGAATATCGCGAGGAAATTAAATTAAAAGAAGCGGTAAAAAGCGGAAAAAATTTAAAAGCGTTCAGTGAATGAAACTATTTATATTAACACAGAAAGAAAGCGTTTTCTTACAGGTCCTGTAACGCAATGGACAAACAAATATCAGTTTGGTCTGTATCCTTCTGGGTCAAACAAATATAAGTCTTGTTTGATTTGAAGGTGAACAACAAGTAATTTAGAGAAAAAATTACGAAAATACCTCACAGTGTCAAATATTTTCATTTATGACCCTATTATCCTGAACACCCTGTGTACGTCGCCAACGCGTCAGCGTTGCATTATAACAGTCATCGACCTGCACCATTTCATCATCGCCTGCTTTGTACAGGGTACAGCTTTAAGTATTATCATTGCCGTTTTCTCCCACTTCCAGCTCCGCCATCGCTTCGTTTCCGTGCAGCGTCGCTTGCAGTTGACCTGCACATAATTTTTTTTAAACTATAATTATATGACCATATCCCATCAGCTTCGATCTTCAACATGCAATAGATTAACCGCCAAGGTTTGCATCGACTTAGCTTGGTCTGTCGTCATGCAGTAACATCTAGTTGAACCACTTGTCATTCTAACATTCCACATATAACATATATAGAGGGTGTTCCAAATCTACGAAATTAATAAAACTACATGCTGGTACCGACAATTATACTCTGAATATTTCGGCGCATTTGTACAATCTTCAAAATGGGAATGAAATGATGAAACGTTTTCACCTTTCCCATTTCGCTATTCTAGCTGTATTAGCTTTACGTGTCCCTCAACACTAATTTAGGATAGAGCGTTTGAGATATCTGGGCAAAGCTCTCGAGGTTTTCAATTCCCAAACACCTGGTGTAAAGATTTACAAATATACAGCTGAGCTTTTCTCGCATTCTCTTGTTACGAACATTGTTTTCAGCAGATTATCAAAACTTCCTTGATATCGATTAGGGTGAAGCACTTGACATAGCTCTATGGTTTCGGTTTAGTCACATTGGGCAAGCATTTTGACCGCTTTAGACATCGTGAATTGTGATTAAGATTATACAGGGTGACTTATGACGGCAGAGAAAAACTTCACTGGATGATGATTCCTTTTGATATTTCAAGGAAAATACTTCAATAAGCATGTGTTTGAAAATCCTTTCCAACTATAGCCCCTTAAACCCCTGAAGTTAATAAACGTTGAATATGTACAATCTTTATTTGAGGAATCACATTAGGGTACCTTCGTTATCTTATTACCTATGAAAACAAAAAGTCTGTTTGTGACATTTTAATGGAAAGCTGTTCCCTTCCCTGACATTAAAAGTTAAGTCAATTATGGAACTTTAACTACGTTGCCACTGCTCTTGCGCAATGGGATGACGTCCGTCGAATCTAGGATATATCTACGGAAAAAAACAGAAATAATGTCGTGCAAAAAATTCCCGAAAAAAATAATATGAAGTTCATATGAATTTATTGTAAATGGTGTAAGACCTCGCAATGTAATACTCGCCATACAAAATTCCGGGTCAGTTCCGAATTACTTGCCATACGGCGTGTGATGATTGAGCACTGGGCAGGTGGACCAAGGATCTCGTCATCAACAACATAATCATCGTGAACGCGCGAATACTGTGCTGGTAGGCGGTGTAGCGGTCACTTTGGTGATTTTGACTTGGTCTCGTCACATAGGTTCAAGGTCATCTTAATGGGGGCCATAGAAAATTGGGTGAGTGATTTCACGAGGTGGAACGTGGCTAACCCTAAGAATGTGTCTTAACACCTGAGACAGAACCCTCGCTCTGGAATCGTTACGCACCCGATCTCTAGCCGTGTCTATAAAATAGTATATTACGTCCCAACGGGTTATAAATTTTCCTACACCATAGGTGGTGGGAGGCCCGAGTACGGCAGGTGAAGGTCGCTTTCAGGAAGGTGTGGCGTCTTGCTTGCCTAGTCAGGAACCTGGACGCTAGGGCTAAAATTGTATTTCACCTTCTCACGCCCACAACCAAAGCGTCGATTTAGAGGGTTCATATTCCCGATGCTGTTAAGGTACTAAAATCAATATTATCTAGCGAAGCGACAAAACGGGAGATTTGTACCATTCAGTTTATATCTGTGGGATCTTTGACTACTTTCTGGGCGCCACCTATTTTTTTGGAACATTAGTATCTATCTCTATACATTTTTGCAATGCTTTAACGAACGTTTTGTGATTTAGTTGCCACATATCTGGAAATCGGCGTTGATGTTCTCTTGAAATTGCAATTACATTTTCGTCCCAAAATTCATAAATGAACATGACAGCAGCATACTCATGTACTGTGAAATAGTCAAGAGTCAAATACGGGGAAAACTTTGTAGCAAAATGTCACAAACTGACTGTCTCTTCTCATAGGCAACGTACAGGTTGCGTCAGTAGTACACATTCAACATTTAATAAACTTTGGGCAGCTTGTAGCTGCCTAAAGCGCGTTTTCATGAAATACTAGTAGGTATCACCCGGGGAAGTTTTTTCCCTGTAGTGCAATGTTTTGAAAGTACTAAATTATTCACCAATTCACTTTTGAAAGAAATAAGTTACACTATTTCCCTAGAAAGAAACATTTTTCCTACAAGCAAAATGTCTCAAATTTGTATTTCCACATACTTACCAAAAAACCAAGGTATATTTTTGATATAATGTACTACTACGGAATATTAATTTTATACTTACATGAATCGCGGGGTACATTATATAGATCTTCATACAATCGCACCAAACTGGAGGTTACATTCGTTATCCATGCCCCACTTTGTCCATTGACTATCCCCAACGAGCTTCCGTAAAAGTTGACATCTACAGCCTCCGCTAGGACTCTAAGAAAAACAGAAATTACCGTGATACAAAAAGAATCAAAATATTAGCTAACCCCACTAAAACTTCAGCTTTGTATCCTCTCCAAGTTTCATCCAGAATAGCAAGTACTTCTAAGTGTTGAACTTTATCGATATTCTGTTCGCAAGCGTTGTATTTTGCCACTGCTATTTCTAAAAACGTTTGGTGTGTAATTTTCCTTAACGAATCTCCTAATCTTATTACCTGCTTCTTTTTCAAATTCTTTTACTACTTCTACTGCATATTTTTTAAGAGGTTCCTCGTAGAGATATTGCTTTGCAGCACCAACTTCTTGCAGAAGTATTGCCACGTTTCCCGTCTGTAGTGTTGAAATTCAATTTTTAATCAAACGAACTTGTATATGATAATTTTGTATTCACCTGCCATCCTAGATCATTAGCATTTAATAATTTCTCTAATTTTGACCCTCTTTCGCACGCTCGGTATGATTTGTCGTACGCGATTCCTCTACTTGAATAATACATATCAAGTAGCTGAGAAAATCGCGTTCTGCTAAGAATTGACGACCACTCTTTAATTTTGTCGGCAAATATTAATCCTGTAAGTTATGGTAAATAAACAACAACACAAATTAATCATGAAATTCATTTGCAGGATCTATATTTCATATTTATCGTTTATGGGATACTTATATTCTTATACAAAAATCTCTCGTGCAACAACTTATATACGTTATTTTATACTAAGTTATTACCAAATTATCACCGACTTTCAAAAATTGTGAAAGAGAAATGAATAAATGTTGCAAAACTCAGTTAGCAAACTTTTAAACTTTTGTTGTTTGAACTGTGTTCACAATTTCGAAACCAGAAATTTCGTTTTAACTACTCGAAAGAGCTTCAGGAATTTTACTCGTAAACATATAGAAGTTTTATAAAGTTTGCTATCTGATCGCTAGAGGGCGTTGTTTTTCCTTTTGCACGCCATAACTCCGCAAGCAACTGAACTGGGGAAATAAAACTTGCGACATTAGATAGGGCTCTCCGAGATATACTTCTCTCTCTTCTACACTTTCAAACTTTTAACGGCACGTAATATCCAGAAAATCACTTTTGCATGGTTGTTACTTCAAAATTTCTTATTGGTATCCTATGGAAATGGTGTCATTTTTCTCTAAATTATGGTGTAACTAGATACCAATGTTTAGTTATGTTGCTGCACCGATGCGATCACTGGCAAAGGTAAAGAAGAAAAAAAAAAGGAAGAAAAGTTAGATAAAGGTCAGTTTTGGTGTATTCGATCAGGTATAACTTTTATTTTGTAGTTATACGAAAATATTGTTGAAATTGCAGCTACAAGATATTCTGAAGATTTGGATAAATATTTTCAACCACCAAGACATCAAAAAGATAGTTATTCTAATGCAGATCATTTCCATTTTAGTATTGCATCTATACGTCAAACAGTTCCTTACTATCAATAACTACTCCAGCAGAAAACAAGGTCATGAAATTGTTCTGTGGTTTAAAGTTCTTATAGTCATCAATGGCGCCCACGTAAATGACAAAACTTTTTATAAAATTACAACCTATCCAGCACGTACGCACTAACTCGCCATCGCTCTTTGGGCATCTTGAAGAATACCGAAGCTGTTCCTTTTGCTCCAAAAGGACTAAAACGGAGTCCGTTTTTTAAAATCGATTCTAAGAGGTCTCCTCCTACAAAAATTCTCATAACAAGTTTATATGCCACCATAAACCGAATTTCACTAAATTCCTGGCAAGCCAACAATTTGGTAAAGAGCTGGGAATCTATCAAAATACAAGTAAATAAAGCTTTAGAAATTGTTTGAGAAAACAACGCAACATTCGTTAAAACTGCTGTTCCGAGTAAAAAAACGTGTCCGATACCAATCAGCAAAAGGTTCTTCGCCAACTAACATACGTACGACAACCCTTCCAATATTTCGGAAAAAAGGCGATGGTTTCGGTATTTTGCCCAATATTGGTAAAATTTTAAGGGAGAATACACCTAGACCAAAGTTAATTTAATAAAACAACCAGTCGAAGTCTAAAATTGGTACCAATGTGGGTTTTCTTCTTAGATAACTTTGGAGATAAACTAGCCTTGCCTGCTACATTCGTGGCAATGTTTGGATTGAAAAAACTTTTGCTGGCTGATATGTTTTTCTGTGAAACTAGTTGTACCAGTTTTGGACGAAACACCGGAAACCACCGGCTTTTTCCGGAATACTGGAATTTTTGAAAGTATCGTATGTATGTTATCTGATGCAGTTGAAAGTTGTATCAAATCATTTACAGATGTGTCTTCTGCTGTTCTACATTTCCGAAAAAACCATAGAACAACAGAAGAACTTTGTGAATGATTTGATCAAACTTTCAACTCCGCCAGTTAACGTACGTACAATTTCAATGTTTCGGAAAAAGGCGTTGGTGGTATGGTTTCTGGTATTTCGGTAAAACTAGTTTAATAAACATTGCAACCACTACAAGTTGTGAAATGCCTTCAAGTCAAACATTGCTACTAATGTGGGGGCCAAAGCTGGTTTATCTCCTGAGTTTCCTAAGAAAAACTAAGCTGGTGCTTCCTCTTTCTTAGATAACTTTGGAGACTTCGGGAATTGTGAGCTGTGTACGGAAATACATAGAACATAAAAATTGTATTTATAGACGATAATATGGTAAAAATAGCATAAATTATCTGTTTGTGTTTTACTGAACCCCCTAAGATGAATATTTAAATATTTATCTTTTTCAATACTGTTTACAATAAATTACTACTGACGTCAGTAGTTATATTTGTTTTGTTTTGTTGTTATCACTGTATACTCTTTGCTAGTAATCTGCAAATGTGATGACCTGTTCATAATGTTAGTTGTTCACTTTATGCAAGAGATTAAACTATTTACGTTTTCTCTATTTTGTTATTTTCTTCCTGGGAAAAGCAGGTTACCGAAACAAATTGCCAAAACTAGAAAGATTGGATATTGAAAGAGCAAAGATAAAGGACTTTTGGACATGATTTTATTTTTGATTATACTGGTTGTTAATAAAACCCGGCGCAACTCTTTGTATTGGGGGGGGGGGGGGTCAGAATTTGTAATTCATAGCTATACCAAGAAACCTTAAAAGGTCTTACATGAAGATGGGATAACACTCAAAGCTGTCGTGAGGCAAGGGCTGATATTACTGCACCCTCGCCAAAGACAGCAATATACTGCGTGCAACTGCCCCGAAAGATTTTGCGATTAGTTGTGAGTATTCTGTCTGGACAGTGCAGCCTTATTGTCCTTAAGTACATCCAAAATGTTGGATGGCTTGAGTGATGCCCAATTTGGAGAGCTGCTGGGGAGGTAGCACAATCAGTAATCACAATCAGCCTAAACGCGCGTGAGGACCCCCCCCCCCCCCAATTCTTAATCCAGTCCATTCAACGCATTGTATGTCTTTATTTATTAAAAAATGGAACTATTTCTACTCTTGTTTTCTCCTGAAAGAACGTCAACTTTCCTATTTTGTGTGTAAGTATATTTTTACATAATTGGAATTACAATGAAATTCTGAGTTTATATATGCCAATTAGGTGAAATTTTGACATAAAATTTTTGATTTCTGTTAAGAGTGTCTTGCTTGACACACCCAAATCGATTCTAATCAAGTTACATACCCAAAAAAGCTGTATAGTAGACTAAAATTTTAGAAAAATATTTTTGGGAAGTCAAAATTTCACTTGCATAAGCAGACTCACAATTTCATCTTAATTCCAAATATGTAAAATATACAGAGTGTTTCATTAAAAATAAAAAAGTTGATATCATTTCTAGTGAAACCGAAAGTGAAAATTATTGAATTTTAGTTTGAACTTTTACTACCAATAGAACATACTAAAATTTTATTCGTTTATTGTTGAATAAATAAAGAAAAAAGTAGGTGCACCAGGCTTCCTTAACATCCTATACTTATACCCCAATTTTTACTGGGTAAAAAATTGAATAATTCTTAATATGGGTGGATTTAATACATAAATTTAAAAAACTGCTAAACATAAGATCTACAATAATGATAACACTCTCGATGACATGTAATTAAGGAAATCAGTAACTACTGGTTACCATACCATACCAGGTAATCAACTTTTACTAAATGAAATTCCAGCATGATCTTGTATCACCTATGATGTCTAACGATGCAATGTCATTCTCAACATAACCAATGACATCTTTGAGATAACCATCTGCAGCTTGTTTGACTCAAAAGGTTTTCTTTGGCACCACGCTCTTCAATATCTACATGAACGACATGCTTCACCAATACATTAGCGAAGTTACAACCTTCACCGACAAAATGCTGACTTCATACATCAACAAATAGTTTCCTAAATGGGTTATTCCAAGGCGCGTCGTTACGAGGTTCGGGGGGGTCAACCCCAATTGTAATTTGCGTCCCTTCAAGTTTTTATACAGAAACAGAATAATACATAATTGTGTATGAAATACATGTGTATAATCTACTCCCCCCCCCCCCCCCCCCCAGTTTTATTACCCTAACGATGCCCTTGGGTATAACCTTTAATACATCTAAGTATGTCAACAAAGTTTTACTCTCAAACGCATTAAAGACATCCCATATACAACAATTAATGGTGCAGAAATCCAATACCAGATTTGCTCACTTTTTCTCCTAATCAACAGAAAACCCACAACAATACGAATCAATGTACCAGTGCAATACATCACCAACTGAGACATAGAAATATCCGTACTAGGCTCAAAAGAAAATAGCACAATTTTGAAAACGATTTTTTTAATGATATATGTATACTATACCATCTATGCCTCCTAGAAGTTCTGCACTAGTCATATCAAACGGTTCATCTTTCAAATAGTGAATCCGAGAAAGATAAGTACTATTCCATATTCCAACATTTCCAAGTTTGGGTTTATTAAAAGCTTGTCGAACAGTTGTTTCTGCCAGATCTCCCACCACAGTTGCAACCCATATGTTGTTGATATTTTCCAGATTTTGACTGGCAGAACCTTTGCTCGTTGTAGTATTGCTCTCCTGCTGAATTACTTCAATAACTTTTTGAAGAGTAACTGTGGTTTCTTGCAAAGCCGATGCAACACCTGCTATCAAATGACCAGGAGATATCGTGCCCCACCTGGTTTTGACAACACCGCTTTCAATGGGACACCTACTTAATCCAATGATTTTCTTTAAAGATAGCGTTGGTTGCGTATCTTCCCATCTGAAATTATATTTCCAAGTGCATATTATTTACATGACTGTGGGTTTTTAAGTTGCTTGTTTATATACCTTTGGTACGCCATACTCCGTAATTCTGGACACGTGCGTCCTTCGTTACCTCGTTCCCGAACGTGCACTGTATTGGATATTATCTCATGGAGAAGACACAATTCGTTGGTACTAACGGAATCGTGCGGGAGAAGTTGAGGTTTCCCGGAAGTTAAATAATCAACGAGAAGTTTATACTTATAAAATTGACTCCCTGTAGCCCTATAGGGCAACACGTACGGTGTTTCTGCGACCCCTGGTGATGGTTGAACACCGTCAAATTTTAAACTGTTAAAATTTTTTTTAGGTTATATTGTTAGAATTTGTTTTAAATTATATATTACCTATGCAACAATGAAGTTGTAAACATTCTCATGTTCAAAGCATCTTTTTCTTCCCATTCTACTTTTCTGGTTAACTCCACCAAAAGCTGGATTGTTAAAGGAGGTTTCAACAAGGTAGTCGTGTAGTTTCTCCTGTAACATTTTACTAGTTGGTCTGGTATTGCCGAGGAAATACCGTCAACGGTCGATCTTAGGCAAAAAGCTAGACAAGGTTAGAATGAAAATTTAGTATAAATGTATTTACAGATTTACACTTACTGAAAACGAATATAACAGAAATATATTTCATTGTTTTTAATGGCTAACTTAAACTGCACTAATTTAATGTGCTTTACTCATACAAGCTGATAAGATAATGTTATCTAGAAAATTCTCGACGAAAATTGGTGACGCCACATGATACGTACAGGCAGGTATTTTTAAATCAAAATTATAAAATGTTTTAAAACTGTTGACATAAAATAGATACTGGAGGAAAATGAAAAATTTATTTTGATTTTAAGATATCAACATTCTAAATAACGTGCAAATAGTGCGCCCTTCTTATCACTCTCTACGTAAACAAACGAGGTGGAAAATACCTGCTGGTTTCATAGTACTTTGCCCGAAATAGAACGAAATTCGGGATAACTTGACAATTTTAAAGTGATAGAAATTACCCGTATTCGCTTTTTCTTACACATGAATATTAAGAACTGTTCAAAAGCGATGTACATTAAAACATACCCTTCGGAGAGGGGTTTTGACGTAAAACAAAGAGCTACCTAACATACCCTTCAGAGAAGGTCTCTGACCTTAGTACGGTTGTTTTTAAGTGGATTTCTTGAGTCGAAAATGCATTTCCTGGTTTTACCCAAATACTTAAACCTTTACAATATTTTATAATGAAACTTTAGAAATAAAACTTTAAAGGGGTACCTTACAACTGCTTTGATATTTTCTGGAGATTTAGTTTGACTGCAAATACAGTACTTCAGATTTAGGCTTCACCATTAAGGAATTAGATTAACAATTGTCAACATATACTCAATTTACGATAGTAATTTTCACAAATATTTATTATTAAACGTGTTTAAATCATACAAATAAAATTTTACCAGCTACGCATAAATATACCTTAATATAATAAAAATATTAAAAACTAAACATTAAAACTTAAATCTATTGTCTAGAAAACGAATTTTATTGTAAGGAATGTCATTATTAATGTAGCAATATTTCCTATAATACGGTAAGTTCCACTGTTGCACCCAAAGTTTTCTATTTCGATGGTGTATTTTATATTATCAGGAAACCGACAACCATCTTCTGCAAATAATAATTAAAATTTTACGAATAGTATCAGGTATGTAAGATTAATTCTAATTTACCACTGCAGCGAATATTTGTGCTTTCTCCAGTTCCAACTGCTTGAACAGAGAAATATGCAGGAGGGCACTGGGAAACATCGTCGTAATTGTTACAAGCATCAGTTAAGGAAAAGGTAGCCACCTCGTTGGATGAAGGAATCGTTTTGCAGTTATCTGTGACGTTGTTTGGTATTTCGTTTTGTCTTGAAGTGCAGGCGACTAGACTTCCAAAACCGGAACCTCTAATTTTGACGTTTCGTGTACCTTCACCAAAGAAGTAATTTGGGGCAACGCGGTAGTAATTCGTGCTATTAGGTTCCACGTATTGAACGAACGAATCAGAACTGGAGCTACCAGACCAGCTTGAGCCACAGTTGGGGTTTATGATTCTTCTATGAACTGAAACACAAACATTGAAGAAAAGTTCTAATCCCAGTATGAAATTATGTACTTTGCTTAATCCGAGCAATAACGGGTTTAACATCACTGGTGATTGAGGTACCATCGCTAGATTCCGCCAAATTGAAAGCATCTGAAGTAGAATCCACAACGAGGGACGAATATGCGTCTTGTGCGTTGCGACCAAGCACTAGCAATTTTAGATCTGAAAATATTGGTTAGTTCATTTTTGCCTGATACTATTACTCATTACTTCTACCTGGTAGGGATTTTTTGAAGTATGCTTTTCTGTCGGTAGCAGTATTAGCGTCACTTCCGCTCAAGATTCCGTAAGGCATAAATAGAACTACAGTTGCTTGTCCTCCAGCTTTTCGGCTTGTTTTAACATCGTCCATTTTGCGTTTTGTAATTACTTCTATCACACTGAAGACCTCGCTAACAGTAAAACCATTCGGATCTGAACAAAAACACATAAGCACAAGTTTCTATGTAATGTATTATGTAAATTTAACTTACTCTGATCATGCACTGTTTTGTTGTAGTTTTCATAGAAGTCTAGAAGGGAGATGGAAGAGTTGACGATAATCCCACCATTTCTACCATTTATAATTGTGAAATTACTATCGTATTTATTAATATCCAAATTGTCCAGCAGATATCTGTAGAGAGAAAAAAAATCAACAGTTAAATTGTTGCTTTATTTTATTTCACAAACTTACGCTAATGTTCGATGAACTGTATTAAAACTCCATTGCGTATCCAGAACTATAATAATGTCTGTGCTTGCACGTAATATCGTGTCATCTTCTACTGCACAGCTGAGATCTGGCAAACTAGCTACAATAACACATTTTTTTCATAAACAAAGCTTTCAAACGCATCTAATCAGAAAATACTTACGAATATAATTAATTATTGCGTTGACAGCTTTTTCTCCATAAGCTCTAATTCCTACGGCTGACATACTTCCATGCAATGTCGCTTCATCGTTCAAAAGGAAACTGAAAGCAATTGTCTGTTCTGTCAATTTCTCTTGCGATGCTACTTCGGTGAAAAGTTGTTTTCTGTTGCAAGCTCTAAATTTTTTGGAGAATACACCTCTTGGGGAGTAGTACATGTCCAGGATTTGAGACAACTTAAGTGATGTAGCTTTAGTTTGCCAATTTTTGATATTTGTAGCGATAATTAACCCATCTAGTCCACCGCGTATTTCAGCGTCTGTCATTTGAAAATCTTCGTTCTTTTGAATAAAGTACCATTTTGGAATTTGAGTTCCATTCCATCCTCCATTAGCTCCAACGATGACAGTGCTTTTTGAAGCAGCTCCTTGATGTAGACCAGCTTCGGAAAGGTCGCCTAAGAAAAAGGTATTAAGTACTAAATTGAAGGAAGGTTGTTAAATTTTACCAGCCAAAGTAGCGGCAAATGTGTTTTCCACAACCAAGTTCTCTTCAGATGGAATCCTCTGTGGTTCAAGTCCAGCTGCAATTCCAGCAATAACGGTGCCCGCTTGGATAGCTCCCCACCTAGTATAGACTGCTCCATTTTCAAGGGGGCACTCGCTCAAAAAATCGTCAATTGATTTCTTCGAATTTGATTTTTGAAATTCATCAGCATTTGCTCGGTGGTCAACATGCTCATGAAACTCTCCCTCTTCAAATTCAGTTTGTTCTAAGTTCCCTTTAGATGGATGTGATCTAAAAGATCATGTTGTTTGCAATATTGTCTAGTATTAATTATTGTATTTATTACTTAGACGGTTGAAAGGTTTCTACATCATCATTGGGATTCACATCTCTTCGTACTCTCCTTTGGTAACGGTCTAGTTTATTACACACCATATTTTCATCACCTCGTTTTCTCAAATCCATGGAATTTGATAGCATGAAATGAAGAGAACACTACTCAAATTAGTGTTAATTAAACTATTTTAGATTTATAAACTCACTCTTTGTATTTCACTTAAAGTTTCGTTAGGAAAATTAACAGCATTACCGGGGATAAGTTGCTTCAAAAGTAGCTTGTGTTTGTTCGATTGCATACCTTTAGGCGTATATGGTATGGAATATGGGGTACTTTCAGAACCAGTATATATAATACCATCTTGTTTAAATCTGCAATAAAAAAACAAAATTTCAAACCGCCGCAAAAAAAAGAAATTAGCAAATGTACCTGTGTATGATTTCTTTCGAAAATAAACGGTCGCTTTGTATTGACGGCCCTGATTCTATTTTTTGTATAAGGTTAATTAGAACAGTGATAGAAGACGAAGGCCTCCGCTCCCTATCCAAGTTCTCTGATTTATTGTAGCATTCTATAAGGGATTTGGAAACTGAGCTTCCCGCATTTTCTTGGGATTGCACTCCCAATATTAAGCATATGCTTAAAATTACTATTCTAAGAAGCATTTTTACCTGAAACTACAAATATAAGTGACGCATAGTTTGGAAAATATTTGATAAGTTTTGTAGTACAGTTTCGAAGCAAATGAGATTAGATAGGCAGGTACCTGTACTGATAATACTACTACTACGCCCTTTGCTGTTAAATTTGGTATATAAAAAAAAGGTACATATTTTCGCAGGAAAAGGCCATGTTAGAGAAAATTTTCCTTTCTGCGTTGTATTTTCAATAAATTAAAAGTTTGAAGAATGTAACCCAATTTGCTACTTTCTTTTCGTGATTGTAGGTATTGGCTAGAATAACGAAATAAAACCTAAACCAAATTTATACTGTTTACCAAGGAACTGCAATTTGAAAAAACCTGGGGTAGTTTTTTTGGAATTTTGTTGTGTTGGATAAAGATATTTACTCAAATCGATGCATAGCGTGACGTCACTTACTGGCAGTATTTTTAAATTACCTTCGAAATTAATGTATTCAAAATTCAGAAAGCTTGTAAGATGAGCGTAATTTATGTATAAAGAATTAAAATATGTAATTAAGTACATACCGCAACTACAAGAACTGGCAATTTTAACTTCGTGGTAGCTCGTACACAGCTATACGTTTGAACGTCGAAGCAGGTTACACTTTGCTCATAAGATAATTGTGATAAGATAACAGTATCTAAACAAATTTCAAAAAATTGTTAGGTACTACAACGGAACTCATTTAGTGATTAGATTTTCAGACTTTTTTAATAGGGATTGGAAAATACAGTTATGCGCAACATACAATTGCCATTTATTACTTATTAAACTTTAATAAATATAATACATAATAATATTAACTATAAAAACTTGTTAGGGTCGACGAATTTTTTGTATATTTATATGCTGAGTTTGCTGCAGAATAACATCCTTATTTTTCGTTTTGGAAACGTCCTGTCCTGGAGCATCCAAACTGATGTTATCTAAAGCTACAGATGAAATGTCATTCTCTTCCTTCACATCATTTTCAGCTAAAATGTCAGACAGCGATCGAGCGGAACTAAGACGACCTTGTTTGTAAGCGTAGCTGTCAAAAGCTTCAGCTAAATCCAAATTAATGTCTTCCAGGGGAGTATTACCGGGCCTGATGTACACCGGGATGTATCCCGGCAAGGGAGGCAAAAACTGTCGCGATTTCGCCACAACAGGTGCAGCCTCTGAAACAATAACATTAAACATCACTACAGAAACTTCTATTAACGAAACTCGTACCAGCTTCCCAGACGTGGAGAACCGAGATGGTAAAGAAAGCTAGTATTTGGGGTTTCATCTCAGGAGATGCTTCGAAGAACACGCACCAACGAAGAGATTCGCCGAGTGACTGGCCATTGACACGAAGATTACCTTTTATATGGTGGTCTTGCTGTTCGTTTACGTGCGAATTCTTGTTCTTGCTCATAATCTCAAATTCATCTGCTGACGTCTTCTTTTTCTACCGTGCAAAATATTTTCATCCATTTCACAAATTTGATCTGCAACCTATAATTACCGCTAACGCGAGAAGATTGCTTCCATATAAAAAAGGAAGTTAGGTGGTGGGATCAAATATGCCACCTGGTGGTCTTCATTCCACGGGATCATATCACATCAACCACAACGAGTATTCATTAGCGTAATAATCAAATTACGGTGCCCAGTGAATTATTAAATGCGCGTTAGACTGCAAAGGGATTCTCATATTACATCGCTTTTGAGAAAATAATTACCTGCATAACGTTAAATTGGAAAAAACTAAATGAGGGATGATTTACGTGGAAATGTTTTGGTGAAACATCGTTTTTTCCAATTTGTTAGAATCATAATTATTTTTGTCTACCTGTGTTTATGGTTAAACGTAGATTTTTTTTATGAGAAATGTTTTCTTTGATGTATCACGATAAAATTTTGCCCGGGGGCATTGCCTATGTACTCTACACGTCCGGGTTAGATCACGTTGCCAAGAGCCAAGGTGCCCCTGTCATCAAGCGATTCAATGATAACTCGTTAATGTTAAATTGAAAAAGGCTATTAACTAAACGACCGCTAAAATCTCGGATACTTTTTACGTTAGTAGGGATAATATTTTTAAGAGTTGAGAGAAGGTCTCAAACATCGAAATCCCTCCACAAGGACGTATCAAGTAACGGATCATCATTTTAAAAGGTTAATTACATTTAATTCAAACGTAAGAATGGGACTGGATACAAAATAAGCAACTGAGTAGGTCAAGCAAGTTGAAAGGGGCAACAAAATTATAATAAATTCATTTCTTTTGTCCTCCATGTTTCGTTTGAAAAATTATAATCAAAATCAATTGGGGGTAACACTTCGCCCAAGTCTACGAATACCCCAAAAATTAAAAAAAAATATAATCATTCCAGCTGTTATAAGATCAAAATAACCCTAACGTAGTTAGTTAGGTAGTTAAGCAAGTTATGATTCATCGACCTCGCGTATAAGACTACAACTGTAGTTAGACAAAATAAAAGGAAAACAGACCGTGACCTTTCGTGCACTGGCTTAGATCCGGAACGCCTATAAGAATATAAGTGTACAAGTGTCGGAAACATTAAAAATCGTAGACATCTTTCTATAGCTAGAGGGTGCGAAAAACAGTCAATTTGTATCAAAACTCTATCTTTTGTATTTACGGAGTTATATTTTTGAAATAAAATTGTTTAAAAAAATATTTATTTAATATCTATGATAATTCATTTAAAAGATTCCTCTGATACACTCGAGAAAAATGTTTAATTTTGCATGCAGATGTAGTATTCTAAAAAATTCAACAGTCAGCACATTTTGTATCTATTTTTATTTATTATCACATTTAGCAGCTTAATGCTTAAACGTTTTAGAACTTCGCTTGATTATGTGCACATTCGGTCGAATATCAATTGGCCCAAGGGTAGGTACTTTCAGGGAGTGTTTATGTTTGTTGGGTTAAAAATTAAGCTCTCTTTTTGGCGAAACATTTTCTGGTATTCTGAATCACACTTTTTATATTTTTGTTGTATGTGGGAAAAAATAAACGAGAAAAAATGTAAACAATATTTTTTAAACCCTTCACGAAGCTTAGGCGTATTTAAGATTTTTCTTTCTAAAAATTATTTACATGAAAAGATTCTTATTATTATTTTAATTATTTGTTCAATATTACTATTATTTCTTACGCAGAGAATCACAAAAAAGCGCGTTGTTCTTTACGCAATCTAATGATTCACCTTTCTTTACATTGTTTTTGTGTTACTCACGTATATATTTAATACGAGTGGTTGCTGTGATAAAAATACCTTATCAAAAAGTAAATAAAATTTGTACCTTGCAAAGCAATAGATGAAAATATGATATCATATGTTGTCGGTGTTTTAAAAATAAATTTTTCTTAGGTCATTTTATTGTTGGTATTTGCACTTTCTCAGCAAAAAAATGCTGTTGTGCTGCTATTGCAGGGGTCGTCATTAGACGAAACGCTTGACAGGTGAAGCGAATTTCGAAAATACGCCGGAATTGTCGAAACCTAATTATATCCCAACAATCCTGCTATGTATACTAAAAATTCTTTACCAAAATGTTTCAAAGCAGTAACGGCCAAGAATAAATTATACGATTCCATTGCTTTCCAAAGTTAGTTATAAAATTATTCGTTTAAGTTATGGCAATTTTCCTAATTCCGGCTCTGGTCAAGTCTGCTAATGTAACTTGTCTTCGCAAAAAGTAGTTAGCGGTTATTTTTATTTGCGATTTTATATGATATGTTATTTCGTTTAACATTTCCGTTGCTGGTTGGAAATTAATCATTAAAATAAAAAAATTAACTGCAGGTATTCAATAAAAAGTTGTTTATTAACGCGTCTTGGAAATCTTAGAATAGTATTACTGATATAATTAATTTCGAATTATTGATTCAATTTTCTTCGAACTATTTTCAAAAGCTAAATATTGTCAAATTTAGCGACCTCGACAGCTAATTAATAGTAGCTGCAGGTCGTTTGGTTTTACTAATAGAATGTGTAAAATGATGGCCTGCTTTAAACCAAGCAACAAAAATTACATATCTGAGTAGTTAGACAACACAACATAAACAGGCCTATACCATTAAAGGTAATGATAATTTAAAGACTCTCCAAACAGGTTGTTAGTTTTAAATCAGTCTATAATAAAATCGCTGCAGTTCAGTCTAACGAGCAAGGATGTACCATTTCTGTATAAATTATCGGTGTAAGGCAGTTTTGTGGTTAGCCATAACAGTTTTTATTAGTTTAAAATGTGGTGAGTTGAATCATTCAATATGTGTTACTTGAAAATTGACAGTTTATTTTTAAAGGAACTGTGCTAACGCAGCCACCCCATGCTAGAGCACATTACGTAAGGGGCAATAACAACCGGGATCACTCATCGGAAAGACAAGAAAAACAACATTTTCCGTTTGAAAACAACCCCGGTCAACAAATTCCTGAAAGACCTGAAAGACAACATTTTCCGATATTTGAAAATATTCCGGGTCAACAAATACTGGACAGAATACAATCAAATCTAGCAATGAATTCTAATTTTCAATTTGGAAATCAAGGAAATTTCGATTTGGCTAAGCCGTTTGGCAATAATTTTGGAAACATCGCACAAAACACCTATAATATTCTCAACAAAACCTTCGAAAATTTAAACCAGTTTTCTATGGGAAATTTTGGTAATTTTAATCAATATCGCCCGACTCCACAGCCAAACTTCCCTGGAGGTAATAATGGAATCGGACCAGGAGTTCCAACATCGGCACCTGTAGTGTCAACAGTAGCAGTCACTCCAACTCACCCACCAATAGGTTCTACTAATAAAGGAGATCAAAATAACTACAAAACTACAACTTCAAAATCAACAGGCGATAATGTATCTCATTACATCGGAAACTTTCCAGTAATACCTTTAAGATCTAATGAAATTAGGAAATAATGTTATAAATTATGTTGTTCATGAAATATATTTTGTGTTAGCAATGTTTTGTATTATTTTTATGAAAAAGGGGGCGTATAAAAATATGAAATGTATTTGAGCTAACGGCTAAAACCGTTTCTACAATTTTAGTTTGGCTTTCTATTTTAAGAATTTTCGTTTTTTATAACGTTATTTTGGAAATTAAAATTCGTTGTAGTTTATTCTTGGAATAACCAAATGTGAGGGCCTAGGGCTTTAATACGCTTTAATTTCTGTAAAGGAGCAAAACGTCTTGCGGTCTGCTTTGGAAGTTTTCCAAGAAAATGTTCCTTCCCGTGAAATCCTCACATTTCTACCTCTACCTGTGGCTGCCCACTTAAATGATAAATTATGTAATATTTTTTTATATTTATTTAAACACATTCAATTTAACAACAACCACGAGTTACGATAACCCATTGTGATGTTTTGCTTAACGTGCTGCCTACGTTAGAAAATATTAGTAATTATCGCAAGTACTCAACCGGTTATGATCAAAGCAATAGGAAAATACACTGACATCACCTTCACCTTGACTTTTGCTGCATCACTCTTAACTTAGCCCCAAAATAATCAGAAACAGATTATGTTACTTAGTTATTATTTAATAAACCACAATATACTCAAAAAAATTGACTTTATTTACGTAGACAATTCAAATAATACATATAATTTTCGAAACATTATGACGATATATTTAGGTGTAGGTTTAATTTCTGTAAGTATTTGCTGAACTTCCATGTGATTGTTTTTTGGAATTGCAACCGGTTTTACAGCACTGCAGCCTCTACTTCTGCAGATTTTAAATTATCATCTACCGGTTTTATTTCCATTGCTGCAGGCTCAGACTCGATAGGTTTCATTTCAGGCTCAGACGCGATAGGTTTCATTTCAGGCTCGGAAACTTCTAAGGGTTTTGAAACCAATTCTACAGGATCGGCCTCTAAGGGTTTGACTTCCATCGCTGCAGGCTCAATTTTCATAGGTTCCTCCTGAGGCATTGGCAGTTCAATTTCTAAAGGTTTTGAGAGTACAGGTTGAATCACCGCAGGTTTTACTTCCATTGTTGCCATTTCGATGTCAGTCGGTTTGATTTCTGCTACAACTTCTAAAGGCTTGGAGATCATTACGGCAGGTTCAGCCTCCAAAGGTTTCACTTCCATCATGGTAGGTTTAACAGATGCAGGTTTGGTTATCAAAATTTCTGTAACTTCGACGGTTCCTGGGAACATTGGCATAGCATTTCCCAGCATTTTCCTGCACATATCTTTTGAGTCTTCTTGGACAAGACATCTCAGGATGTTGAAAAGCATTTTCTGGCGATCATACAACATGTTTATTGCGGAGTTGTCTTGCATAAGCGATTGTTGTGGTTGCCACCAAGAAAATGGATTCATATTTTGTAAAAAGGGGAAGTAGTATTGAGGGTTCATAAATGCAGACCATGGGTTTGGTTGAGATTCTAGTGGATTTGAACGCCAGGCCCTGTAATAACCATTTTCTTCCTCCAATACGACATAAGCAGAACCTATGGAAAAAATAGTAATTTTGTAAAGTAGTTTTAATCGTGCTTATTATAGTCTTACCAAGTGCTACCAGGATGGTTAACAAGGGGATGGTAAACATTTTGTTGTTTGTTGATGAAAGACCTGAGAGACAACGTTGATGATGTATCCATGGCGCCTTTTTATATGCAGAAGTAAATTAAGATTTTGAGTGGAATTTTACGTAAATTAAGGTAATGGGTTCTTAATGTGTAAATGTTATCAGTGGCGCGGATATTCTCCGAGGACAATACGCTGTATCTTTATTTATAAATAAAAAACTAAATCTTGACTTCAAGATAACCTTGCAATGCAGTAGCGACGATGCAATTCAGTTATTTTTATACTTTGCTACGTAATAGAAGTATGAGAACGTTGCAGAATATTTAAATTCTGTTTGAAAAGATTCATCATGTGAAAAACAATTAAGCGTGTTATAAAAAAATTGACAGCAACCATAAACAACAATTGCGTAAAAATTAACCTGTTTTGTCGGTTTTCGTCGGTTTTAGTCGTCAAAAGCAAAATTACCTGTAAATAAAACGTTTTGAAGACGAGCAAGACGCATTGTTAAGTGTGATTAAGTAATGAAGTTGACTTGCTAGACTCATAATGAGATTGGTATTTCTTTTAGCATCCGTGACGACTGTAATGGCTGCGGGCACAGGTAGATATGCATTTTTTTATAAACCGCGAGTCTCCTGTCTGTCTTGCAGATATTTAATGAGTAATCGGATAAACGTCACCTCTGAGTAATTGAAGCGCGTCTGACAAAGGAACTTTGTTGAATTTTGAACGCGTTTTGTTTTAAATAAATTAGAAGTTTAACTTTCCAGACTTTCCTACAACAACTGAAATTAAATTTTTCCGTATTAGTAAATCCTCCGTTCTCTTTAATTTGACTTGCATAATTTCTTTTCCCTAGGCGAAAAATGGTGGATTACAAAGAACTTTTTGTAATAAAATTTGCATTTAAATTACCTTTTATTTAAAAAAATTTGACTTTATTAAGGTGATCTTTAAAGTCTATCTAGTTTAGAACAATTATTGTTTAGAAAAATATCTACTGAAGATCAGTTTTAAATTTTGTCTGTATACTTTTGTTTTAATATTTAGAATTTGGTTTAAGTAAAGTAAGGTAGCTAATCCGATGCGGTTAAGAACGCATTAATTTCATAAAACCAATTAGTAAAACACTATAATTAATTTGAGATATTACTCTTAGGACAGGGTTTTTCCGGCAGTTTTTCTCAAGGCAACGGTCAAGGATTCGGATATGGAGGAAGTTTTGGCTCTGGTTCGGGTTCAGGATCGAACTCAGGCGGTTTTCCACCAGGATTTCCACAGTTCGAATTTAACAATATGTTGGACCCGTATTTTCAAGTTTTTACAAAGTTTAACCAAGATTTAGCAGCCACGTACGTTCAGTTTTGTTACTATTATTTCTGGTGTTATCGGGACTTTTCTAAGCATTTCTTACTTTTGCAGTAAAATATCAGCTTACTCTTATTCTATAACTAACGCAGATTCTAACAGTAAAGCTATGGCTAAAAGTTCTATTACTTTTAATAGGAAGGGGTAGGTTTCTGTGGCACTAACTTGTCTTGCTTTGAATTAAAATTTTTGTAGCCTACAAAATCAGCAAAATGCATTCGCAGCGGGTGGATATGGATTTCCTGGTGGATATCCAGCTTTTGCTAGTGGTGGTTATGGCGGTGATGCCTCCAATTTTGGGGGACAAGGAGGATTTGCTAGTGGCAACCCTTCTTTTGCTAGTGGAGGTTATGGTGGCGGTTTTTCCAATTTTGGTGGACAAGCATCATCTGCAGGTGGATACCCATCTTACGCCAGCGGAGGAGGAGGAGGTTACGGCGGTGGATTCTCTAGTTTTGGCGGACAAGGAGCATCTGCAAGTGCATCCATAGGTCCCGGTGGATCCCACCAAACCGCTTCGGTTTACCCAGAAAACGCGGTAATATATAAACCTTTTCGTCACATAATAACGACATACAATTTTGATATCTGTTTCAGAATAATCCAAATGTGAACACGCGCTTCGGAGCATCCCCTGGGGGTAGTAGCTATGGGGTATTTACATCTAGTCAAAGTGTAAGCTCCAATATTGACGGCAAGCCCACTAGCCATCATACAGCACAGACCACTATCAACGACAACGGAAAAGTCACTAGTTATACTGTACATAATCCTTGATTATTACATAATATGTAGATATGTAGATCTTTAATGAACAATTAATAATACTTGTTGTATTTATTGTATCCTAGAAAAGCCTCACAAAAATAAGTACATAAATTTTATTATTATTTGAAATGTAGAAGTAAACAACATTAAACTAATGGTGTAAGTTTTCCATTAATACCTGAAGGTTGACTGCGTTGGGGATACGTGGGAGTTGTTGGGTAATGGTGCAATTCAGGATTTTGGCATACGCAAGGGGTCCATCTAGTAATTCCACTTTCTGTTCGGCGATCTGAATTGGAAGGATCGTTCCTGGCCCATTTCACGGGAGACCAGTTGTTATTATAAGTTTTTCTAAATTCTACTGGGTTATAATTTCCGCCTCTAACCCCCCTTGGGTAAAATACTGGTCTTGGCGCGGTTGGACGATTGCTATTAATATTATTATTACCATTAAAAGGTGTTACAAAATAGGTAGTTTGTAAACCAATGTCGTTATCAGCGCCTTGAAACCTTGGAGCGTAGTTGGTGAAGCCGGGGTAATCTCGAATTTGTGAATCTGCATACAGCTGTGGGTTCTGGATGAAATCAGAACTGCTTGATGGTATAAATGCATTGCTTGTAGATGGAGGTGGTAGCAAATCAATTACAGGATAATTTGAATGGTAAACGACAGGGTTTTGTACACTAAGCGGGCGATTGTTGTCGAGCGTTGAAATTGTGGTGGATTTGGTACCAAGTACTATGGGAACATCTGGAACGAGTTGCACAGTGTCGTTCTTTATTTTGGAAACATCGACGTTTGTTTTAATGTGCACCAATACATCAGCTGATATTCCATTTGTGTTGTCCGTTGTGGACTTGGTCGCAGTGCAGTTACCGGAAATGCAAATGACTTCGACGTTTTCCAATTTTGTAGAATCGGTTCGATAATTAAACTTGGTTCCACCATTATCCCTAAAATATCTAGTTGTTTCGGGGTCTGCTCTAAATCCCGCCCTCAGAGGTTTGGTGTTCGATTCTCCAAAATCTATTTTTGGCGATATTCTGACCGCGTCAACTGTAAATTGTTTTTAATTATAAAGTTTTGCCTGAAGGTAAGTATATTCAGATTGATACATACCTGACCATACCACGAACAGATATAAAATAAGCGTCGTTGCAATTTTGTGATACATTGTGGCACGTCTTACTCGTAGATAACTCTTTCTGAAACTGAAATTGCCTACCACACGTGCAAGACAAGGTGGCGTGATAAAACTGGGAAAAATAATTGCTCTTTCGCAATTTAGAGATACCTAGATCGCTTATTTGTTTTCAAGGTTATAGACGACCATTTGCTCTTAATTGCATAATTAGATTTTTTGCAATACCTTCGAGTTCTAGAATTCCTTGAATTAGAAATCGTAAAATCTTTATTCTATCACTTATATGCGCATTTAATATCACATCTTACGAAAAAATGTATCTCAGACAAATACATAATTTTCATAAAATCTGTTAGATTAACATCTTAACAGGTCGAGTGAAACGGTTTTGGGAGCACGGTTACATTTGGCATTGATGTTTTTTTCTCTTTTATTATTATTATTATTAAAAACTTTATTAAACGGAAATACTAAATTGTTTTACATCACTACAAAGCAAAAAACTATGACATGGCCCAAAGGAAGTTCAAAACATGACGATGAACTCGTTGCCCCAAAACAATCTAAAGATGTTCGTTTTATAGCACAACAAAATAATAGCTTCTAGTTAATTTTAAAATTTCGACCTCCAAGAAGCCAAAAACTGCTTTAAAAAAACTTTGATTGGTATGTGTGTGGGTGTGTGTGTCTGTAACGCGAAATCTCGGGAACTACCGGACCGATTTTAATGAAATTTGGTATACCTAGGTACAATGAATATTTTACGATAGAGAACCGGAAACGGTTCGACATTTTTTTTTGATATCTATCATCTTTTTCAAAAGCAGAATTTTAAAAACATGAACGGAAATAATGATAGACGGTAGTAAGAAATATCGAAAGTTCTTTAAAAAACATTTTAGCTTCAAAATGGCGACCATACATTTTTTGAAGATTTTAACTGTAACGCCTTGTTGCTCAAAAGCAAGTTGCCAGATCGGAATGAAATGTGGTATTACAATAGCCCTAGGGAAACACAATGTTACTACATAAGAGACGTTTGTAAAAAATAAAAATTGTGAAGTGAACATATTGCTCTAAAACTGGCCATAACAGCAAGGGAGCTACAATTTGGTTCGTGTACCAATTCGCTCATTTCTTTGTGACGCCTTCTATGAATTTTTAAAAATCAGAAACGCATGCATCTTCATTTAATAAACGGAAGACGATAAAATATTTCTATTCAAGCTATATTTCTGAGTACAATAAGATTCACAGTTAATTTTAGGGTGCATCAATATTTAGCGAGGTTAATTGTTCCCCTCCTAGCCAATTTTTGACTGATGAATTTGCTGTATCATCTCTGGTTTTATTTAATACTAAGGAACCTATTTTCCAAAAACAAAAATCGATATATTTTCTAAGTAAATTATCGGTTATAATTTTGCCAGGTGCACTGACCCAAGCGGCTAATGCCCCAGGCATTTCTCCATAAAGTGCCCTAATCATTATAATACAACGAAACCAACGAGGTTTATAAAAGGCGAGAGTAGTAGTAAAATCTCAGAACAGTAAAATATTTGCAAAATGTTACGAATAAAAATAAAATGCATACATAATTGACTTTTTATTTTCCTAAAAAATGTGTTCGGTGTGTCCTCGTAGTTTGTAAATTAAATAACCGAGTCAAACTACATGTAAAGCTGTGGCTTATGAGTGGTAGGTGTTTTTCAAGTTAAATTTCCCTACTTTGTATGACGCAAAATTCGTAGGTAGTCTGCTTTCTGGTGTCGATAATGAGCCTTAACGGCAGAAATGGGTAGATATATTAATAATAAAGGAAAACTAAAATAGCACGAAGACATAATAGATATGAATTTTTTCTGCCAACAAGAATAGTATGCAAGGTATACATTTGCAACTCGCTGTTGTAAAACTTTACTGATCTCTCGTGTTTCTTATTTAAACTCAAACTTGATTTGCAATGTGGCAGTAAGCCTGGTTGAATAGAAACAGGTAATTCAATGCATAGCCAACTAATTGAAAATAAATTCTTAAGTTTATAGCAATAACTTTTGTATCATATTGGTTTCGACAAAGTTTTATGGCTCAAAAACTTAAAATTCTTTTTAATACAAAAATAAAGCCCATGTATGTTTTTTTAAATAAATATTATAAAAGTCTTGGGCAAGAAATTATGTGAAAATTTTCTAGAAGTACAATAGCAACTTTGTATTTAACAATAATGATTAAATAACTAAAATTAATTAAAGTTTATTTTTAAAACTGAGTATCTTATGTAGATATGGTAGAAACATATTACTTGGTCAACATTAAAGTAAACTTCACACGATTTAAGCCCGATATCAAAATTTGGATACGAAATTATTTAACAAAATGTCGTTTTTTACGTTCCATTTTACGATTTTAAAATGTAAGTTAAAGTTTTAGCAGATGTAAATAAAATAATAATTGTAATTTGGAAATAGTCATGAGCAGAACAAAAACTATAAATTTTAATATACGAATTTTAGAATATTAGCATTCTGATACAATTTTTAATTACGGAATAACTTACGTTCTACACTTGCCATAGAATATTTCATTCTAACTGTTTTTATGTTTTGTTGACAGTTACAAGCAAAGCGTATTTTAGATACGAAGCTTAAAATTTTCTTACATTTTAAATTGAATGACCTAAATAATTTATAGTCGTAGAAAAAGTATATTCTGTAACACGTTTGGAATGGCTATTCCGCACTTGTGAACCGTCCCCCTCGCCTTTCGGCTCGGGTAACAAACTTTCCACTCGTGCAGAATATGCCATATTCCAAACTTGTAACAGATTATACTATTCTTTGTGTCTCCATTTAATTGTTACAGTTTAAATTTAAAATTTGTTAATAGATGAAATAAAACCTTTGCGATTAGTCATAAATGGCAATATTTAGCATATTTTGTACACAAACAAACTATTGATTATTTTTGTTGAATTCATCAACGCCTTCTATTTAATTAACAAAGTCAATAAAAAAATACAAATAAAAACGGTGTATATTTTGAACTTAATTGACGTTTACAGGTACAGTGCAGACTTTTCAGGAATTTTTATTGAGTGTAATAAATGTAAATTTGGCACGAAAATTTGACTTGCAGTAGCATTTACTATACATAACGAGTTAACTGCATGTAAAACTCTTTGAGACAGACTTGAAGTTGAAGAAATGTTGGTCGGTCTTCCGGATTCATTGCCCAGCAATAAGCCATCACCGCAAATCTACGGCAAAAATTTAATAATAAACTTAAAAAAAGATTTAATACACAACCAAAACTTACAACTCGTCCGGACAGTTAATGGGTTGAACGAGCCTGTAACCGTCTTTAAGATAAGCAGCCATTTCAAATGGATCTATTTCAACATAGGGTTGTTGAGCAAGTGTGGTCAGTTCCCATAACAACACACCAAATGACCAAACTTCAGATCGAGTAGAAAACGTCTTATTGATGAGACTTTCCAATGCTAACCATTTGATGGGACGGTTTTCGTTATCACCTAAGCAATGATAGTCTGATGGAAAAAGGTCCCTCGATAGTGCATTGTCCGCTATTTTAATTTTTAGGTTATTATCGACTCTATAAAAAATGATTTTTAAGCAAACATTAATTGTGCCTCAAGCCCTCAACTTACACGCAATTTCGTGCTGCCAAATCTTTATGCAAAATGTGCTTCTTGTGGATATAGTGCATAGCTTCAATGACTTGCAAAGCCATATCAACAACTTCTTGAGTAGTTAAGGTATGTGCCACTCCTTCCGAACATAACTTACACCTTTGAAGAAAGACCTTCAAGTTCGTGTAATTTTGCAGAGGGTACAATAGAAAAGGTGCTGAATTATCTTCGAATGATACCCCCAATATACTAAGAATATTGGGATGGTTTAGAGCGTACATGGACATGCCTTCTTGTAAAAGCAACGAGATCTGTATTTGGGATGCATGGTCGGTAACAGTTTTAACCAGAACTTCTTCTTCTGTTCCTCCTTCGCTTGTGTAAGATCCTTGGTAGACTCTACTAAATGTCCCTTCCAAAATAACATTGCGAAGACATACTCGACATCTGTAAAAATCTTAAAGTTTAAAGTCTCGTTTCTTAAACAATGACGATATTTACCTTTGAATGGTAAGTTCAGCGATACGTTCCTGCAGACCTTTAGGGCTAGGACGCTCTTCAATTAGCGAATAACTTGGCATACGCCTAAAGCTACTATATGAAGAGGATGTCGTTGGGTTGCGAATAGCGCTCGGAAGAAAAGCGGTGTAAGATTGGTTTGTGACCGTTTCTTCAGCAGTTCTTCTTTGTTTGCTTCTACGAACGTAAAGTCCTGCTATACATATAACAGAAGTAGCTGCAAGTACAACAGCACAAACAACCGCGTAGTAAAAAATTTTGGCCGAACTCGTTGGAATAGGAACAGCATCTACTGCTTGATTGGTTACTGAATTTTCCACTTTGGTGCATATCTTTTTCCTTCTTAGTTTTAACGCTGCAATTTTTGAAGAGGTGGTGATGTTGATGGAAATTACAACGTCCACCTCAGCAGCCGCAAATCCAGTACAATGCAAGGAGAGGGCGAAAACCTGAGGAGATATTGGAACAAACCCTGAAGAGGAAATATTAAGTTTGGGTTCATCCAGAGCTTCGTCATCAGACACCTCCACCCTTATAACGTAGGGAAGCTAAAACAGAATAGATTTGAATATGTTATCTTACGTTGTGTATTTTTTATTACCTGTTTATTTGCTAAACTCTCCCAGGTGAAATGTAGCGAATTTATTTTTGAAGGTACCGGTACGATGAAATTTAAGGCATAGTCATTTACAACACCTTGCCTTACATAATACAGCTCCGCTTCAAGCCCTATGAAAAAATACAGATTATTAGAATTATATTTTGCAAAACACCATCCACTAAAAGGAAGGTATTGTGGTTGTCAAAAAATTTGACTTGAATTTTGATGGTCATTTTTAAATCTTGGGATACAATACACCAACAAATTTCAAATTCATCGCACTGCTTCAACCACCAATTGCAAGCAGAGGTAAGAAATAAATGCCTGGGCAATATAATTCTCAAACAGAATGCCTTTTTTTAAATCTCTGGAAACGAATATTTGCTGCTTTATTTACTGTTGATTACGAACGTAATTAACTTTCGGTTGGCAAAACTGGTGTAGCGATTAATATTTGTATAATTGCAATGGTATAGTGGAATTTATTGAATAATTGAAGCTGGTTTGTTGGACTTGCTCGGAATTTAATTGAACGTTAATTGTTTATTTACGCCTTGAAACTTAACAATGGTCCAATACTCACTTGCATGATATACATAAAATCTTACTTCAGTGCTACATGTTGATTTGTTAGGCATTCAACTCATTTATCTGAACTTGCATGGTTTCCAAATCTACTGCTTATACAGAATTGAAGATGACTGTTTTAACGATCTTACTAATAATTTTAGGTAGTTGTATCTTATAATGTAATGAATGATATTATTCAATATAGTATTAAATAATTATTTCATAATATGTCCATATTTTTAGCCAATTAAGTGCGTATATCACCGAATATACAACAGTTTCTCGTACAACCAAATTGTTTAATTGCTTAACATCGCCTAGATATACCATAACGACTCATGTTATTGTTATATCGTGAAATAGTCTTGGTATATTCGGTGATTCAAAATTATAAGTTAAAATTTATCGCGTGCGTAGAACACTAGAAGTTAAGCAAACCCCTGTCGATTTATAAAGTAGTTATGGGCCGCCAATGGGGGTCTACTAAAATTCTTTTATTGATGATATATCTCAAAATCGTTGGTCTGATCTTTTTCAAATTTGGCACAGAGACTCGAAAAATAAATTTAAATATTGTCGTTAAAGTATTTTTACATCTTATGCCGAAAAGAAAGTTATACCTTTTCTGTATAAAGTTAAAGAAGTATTAGAAATTACAAAAAATTGATGATACAAATGCTTTAAACAAAAATCAAGAAGGGGCACCACTGTAAAAATACCTTGATGACAAATTTTACATTGATTTTCTCAGCCTCTGTGCCAAATTTGAAGAAAATTGATTCAACGGTTTCAAATATATCACAGAATTTTAGCAGACCTCATTTCGGGGTCCGTAGCAACCTTATAAGTTGTCATATAGCAAAACGAAAAAATAGCTTTCCACCCATCAGTAAAAGGCACCACACTTCGGAATCGCCCTGTATATCAACCTCTGACTTTTCCATGTAAACATTGTTGCCAAATTCCACTCAACCAAACTGATTTTTGTAAAAATACTTCTCGACTTTTGGGATATTATTAAATCAATTTTGTGTTTGACCACCAAATTGCAATAGTTTTCAAAAAAATATTACCTATTGTGATATAACTATTGCAAAGCTTCTCAATAAACTGTTTGAATCATGTACAAAAACACAAGAATCTCATGACTAAATTAGGATTCCTTCCACCTGTCTCAACTGCCCCCCCCCCCGCTACTAGAAGTCACATATTTACACGCCTATTATAAAAGGCGCATATTCGTTTGTACATCGGACCACTATCGTTCACGATGCAGCTACGAAAATTAGGTTCACAGCTAGATGTTTAGTTTATTGGAACATAATCTGCTGATAGCTTTCATTACAAAAACAAACTCTGAGGAGGAAACATGTCTCGACTTTACTTTATTTATTATTATTTTGTTTGCAATATATTGTTAAGGTCATCGAGCGGCCGGCGTTGCTTTCGACTTTTCATGTTACGTTGTATTGTATGCAGGGTGCTTCAAACATGAGTACAAATAGTCAAATCCATTGCAGATTACAGTATATACAAACCAGAAAACAGAAATGGACCGTTAAGGTACGAGAAAATAATTATTTGAAAATTTGGTCCGAAATTGTTTGAGTACTGCAGGATAATAATAAAGCTTTTGAGTTCATAGATATGTTATCGGTAGAAAAAACAAAACTGAAAGAAAGAATAAAAATGTTGATGTTACATCAATGATGTACAAACACTTTCTTATCACATGCAAGGTCTGTTGTTGCGTTTTTATTACATTGGATGTAATTTACAATTTACCTGTTAAAGTTTAAATGCATATTCTATTCATTTCAGCAGCTTTTAAACACAATTTTACATTATATTAAGTATTTTATTTTTAAATGAGGAAAACTTAAAAAATGATTTTTGAAAAATAAATGATACCACTGGATTCTACTAGAGCTAATGTATTATTGAATTGAATATTTGTACGTATTTTTGATACACCTTGTATACTGCTAATATTTTTGCGTAAGTAGTCTAATACATTTTACAATTAAATGCATTATGCTCTTATCAGCGTGTTTGATAATATACAATGTTTGGCGGCGCATTCACCGCAGGTTTTATTACATCCACACACAATTTATTTATTATTTTATGTTTACCGATTCCAATGTTTATTTGAAGTCACGTAGCACGCGACGGATATACCTGGGCGTGGGCACATCAATGTAAAAGCTTATGTAGGAATAGTTGTTAAAGATTGCCTTATAGTATTAATACATAACTGTATTAATTTCTTTCAATAATTTTGTTTACAATTTTATTTACGATAAGTTATCATAGAAAGCGTGTTTATATACTAAATCTAGATCCCTTTCAATTGTCTTAACTTCTGGTTACATCTCGACAGGGTTTGTTTTGTTGATATTAGCCCACGGATTCAGCTAGTTTTATTAATTTATATTGCACAAGGTGTCAATTTCATAAAGTTGACCGCAAATACGAGTTGTCAACAATCGTTTTCGCATATTTATTCACATAACAATGAGCTGTTATTTCTTACGAACGTAAACAGCTTTACAGGAAAGTTGACTACATGCAAAATGCATGGAAAATTATATTTTTCCAGATTTTGTCTGCCGGATACTTTGGCTAAGAATTTAAAGTGCATTATTGTTATTAGCTGCTATTGGTGCCGTGCCGTTTAGACAAAACATAAAAAAAATTTACATTTAAAATTAAGCACAAATTTAAAAAAATATTAATAAATTCAACACATTTTTCGATTATCACAATAGCGCCATGCTTAAAAGGTTGATGTTTTTTTATAGCGCATTTCCAGGTTCTAATGCTGGGTAGAACAAACTTTTTCAAAATTTGTTTGTTATTTATTTAATTTTAGAACTGTTCATCTTCTCAGAACTGATGTTTTAATGCTATAATAATAAAATAGGTGTCAATTTAATTACTTCATTACTTGAACTATTAAAATTACAATTTACTGTAGAAATCATGTTGTCTTTACTATTTGATTGTAGGACTGGTGTGAAAATTAAATAAAAAACAAAAACAAACAGGATTAGAACCCGGGAATTCTATTCTGCATAAAGACATCAACATTAGGCATGGCACAACCGAGACAAAATAAATCATTGTTATTACTTTATAATTAAAAAGACATGTGTTTAATTTATTGTTATTTATTTAGATTTTGTTTAATTTTAAATGTAAAAATGATTATTTTTCGACTAAACGGCACTAATAACAATAATACAGTTTAAATTCTTAAACAAAGTATCCTGGGGACCCAAAAACTGGAAAATATAATTTTCCATGCATTTTTCATATATCTCTTTTTTTCGTGAAAAGCCTGTAATTCTACACGAATAATATAAATTTGATAAAAAAGGTGTTCCAAAAGTACGCATTTATGGAATAAATGTTTTCTTATCAAAAAACAATATTTTACTGCAGGTTGGATTTATTATTCATTTAACTTAGCCAATAGCAATTGAATAATACATTTTGTACATCATCTCAAACGCATTTTAAATTAAAAATTTAGAACTCATGAACATAAATAATGTGTAAAATCAGGAGCTGCGTTTATTTAAATCATTATAAAGCTTTAAATATTAGTCCGATCCTGGACAGCTATCACGATACTAAAATAGAATGTGCTTCCGGAGGTTACTCAAGTTAATTAATATAAACTGAAACTATGTTTTTAAATAATTGTATTTAAAATACTATTTCAACAAACAATAAACGTGTTTGAATTTTATTGATTTATTAATCATGTTTTTCTAGTTCTATACCATGCTGTGTTAGGTGGAACATATTTTTTTGTAAGAATTTGAAATTTTATTTAACTCCTTGTTAATTATAATAATTATTTTTTCAAAAACAAATACATTAAGCGTAAAAACCTAAGTTCACCCTTAGGTCGATGTACTATTAAACTATCTACTGAGCATGCGTAGACTTATTAATATTTTTCAATTTATGTTGTTTGGGAAAATATAAAACTGGTAGGTAACTTACCTAAAAGCTTTTGAACTTCATGCGTGCTTAAGTAAATATTTAAAATTCCATCGCAAAAATGTATAATGGTTAACATAAAAAATGCCGTTACGGTTTTAACAGGAGTCGGTAAGAACGACTGCATGTTTATTCATTTAATATATTTGAAGTCGGCCACAACATCAGTTTTAATTTTACAAATTTACACGTTAATAACGCGTTTTGCTCCGTTACGCTATTGTATACATCACCGTATGCTGGCGACTGAGATGGCGCTTGTTGTCGCAACCGGAGTGCCGACTCTCGTTTTCGGTGCACAAACCAACGCCCGGTTATTCTCCATTGTCTATTGGAGTTCCCTATTACGAAAAGAGACGAACACCTTGTGACACACCCGGACAATTCCGACTTTGAGGGGTTGATTTTGAAGAATCATGTGATTCATCAAAAACACAACCCCTCTTAATTACATAGACATTGTTTACAGGATCGGTTTAAGGACAGCCAAATTTTTGTTTTAGTTCGTTAAATTATTAAAATGTTGTTTTTTGGAAGCCCTATTTTGATAATTGAAAATTTCGCCTCAAACATATTTTCGAAATCGTTATTCCAATTTTTTATATTAATTTTGTTTGACTGTTGATTTTCCTCCAAGATCCGAATTTCTTTGTGATGTATGTAAATTTTGGAAAGTTGGAAATTTATACTATTTTAGTAAACAAACTGAAGACTATACAGAATTCACCATCAAGCCTAATTGCTCATCAGGAATAGTACAATAAGATTCTAAAACTTATTTTTTAAACGCTGCAGTATTTAGCGGTGCTAAGTCTTCCTTCCTTCTGCTTTGGTTAACAAACTTCGTCGTAATTTCGTGCCTGGGGTTCTTTAACTTCAAACTATAGTTTTTCGCGAAAATAATCAGTCAGGTTTTTGCCCTTACTAAAGTATCGGTGGGGGGAATTTAGAACATTTTAGTATTTAAGTACACTTCTATTCTTCTAGGCGTTCTGAGTGTAAACGAAAGCTAAGGGATGACTCACGAGTTGTCATTATGCCAGGAACTATTGGAGCTAGATCTTTATGATAACTTTTTGAAATTATGCAGGGTGTTGCATGACTTTCTGTACAAAATTAAAGAGCATATTCCCGAGGTCATTTTAGAAAAGTCAAATAAACATGGGTCCGAAGATGGAATATTCCAACCACGCTTTAATTAATATCTCCGTTATAAATTGCGATATTTGATTCAAGTTTTGTATGGATATTGTGCCAATAATGGCTTACCGTTTTGCTTCTTTTGTTTTAAATCCATTTACTATAAGGGCCGAGGGTAAGGGGGGGGGGGGGGGGTAAGCGGCGTGTCTTTACATATTTTAAGCACCCCGTACATCTACGCCACTGGAGATGAATTTTAACGAAAAGAAGTGAAAATTGACACCTGGACGTTGCTTGTTTTGTCAAAATTTTCAACTTCGGGCTTACCTGTAATTGACAATTGCGACTTAGCATTTATGCGATATCCAGGTAAAAATTTTAAAAGACAATTTCTAAGAATACAAGAGTCTTAAACCAACTACCCAAAAAATTCTTTTCAAAAAATGCTACAGGACGATTGTTCAGGTTTTACTCATTACCTGCTGAGAGATAATTGCAAATAAGTCAGTTATTTTGACAGATTGTTAAAGCTTTTCCCGTTTCTCGACCAAAATTTCTTACTAAAAGTTTAAAACCCGTTTGAACTTAGCAGTATTTTTATGCTTGAGTAAGAACATAAAAATATGGAATTTTTAATGAATAAGTCAGGCATTAGAACTAAGAGGAATAAAGCAAAACATATTGCAGAAATACTGTACCAATACTTTTACTTCATTCTGCGCTGAATGTCTTGAATATGACCAGGTCACTGTAACGGTTTCTGGTGGATCAAGTTGCACAATTTATTTAAGGTGACAAATAATACCGGTTTAGCGTTACTGCTTGTAAAACTTAAAAGCAGATTAATATTGCGTCGGTAATGGGAAAGAAATTTTGGTTCGCGTTTTATCCTTCGGAATTCGGAAAACCTGAAATTTTGTTCGTTTCCACTTAGTGCTGAAATAAGTTACTTGTTATAAAACAAACCGATTTTTTTTTAATTTTCGACACAAATTTGTAGTGGAAATATTTAATTGGTGCAAAAACCTTCAGGCTAAGGCTGTACGCTTTCTGAGGGTAATACAACATTTGTTAAAACTTGTTTTTTGTTTTTTCACTAACTTGAGTTTTTTTTTGCGTTTTATTTGCGAATTGAATAATCTTCCAATAAGTTTTACAAGCTTATAACATCAACCCAATAATTTGGACATTTGTCCCTCATATTTTGAAAAGCTTTTTGTAAACGTTCAATAAATATTTTATTTTTATATATAAATACAACTACATTTATTTTGGAAAACAAAATTCAACGTACAAAACAGAATAATAAAAAGGCCCTTCTTAACTTGAACCTTGGACTTGGACATTCTTCACTTCCCCTGAATGTTCCCCACCTTGTTGAACGACGTCGTTAAGAATAAGTTGTGGAACCGTTTTTGGTTTTAACTTTACTTCTGCTGAATCTTCTGGTTTGGTTTCGTCCTTAGGAGCTACCTTTGTCTCAGAATTTTCATCCACTTTTTCCACGGTATTAATCAATTTTTGTTCGGTACCAAAAGCTTGCGGCACGGTGGAAGAAGACGTAATTCCATTTGCGGCGTTAATATCGGAAGCATCAATGGCGCATCCATGCTGCTCCGTTTTTACGAAGAAGGTACGGCTGATCTTGAAACTGTCTAGTACTCCATAGGCTCGTTGAAGAACTGCACCAGCAGCTAGGCGTTCACGTGTCATAAGCCAGGCGTTCTCTACGTGTATGCAAAAAAATATTAAGTTTTTCTCTTTTGAATCTAATGGTTGTTACACTTACGAGCGTGAATAGGGCCAATACCGCTGCAACTCCAAATCACAGCATAATTATCATAATCAGTATCCAATACTACTAAAGTTGATTCGGTAGAAATAGGGGTAGCGTATTTTACATTCATTTTTCCTTCGTTACCTTTACCTGCTAGTTCTAGATTACCTCCGATAACGCGTTTTACGCCGGTACTAAAGTAATACGAATGAGAAAATAAATAAAATGGTAAGGCAAAACAACTCACAGTCTGTTGGTAACTTCACTGGAGATGTGTATCCTTCCACTTGGTGATTTTGCATAGTCGGTAACAACACAGCGGCTAACAACATCCGACAACGTGAAGTAACGTTCAGCTTCGTACCATTTCCCCAGGAAACGATCCATGTCAAAATCTGCCATGGGTAAGTAATCGGGGCACCATCCAAGACTAGGGATTTGTGCCGTGGCGAAGACCGCCATCGAAACTACAAGGACAGAAACTCTTGCGGATAGCATCTTCCTGAAATGCCAGAATATCCACTCCGCTGCGTTTATATACGCTCATAACCGCTACTCGATACTCATCATTGGCTGCCTTGCAAGTGTTAAGTAAAAAAAGAATATTGGAAGCACTTTTATAAAAGTGGATTTATACAGCTTATATTTACATAAATTTTTATGTTTCGACGAACAAAATTAATTTGCAACATAAAATATGGCGGTTGCTGTATTTTATGGATATGAATTAATGAATATAGACCAGAATTTTCATCCGTATGATCTGAAACGTGTTGTGTACTTGGAGGCAATGTCCTAGAATAACCTTCTGAACTGGGTTCGAAACAACGGTTCGATCTTGTGATAAACAAACTAAAGGTACTTCCTAGTAGTCCCCGTCCCAGTTTACCGAAATTGGCATGATACGCACGAGTATGACCCAAGAAAAAAATATTTTTGGCACCATAGTAAGTCGTGATACAAAAGTAAGCTTAAGCGTAACTAATCGGCTCGTAGTAAAAGATCTACCAATAACCAACACATTTATTAATAAGAATTACGTCACAGTAGTGAAACTAAAAAAAAATTCAGGAGGGGAGCAAATAAAGTCATATGAAAATGTGAAATAGTTTTGCAACTAGATAAAAAGCGAAATTTGGTTATAAATTTTCTGTTAAAGTGAGAGGAAAGGTGGTGTTTCTAAATTTTTTTTAAATTTTTAAATTAATTTTTACCACTAAAAATAAATTGAGGGGGCTAATTGAATCAAGCCCATCTAAAAGGATGTATTGCTTGTTAAAAAAAGTGCACTATGTAATTTTTCTGTTATAAATGAAACCGCAACAGGGAAAGTGTATATTTGCAATAAATATTCTAAATAAATTTACAATCGATACAGCTCTACGTATACGATTTTTATTCATTCACGGTAAGAAAACTAAGTGAAGGTGAAAGTGTTAGGCATTTTGGTCTGCGCTGGTTGAATTTTATTGGGTTGCATTACATAAAAGAGAAATAAATATTTTTTCCTATATTATGAGATAATTATTTCGGTGGTTTGGAGTAATGAACCTCATAAATTCGAAAAATGTCACCAAGTATTTGTTTTTTAAAATTTCGCTACTTTGATTTTTGTGACATTTTGTCAATGTCAACTAAGAGTTCTTATATTATAATTTAAAAAATTGCTGTTTTGTACTATTACATCAACCAACTTTTTAAATTATAAGATGTACCATATGGTTTCGAATTGCAAGTTTTATAATAAATTAGGTTTAATGAGAATGCGGAGTAGATAAAGAACCATCGCGGGTAGCTATTTTTATAAACAGAAATTTGCGTCCCTTGACTCTAGTAATTAACTTGGATTACGGATGAAACTTCAAAAATTGATATTTCATTATAACAAATGATTTTTGGCAACTCATCGATTTATTACCCAATAATTATTTACTATTCAAACCGTATACAGCGTGTCCCAAGAATGCGGGGAGAAAATGTGACGTGGAATATTGGAAATGTACATAATCCGAAAAATTCTGCTTATTACATGAAAAAGCTACATACCGATTTCATGAAAATTTTTAATATTTTGTCTATTACATGAAACAGATAATTAATTCCGATTTATCTTAAATCTGACACAGTTAGTACATAAATTACCTTGCGTTTTGCACAAAATAGGCAAAATTTTGCCGATTACGTTTAATAGGCAATTTCGCAAGTTTGGCGTAACATATGCATCTGAATAAAGGGCAATCTTTTGTTTGTGGTAACTGGTAACTACACACAATCCCAGGGGCGTCGCTAGGATAAGAAAACTGGGGGAGTGCATGCCACATATATTTCACATACAATTATGTATTATTCTGTTTTTTTTTATATTACAAATTAGGGGGAGGGGCGCAAATTACGAATGGGGGTGCTAGCGCCTCCCTAAGAACCCCCTAACGACCCGCCTGCATGATCCTGCTTAATTTGTTTAATTAGATTTAGGGTATGCGATTTCTCTATTAATTTACTAGTCGATTATTTAACACGTTAATGACAGATTACGTAATCGATAAATCAGTTATATAGACATAATAAATGAATTATTCCACAAACCTGAAATCGATTACTGTTATTAAGCGAATCAAGTATCGTCCCAATGTACAGTTTGTCAGGTAGCACAAACCTAAATAAGCGCGAAACGCGATTATGCGAGAATTAAAAGGATTGGTACAAAATAAGAACGAAACGATTTATTCAAACACATTATATACAAAACTGTATACAAGTCTAATAAAAAAATACCATTATCTTAAGGCATTTGTACTACGATTTGCATGTAAAAATCGTCTCATTGCTGCATCTTATATTTTAAATTTTCCGGCGATGAATTAAATTTTAGCGGTTATCAAAGACGTCAACATGCTTTTTGGTTTAAAAAGTAAGGGGTGTGAACGTAACACGTTTTTGGAAAGAAAGAGAGCTCGAACTATAAAGCAAGAAAACGTACAACTTTCCTCATAGCCTTAAACTTAATGGTTTGTAAAACTTACGAAAAATCGTACATTGTCTCTATTTCTTACAAACTGGAGAGAGGCTGATACGACAATATACAGCCTTTTGTGTTTAAAATTTTAGAAATATGAGATCGCACCGAGATGAACGCTTTCGCGTCTTTACATAAACATAAATACCTACAATGTTTTTAGGGGTCCGTGTCACTAAGAGGAGCTTCTAAATTTTAGTTCTTTGGTGTGTAAAAGTAAATAATGTTACAAATATGTACAAAAAGCTACAAAAGTATGAATAATTTAGCGTTGCGCTCAAGCAAAAAATGCCTGGTCACACCTGAACTTGAAGTTGCCGTTGAAGAACAAAATACATAAATCTAGTTAAAGTGAAGGGCGTATGTAGCCTGTTTGGAAAAAACATATACATACATAATCGATTTACATTTATGCTGGAAGAAACAGAAAAATAATTTATAAAGACATAATCCTAACAATAATTTAATATCGGAATTAACTGTCCCTAAACTTATATCCACACATAGCTTGCATTCGGGCCAGCCGAATTGGCATTTCACCGTATTACACACACTACACTCAGCAATTGGTACTCTAAATCGACTGAACACAACGACGGTTGAAACTGTACATTTTAAAAACTAAAGCACATATACAAGTATATCTATTGGGGTAGGACGTTAATTGGTCCCCTCGCGCTTATGCCTTTATGGGGTTAGGCACTACTAAATATGATCCCTGAGGGTTGTCTGCGACAACTGTATTTTCGGGAAGGCATTGACGGGCTCGAATTATCACAATGATTCTTCGGCGGAGACGCAGTCGTTCCCGAGAAATTTTACGCCTGCGACTTCCGCCACGAAAATGCTTTAATACAACACGAGCTATTTCAGCTCGTGCATGTTTTTGCTCAAGAGCAGATTGTTGTGTGGTCCAGACAAATGTCTTATTAACTCGGGCAGCGATTCAAAAGAAAGGGGACAGAAACAACAGTTGAATCGCCCAACGTTGCCTTCGTTAGAAGATATCACATTTCGATGCACGGAACACAAATGTTTTAGTAAATGCGCTTTTTGTTTAAACATGGCCACACATAATCGACACGCGAAGGGTTTTTCCCCTGTGTGGACTCGTAAATGGGTTTTTAAGTTCCACGACATTCCAAACTGTTTACCACAATATTCGCACCGATATTCGCGCACTTGTCCTGTGTGTCCGCTTTGTTTGCTGCTGTTTCCGGCTGTTTGGGAACTTTCAGTGGCGTCGTCACCTCCACCGGCAAAGGACGTCGAAGATTCTCGGGTATCTTCTCCAACCGGATTCACCTGAGCTTGGCACAAGGACCAAGCGCCCCAGGTGTGTTCAAACTGTTGATACGACTCTGAAGCAATTCCTTGGTCCGCACTAGGAGGTCGATACTTCACCACCACGTTTTCGGATGGACCAGATGTTTCCGAATGTTGTCCAGGTGTTGGGGTGTGCGTTCGCTCCACCACAAAAGGAGGAGCCGACAAGGAAAGAGGATGATGCGCCGCGAGCAGAGGATGCCGAACGGTCTTGTATCGATGTCGATGGACTCCATCGTCTATGTACGAAGGCGAAAAAGGAACGAAAGGTGGATTTTGGGCAGGAGAGTTATGGAATCCAGGTCTTCTTTTTCTATGAGGGGTGACCACGTAATTGTCCGGGCTTTGCACTAAAGACATCAATTCTTGTTCTGCTGTAGGTGGTTTCAACTGTGCAAATTCTTCATGATGCTTTAAATCTATTGGTTCTATATACATAGTTTTACGTTTTACTCTATGATGATGGAACTGTGACAGTTCATGAACCTTTGGTGCTATCTTTACAGTGGATTGTCCAATTTTCAACGTGTCCGAATTCTTTTGTTCAGATTTCTGTAAAATAAAGGCAATAAGTAAAAAAGCGCTACTAAAATTGTTCACGGGTTGATATTACCTGTGAATCACTACCATCTTCAGATTTAGTAATATCGTCGGTGCTTTTAGTATTCAAAGATAAATTAACAGGGTTGGGAGAAGTACTGCGCCTTTCCGAGGACGTGCTGGTTTGAGTTTTGTCGTCATCCTCATCATCTTTCATGTCACTTTCTTTCTTCTCTTCTTCTTCATCATCATCATCATCGTCATCGTCGTCGTCATCATCATCAAGTTCGGTTTCTTTCTTTACTTGTACTGGTCTTGGATTATCGTTCTCACTATGTGACCAAGGGTCGACTGACTGCTTATTAGCCTCAGAAGACTGCCACATGTCTGATTTGATTTGTAACAGCTCGAATAATTCCTGTATGCTTTCCAACTCGCTGGACTGTAAACGAGCATATTTAAGGGTAACGGCGTAGGACTATTAAATATGGCTTACCTTGATACACGCTTGGCCGTTGTAAAGGAAGTCCAACAAGTGTTTAAAGTGGCAACTCTTGATTCCGGGGATGAGAACCACGCTCGGCCCATGAGAGTGGATGCTTTCGCCAAGGATGCGACGGACAAGAGGACTCGCCGATGCCATTATCAACTTGTGGGCACTTAGTGCTGTTTTGTCATCACAAATGAACGTCATGTCCGCGAAGTTTTCTGATATAAAGCAAGTTTTGATCTCTTCTATTATTGTTGCATGATGCTTGCCGTAATGCAAAGTTAATAAACCGTGGGAATCTTGTTCTTCCGAGTACATGGCGAAATAAATAATTTGGTAAAGAATCACCTGCAATCACGAGTAAAATCTGCATAACAACGAATAAATAGAATTTTTGAATTATTTGCAACGAAATTTTTATTCGATTTTCTAACCTTTAAATTTACATCGGTAAATGAAAGTACGATTTTAAATACTTAACACGAAAAGTTAGAAATAAACAGATTAGTAAGGCATTTGCTAATTACGTTCGTACAGAAGGACGTGTTAAATTGTTAAGTGTAAGATATAATTAATGTTCCTTTGTTTCAAAAAATTGATTCTAAAGTGGTAACTAACCAAATCGTTTTTTTTCTAATTAAGTGGGGTACTAATAAGGATATCTTCCTAGGAAAATTGTACAGGATCTGCATTTTTGCTACTGGTAGTGAAGTTTTCAAAGCCACGTTTGTCGAATATGGCAAAATCAAGGACCACAGAAAATTTTGTGTAATATGTGGGTATGGAACGTGGATGTTTAAAATGTAGGCACGGTAGAAACATCTTGCATAATAACATCAACAATGAGTTTAGTACGATTCAGTGGCGTAGTTATGAGGAAGCCAGCATGAACGTATTTGCTGATAACAGCTTTTGGAAAAAAATAACTGATTTCAAAAACTAGCGGGCTTTTATAAAAAATGCTTTTCATGTCAAAACTAAATTCGAAATATAAAATTTAAAAAAACACTACAAGAAAAATGTACCCCAGACGTTAAGGCAGTAATTTTTTTATAAACATCCAGAAATTTGAAAAATAACTCAACGTGGGCAATAGACGCATGTCATTAAAAAAATTACATTGTCTGTACTTCGTAAACACTATAACAAACTATGCGTAAAAGTATGACATATAATAAAAGAAAATTAAGTTGGACTTTCACCAAATAAAACATAAAGCCAAAAATTGGTGAATTCTGTAAAAGTGCTACTTTTTCTGTATTTGTTTTCCCACCAAAAATAAAAGCGTTTTTGAAATTACTGCATGTGGGAACTGCTATTTTCTTCCACCACACGCGAGAGTTGACTTAAATGCGAACTTATTGCGCATGATCTCCTTTTATGCTGAAAATTTAGCTACCTCTTTCTCACAATAGTCAACAAGCTCTTTAGCTGCAAGCAACAGGTTGTGCAGGTCCAGTTAACAAATTTTTCTTGTTTTTAATAAAGTAAACGTTTATTTCTAACCGATGAAAAAATGATATGATGTAGCTTTTAGTAATGGGCAACCATGGAGAAAATTAAATTGAATGTTATGATCAAATTAATCTGCTATACAAATTACGAAGCAGAAATGTAGAAATTTGGATTCCTTTTCTAACCTAATAGTTTAGCTATCCCCACGTTTGAATCGTCGCTACGCACGCCACTGGCGAGATTGCTAATGTAAGAATTAATGCAGTAGGAGCAGGAGCGGTAGAAGCGGCAGCAACAAGTTGTTATCAGTGACGGTAATAATCCTGGCTAGCGTCCAGTGCCTACTCACCCGGAAAATAGCGTTATCCTATTGGGCACTCGCGAGCGCGACTGTCGTATCCGCGGGATCGCCGCGAGCACCAGAGGACGCAACACAGCACTGAGCCATGGCCAGATAGTCCACCGCATAGCACAGAAACACTACCACTGCACTGTTTGCTCGGTCTGTGCTCGTTAGTCAAACTTTGCCTCGAGTGGATATTATTTTTGGGCCACGACACTCTGCACCGTGTTGCGCCACAAATGAAAGTAAAAGTGAGCGAGTAGTACGAGCCTTCACAACAAGGAGCCGTACCGCAGTGTCCGTGCTGCACCAAGTATTGGATCCCGTCCGGGGGCCAGTTCGAAATTCAGCAGTTAGAAATTGGCGCCATCCCCCAGGTTGCAAATCGACGCCAAATATTAGAGGAAATCAGTCAGCTTTACTCATGGAACCGCTCGTAATACTACTAGCTCTTAATTTCTCCCTTTACTTTCCCCTCTTTTCTCTTCAGGTCCCCACTACAGACGAGTTTTTTTTTCTTAAGCTGGCTGGCTCACAACTCCTCTTTCTCTACTTTCAAGGTCGCATCGAGCAGACGGCAACGCGATGTTCGTTACTCAACTTTTTATGCTGTAGCGGTTTTAGCGGAGCGCGGTCGCGCGGGTTCTATTTTAGCTCGAAATGAATGCTTCAAGCCAATAGTACGATTTCGCATTTGTTAGGCCGCGAATTGCAGCGAGCATTCCGAGCGGTTCAGTTGCTTTCACCGGCTCCGCCAAGGAGACTCGTCGCGAACGGGGCCCGCGCAGGGGCCGCAAACGGACTTTCACAATACTTCTGTCTGGAGGGGGAACTGTTGTATAATACCACTGCAATCGATTTATATTAACAATAAAAATTCTAATGTTAAAATTTGCTCGATTCTTTGATTTTGACAATGCTATACCACGCACCCCTACCCCCGATCGTTTTCACCATTAACGACACGTTTCCTCACCCAACATTAATATCACCACTAAACCAAACTGGATTCTTTCATCGATCTCGAGCTACACTAAATGTTTCCTTTTTAAACTTCAACAGCAATTCCAAAATAACCGCCCAGGTGCGAACGAAATACAGTAGCTACCGATCTGCTCATGTAATTGTAATATGCCATTGTTATGTTGGCATTATGTTACGAGAACGAGGGAAAGTAACCATAGTGTGGAACTTTCACTATCGCGTAACTCCGTCTGAGCCCTACATACAGGGCCCGACCTCTTGCCCGACGTCTGTTCAAGGTTAACCCAACCCAGTTCCAATCTAATTGCAACTTTTTGTTCTTCCAGTTTTCTACCAGATTACCCAAAAAAAATAGAAATTTGATCAAACAGCGGAAGATTTTAGCCAACAGTCGATGTTTTTCAAGCAACCGTGCGAAATGATTTCCTGCTTTTTGGCGTATAACTACTTAACAATCCGAATCACGACAAATGAACTCAACTTAAGAAATGTGCATGTTTTTCAATAATTTCAAATTTCCTTCATTGTATCATCTCCATGGCATAATTAATTTACTGTGTCTAATTTCAACCCCTAAATTTGCAAGTTCATTTCGGAGATTTGTATGCGAATATTCGGATGTAATTGCGGGTGAACACATACAAATGGCGTAACGTAGGCGAGCGTTTTATTAAGTAATTGATCACTTTGTATTGGTAAGGCTGTCCTCGAGACTGATTTTACCTGTTTGAAACCTTCAAGGTCTCCACTTTGTAGGGAAGTGAAAGTGGTCTTAACTTGCGCTGACGACGCAATGCGAGTGAGTCCCAACATCCCGGCGCACCTGGGAGATTTGAAACCCCGGTGTGCACTAATAAGACCCTTTTTTTACCTGTTCCGTTTGCAGCCGAAAATTCTAACTCTTAAACGTTTGGTGGAAAGTGAACGTCGATAAGGTCTTACATAATCGGATATGGGTCGGTAGTCACATGGCAATTGTTACTGTTCGCGTGTACAGCCGTACATAAGTCGCAGTTCGGGATCGGAACATCCTTGAAACTCCGCACATCCGCCCTCCCGCGTACATATCACCTAACTTGATCCGCTCAGATAACGCGTCACTAAGGCATCGCAAATTCTAATACACTTAACCTTAACCACAACTACATCTCTTAGAAAACATTCCCATTGAGTTTAAAAATTCCCAGATTTCGGCTACCACAAATTCACTAAGTGTTGACGTGATTAATACCGATGATGAGTAATAACACTTTGATGCAAGCATATTGGCTTGTTTACATGTTACCTGCACGTACATGCAGCATCAATATTGCCACTCCCACGCTTGTTTTTCTTTCTTTACACAAATATTTAAGAAGAATGTTTTAATTTGATAAAAGCCTATTTTTGTACAAGTATCTATCATCATGTTAATTAAACGCAATCAATATGACTACGGCTTTGAAGTTCATGGCTGTAGCTGATGTGAATGTGAGAACGCAAAAATATTTAACAAATATTTATTTCAAAACCTTCTCGTATAAAAAATTCTGTTCAACTCGGTTTCAGTTTTCCTTGAAATACTAAATTTAAATACTTTCGTTTGAGATAAATCCATGGGTGTCCACATACATTTTTTTTTCAAGGAGACCAAATTCCGGACTTTCTTTAGAAGGGAATTGAATGGGGATTTTGATAAAGTGGCAACAGTATTTGGAATTTAAGGACAAATTTGAAATTTTATTGGAAAATATTGCATTCTGTTCATCTCATAGTTGTTAAACTTTTGCCATAAACATTCTTTCTTCCAAATCTCATTCTTTAATTGGTTTTGTTTCATATTACAGTGTATTTTGAACTGAAATTGATTTGAACTATAAAAGAAAATATCAACATGTCAAATAAAGGTTTCTTACCTTTGTGAATGACGATTAAAACAAGACTTGATTTTCAACGTGTTAAAACAGAAAGCGATTACTGTACGTACAACCCAAACTGAGAGTTAAAAGTAGCCTTGTATTTTATTTCACTATTAAGTGAAATCATTGTTTTTGTTATATTTACAAATTGTATCAATGAGCGAAGAGCTGCAGCAGATATTGTGTGAAATTTTTGAACTTGCGTAAAATTATTAAGGGTTACGATCTATATTTGTTGTAATTTGCGCTGATAAATTCTAATTTTAATTGTGTTACTATATTTGTGTGTATTTAAAATTTTTTTACCTCAGTCAGTACAACAATTTGGTGATACTACACCATTACACTACTCAGCTATTTTGCCTATTTGCTGACTAAAACTCTTGACCTACGTTGATTAACTTTACATCTACTACGAAACATTTTAATTCAAAATACAGAAACAAATAAAGATATATACAGATATATACAGGGCGATTCAGAATTATAGAGTCCTATTACAAGCGCCTTCTGGGCACTACTATAACAACACCTTAACAACAATATTTAAATATATTTTTTGTGCCTTTGTACCAAATTTGAAGGAAATCGGACAAGTGGTTTCAAATCCGGAAAATAATGGGACTTGAAAATAAACCGATTAAATGAATAGTACAAAATTACTTACTTACGGAGTTATAGCCTCTCGAAGATCGAGCAGCCTAATCGTGCTTAAATTAATATTCCCTCCATAAATTGAGATTTTTTATTCAAACGTTGTCTCATTCTTTTGTAATTGATGATTTACATTTTCACTGATTTTCCCTAAACTCCATTAACCAAAGGCGTCACAAATTCAAACAGTTCTAGAGATAAGTTAATTTTTGTGAAAATTGTAGTTGCCATGAAGATCCAAGTGTTTCTTTAAAATGCGGAAATAGCTTGTACAAACTTTTGTGATAAATTCACACTAAAATCATAAAAAAAAATCGTATCTATAGACATGAGTCCGGGAACGCTTCTTCTGGAAACGGAAACTAGTCAGATTGTTTCTTCTTCCGGAGTCTGTAACTCCGTAAAGAAGCGTTTCCGTATGATGCAGAATATATTCTTAAAATTTGTGCTAATTAAACTAAGCATTTTTAGGAAACAAGTATAGGAAAAAAAGCAGTGGAAAAAGGTCTGAAAAAAAAACGGGAAAACAAATTCGGCGAAATCAAAGCCCAGGAAAAAACCGAGGTAAAAGAATCTGAGGTGAAAAAATTAGAAACTGATATTACTTTCAATTTAAAAATATTAATAACCATTAGGCAAACTTTTAAATAATGCGAACATTGTTTTAATTTTATAATTTAATTTCTCAATAAAAAACATAGTTAAATACAATAACAATCAATACTTAAATATTACAATAGTCTAGTATGGCTTTTAATTTTTAGTACTTTTAATTTTAAATATACCTATTGCGACAATGCAAAACACCACTTAAATTTTAATTAACGAATTTTAATTAAAAAACCCATAAAAATTGATTTAAATAAAAACAATTAGTTAAAAATATAAAAGTCAATTTAAATATTGAAAAATCGATTACCTATTTAATTTTTTAAAATAAATTGATTTTTTTTTCATATCCCAGTTACATATATGTAAACGCTATAAATTGCAGCTTTTCACATTACACCGCAAAATTTCCGAAATATAGTGTGTTAAAATTTTTTGTTAATGGTTATTTAAAAAGAATTCAGAAACGGTTTCGAATATTCTATTGACATTTTTCATGCTTGATAGCATAATCTTTTCGGCTATAAATTAATTACAAAAAATGCCACCAGGGACGTCTCTTTAAATTTTTATTTATTTATTTATTTATTTAGTTATAGTTTTTTAATTGACCTTACCCCCACGTACGTCCCTGATTTAATTTTTTGACAAGCTTAAGGAGCACATTCTTGAAGCTATTTTAAGTAGAAAATGTTTAATAAGCATAAGTTCGTAAACTACCTTCGGGAGTTACAGCCTCTCCAACATGAAACTATCTATCACGCTTTAATTAATATCTTTGTCAAAAATTAAGATGTTTGATTCGAATTTCATAAGAATATTTTACTATTAATGATTAATATTTTCACTTCTTTTCGTTGAAATTAGTTTACTAGTGGCGTAGATATAGGGGTGCTCCAAATACATTAAGAGATACGTTGCGTACCCTCACAATACATTCCCCTAATTAATAGATTCAAACGAAAACAAGTAAAAATACAAACCATCATGAGTAAAATATTCACACAAAATTTGGATCGAATATCTTAATTGACGACGGAGATAATTAGTTATTCGTGATTAGATCCATCGTCGAGAGGTTGTAATTCCGTAAGGAAACGGTTCCGGCTTCGTGTTTATTAGAAATTTTTTAGTTAAAATAACGCATTGAATTAGTTTGTACAGAAACAGTAAAATATATTAATATTGATTGTGTACAGAGGTCGAATACCGAATATTCGGTTAGTCTCTCGGGGCCTAATAAAAAAATCTACTAATATTCGACCAAGTATTCGGCCAAAGTGCCGAATATTTGACCTAGTACCTAACATTTGGCCATTTATTCGGCCAAATATTCAATCAAGTACCGAACATTAAGCCACTTATTTGGCTAAATTTGCTATTCTTCGTACCGAATATTAGCCAATTCGAACCAATTTCTCAGCGAAGTGCCGAATACTTACTGGTAATTAATGCGTAGGTTAGTTGCGTCAATTAAGCGGATAACATTCCCGTTTGGCTACCGAAATATAACTTTGTACTTTAATCTTATTTATAACATACAACGAAAAATGCACAAATCAGTATTGTTTTTATTCAGTGCGCAAAATGCCTAATATTCGGCTAACTCAAAAAGATATTCGGCTTATCCGAATATTTATAAAGCTTCAAAAAATGGGCAAATATTCCGTCAATTATTCGTCCGGTCGGTGTATTCCTAAAAATAAATTTATAATTTGTCGACCACCTTACTAGATTCTTTTGCGTTATCATTAAATTGACTTTGGTAACTTCAGTTCTGCTGAAAATTTCGAGTTACAACTGTTTGTAAATTATAATATGTATTTCGTAATACAACGCGCAATAACTAAAATAATATAATTTTGTTTCAATACTTTAACTACTTTTACTTGATTTTCTCGGACTATCCGTATCTATAGGGAAGTATTGATTTCATGAAAATTTTCGATCGAGCTTTTGGCGGAAATATATGTATTGGACGTCCAAAAACCCAAAAAGAAGGTTTTTAAAAGATGTCTGTCGTGGTTAGGTGGGTATGTATGTGGGAATGTGTGTGGTGCATCATAACTACCGAACGGATAGTCGGATTTCGATTAGGCTTTGGAATCTGGGGTTATATCAAAAATTCACCGATAAATAAGGTTTCACAAAAATCCGAAACCGGAAGTGGAAGTTAGACGTGATTTTTGGCAGTAGGTATTTGTTCCGAAAAGGAATTTTTTAAATCTAAAACCGGAATCTTACAGAAAACTTTAGGACAAATCCAACGCTTTTTTTCCAAAAATTTAGCTTTAATTACGATTTTTGGAAAATTTTGAATTTGCGAAAAGTGAAGAAGCTGTGAAATGAAATAAATATCAGAATGTTGACTTTTTCGTAAACATATTGTCCAAAAACTGGCAACGCGTTGTTTTTTTAAATTTTGCAAGTTTATAGAGCTGGGAATGAGCTAATTTGCTTTGGGCCCCAGTCCGGTAGTTTATATGTATCGCCTTCTATGAATTTTTGAAAATTTGTGTTTTATGACGCTTGTTTATTCAAAATCGAGTTATGAGATCAGGATGAAATTTGATATTGGAAATGCTCTAAGGGTACACAATGTTACAAACGACGAGAAAATTTAAAACTACTAAAACTGCGAAGTGAAGAAATATCAAAATTTTGACTTTTTCAAAAAAGTATTGCTCAAAAGCTAGCTACACGATTTAATAGTTGTAAATTTATTGTGCTAATAGACCTTGGGATGAGCTGTAATTAGTACGTGTCTCTATCCACTAGTTAGTCTGCGACGCCTGCTATGTATTTTTGAAAATCGAAATTTCATGCGTATTTGTTTAATAAACCGAGGATTATAGAAAATTTCTGTTTAAGGGAGTTGTAAATTGTAAAACAATATTTAAAAAAAAATCCGGTTTCTAAATACAGTAAGCCATACCTCTAGTCAAAGCAAATGCATAGCTAGTTCCGTTCCCTTGTAGTACACCGTATATATTTATTATTCAAAAGTTTGCAAGCAGATTTTATTGTGTCATTGTTGACCCGTAAGAAGTTAATAAAGAAATGCATTAATGAAATTGCTTTTTTCTTAAACGTTACAAACAATGTAGGATATAAAAAGTTTGTGCAACTGCATATGATGTATTTGAGCATTTCTAACATTTAATTATTACTAAATGCAGAATGGCCTCGCAATTAAATTGTATATTTACATTTAATTTGAAAATCGACTTTTCTAGATTTTTATTTAGATATTTAATTATAATGGTATTCTTGACGTTACAGGGTGTTAAATATTAAAATCTTAAGTACATAATCAAATAAACAATAGTTTCCTGCAAAAGTCGTAATAATGTGACTATTGTTTATTTCAACAGATACTTAAACAATTTAAATACGATGCTGAATAAGTAATTTTGTTATTTCTTATACACAAAGTTTAGTTTTATTTCTGAGCAAATTCTTAAACACACGTACATTTTTATAACATTTCTAACAGCTGTTATTGCCGTAAATGAATATTCATATTTCTCATTTTAAATTATGTTCAAATTTAAAATTCAACATCTTGCTTAGCTTTCCATAATAAACAGTGTTATGCAATCAAATTTCTACCTTAAACTAGGGTGTATTTCTTATCTCAGGTTTGGTTCGCTTATCATAATGCGGACAAAAAAAGAGATAACAAGAACACAAAATGTTTTTTAAAATTATTTTTTTAATATTATTTTAACAAATAATAGATGTTCTTTTGGGTTTTTTAATTTTCTGCGAAATTACAAATTTCTGGCCCTGAAAGCTTTGTGCCTTACCCGTTACAAAATGTTTCAGTTCTTCGTTTTTAACAATAGCAGTTGAGAACATCCCGAGGTTTTTAAGCCTGACTTTAAGTCTTTACACCTGATAGATTTTTTCTCGTAAGTCGTTTAGAATTCTAAGGAATACGTTTGGAATATCCATCTTGTATGCAAGAGCAAGGGTTTAAGGCTATAAGTAAGGGCCGATTTACCGTATGGTTTATCTTCGGCTATCTAAACTTAGAAAGCTCCCAGTTTAGAAACGCTAGAAATTTTATATACAGGGTGTCATAAAAGATTTTAGGAAAAAAATTCTTAGTCCTGCGAGAAAAATCCTTGTAAAAAATTTTTGAATAAAAAACCCAATACACACAGCCCATAGATTTTTGCTGCAAGTTTTCTAATAAGCTGCAGTATACCGTCTGTCTATAAAGTAACCCTCCTTCCCCCCAACTAACCTTTGAACGACTTGATATTTTACTACAACATTTGGTGTGCTTTAATGGCAAACTAAATACTATTTTTTAGCCAACAATTAAATTTTCTATCATTTAAAATGGCGACTGGGCGCCATTAAAAAATTTTTTTTATATGGAAAGGGGGGTCGAGTGACACCTCATTTGAAAGGTCTTTTAGTTCTGCGTCTGATCCTAGAATTTCAAAGTAAAATATTCAGCCGTAACAAAATGGCGGATTTTAAACAAATGGACTAACTCAATTTAAAATTGTTTTTTATCCAGTAGTCCACTTTTTCATTTGCAGGACAAAATTTTACCAGAAATATCTCAGGTGACTGGAAATAATATTTAAAACGTTATGTTACAACAAGACGGTGCGCAGCCTCATTATTATAGGCGTGTTTCTGACTTTTTCAACGGACCTGGAAGATGGATTGGTAGGCGGGGGCCTGCAGAATAGCCGGCTCGCTCCCCAGATTACACCCCCTTAGATTTTTTTCTATGGGGATATCTGAAATCGAAAGTGTACAGACCCCGTCCAGAAACAATTGAAGAACTGGAGCAACGCATTACAGAAGTTTGCAGAAATATCACTCCAGAAACTTATGAAAATGTAACGCAGGAATTTTATAACCGACTTTTTATGTGCCAAGAAGTGAATGGTGAACATTTCGAACACTTAATTTAATTTCTTTTTGCTTGAATTCTTAGTTTTTTTAAATAGACTTCTTTATCTTCAAACATTGTCATTTTGTTATGACTGAATATTTTGCTTTGAAACTCTAGGATCAGGCGCAGAACTAAAAGAACTTTCCAATGAGGTGTCACTTGATCCCCCCTTTCATTTAAAAAAAAAATTCAAAATGGCGTCCAGTCGCCATTTTGAATGATAGGCAAATTTAAATATGGGGTTAAAAACAGTATTTAATTTCCCGTTACAGCACACCAATTTTTTTGGTAAAATATCAAGTCGTTCAAAAATAAGTTGGGGGGGGGGGGGTTACTTTATAGACACAGTGTATATACGTACATACATTTTAGTTTTTATTTCGTTAAATACGTTTGCTATATATCTTAAAAATTGCTGGAATTCACTTTTAATTTTTGTTTTATTTACCTAATATTTCTAATTTTAAGATGCTTTGAAAATAAATTAGCTTAGTAGAGTAATTTACTAAAGAAAATACTAATGTTATTCTTTTGAGCGCAGCTTTAGTTCCTAAATTCATCAAAACTAAAGCTCTAAAACAACTAAAACAAAATACCAAAATGTTTTGTTTGAATTTTTTATTTATTTTTTTTTTCGTATGAATTATGTTTGTAGAAGTTTTTCCGTAGAACTTCTTTCCGGTAATTTTTTCCAGGATTGTTTTTCCGAGTACTTTTTTCCCACGATGTTTTTCCTTCCAACCGCCCCAAAATAGTCTAGAATAAATTTAATCATGAATTCTTCAAACTAAATTATGTAATCCAACTTACCTGTTAGATGCGTAATAGTTTTTACAAACTTTAAGGGTAAGTTCTGCACGCTTCCTTAGAATGTTACAGCCTCCGGAAAAGGGAACAGCCCAAACTCGCCCGTCTTCGAAGGCTGTAACTTCGGTGTCCCGGAAAAACACCTCCTAGTATAAATAAGAGCTGTGAAAAACAACCGGAAAAAATTCCCTGAAAAGAAAGCCCCGGGTAAAAACATTACCGGGTAAAAACATCTCCTGGAAAAGCATCCCTGCTAAACACATATCCGAGAAAAACAGTCCAGAAACAAAATACCATGAAAACAGTAAAACCATCCCCCAGAAAAAAAACATGGTTTTTGCTGTCTTATTTTGCTTGGCACCAGCCCTATAAGAATTATATATTTTTAGCTCAATTGAAACCGAATTTTTGCAGGATGTAAACTTGTCTCTAATGAGAATATCAAATGTTATAGTATGTAAACCATCAATCTACTGTGATTAATTTAGTTTGGCATAAATCGAATTAATAGTTTTTTTTCAGGTTATTCTGTCTGTAAAACTACTTCTATACTCCGAAGCTCATCGAAATCGGACCATCCGTTCGGGAGTTATGAGGTATCACACACATCAACTCGGAGACATACATTTTTTTAAAACCATTGTTTTGCAAAGCATGTATCATTTTTCTTTCAGGGTTTTTTAACGGTTGTTTCCGTTTTTTTCCGGAGCTTTCTTTCTGGGGCTTTTATTTTCGAATCTAGGATATAATCCCTAAAGAAACAGCCCTGGAAAAAATCCTCGAAAAAACATCCCCAGAAAAAAAAACCTGGCAATAAAAGCTTTAGGAAAAAAAAGACCCAGAAAAAACTCCAGCAAAAAAAAGGCTCCGGAGAGAAAAGCCCAAAAAAAACAACCGAAAAAAATTCTCGATAAAAAACTAGATGCATATTTTGGACTTTCAGGAACTCAAAGAAGGGGTTTATGGAAATGTCTGCCTGTATGTGAATGGGTTTGTATGTGTGCGTGTGTGTACGCTTCATAACTTTCGAACGGATGCGATGGTTTGAATGAGCTGCTAAATGTCGAAACATTGGAAATCAAAAAATTCACCACCAGAACAAGATTTAAAAAAAATTCAAAACCGGAAGTTTTTTTTGGTAGCATTTTTACCAGAAAACAAAAAGGAATTTTATTTATCTTATAGATATTTAAAAAAGTTTTATAATTAAATATATTGTGGGTATTTTATCCATAACGAAATAATTGTTAAATATCTAAGATATTTGGAAATTAACGCCATCTATAAAGTTTATACGTCAGCAAAATTTTAATCTTAAATCTGGAAATAGTGAACAGCTGCATACTTGAACGCGGACGCTGCGCGCTAATGAAAATAGAATGTTTGTTTAAAGTTTACAAATGGGTTGGTTAGTACACATTACCTGCAAAAAAGGATGGTTCTAAGTTGCTCTTACAGTCACAAAACATATACCATTAATTTATTATCCATTACTTAGCAGCCCAATTTGCACGGGGAACATTACATTATTAAATGAGGTTATAATATAACCACGCAAGTCGGAACGTTGGCAGACGTAGTTCGACTTAGCGGTAGTACAGAACTTATAGATGGCGGTAATTTACGAATATCTTAGACATTCTTAAATTTATTGCATAATTTAATTTTAAAATATCTAAGATATTTCGAAATAGAATAATTTTTAAATATCTAAAATATTGGGATAGTAAATTCAGTTAAAAATATCTAAGATATTTTAAACTCAGTCTACGGTTAAATATTTTCAAATATCTATAGAATATTTCTAAACGAATACGAAAAAATCTCTCAGATATATTTGAATTAATTAAAAATATCTCAGAGATGTTTTTAAATAACTATAAACATCGTATAGATATTTTTAATTCAAATATATTTACAGTACCAACCTATCATTTTTTGAGAGATTTATAATAAAGTAATAATATCTCTGAGATATGTTACAGAAATTTTAATTCATATTTTTAATTCCAATATATTTACAGTGGAAACTTATAATCCTTTACGATATTTATAATAAATTAATAATACCTCAGAGATATGTTTAAAAAATGTCAACATATAATTTTATTGTGTTGAAATTCGCTTTCACTCAAAACGGCGTTTCATATACTGGGTGCCCAGAATAACTTGCACAGTAAAGGAATCTCGGCAACTATAAGAGATACAAAAACGGTATGGTAGCGATGTAATGGTGGTTTTGTTTTTATTAAAATATCCATGGCTTACTACATACGAGCGAAAAACTGAAAGAGTGGATTTCTTTAAAAAAAGAAAAAAAGAAGTTTTTTATTTAGATTAAAATAAAATATGGTTTCCATTTAAAATTCCATGTTTGTGTTGTATCTCGAAAACGAAACAAAATACAATCTCGAAAATACTTTTCTTATTACAGCTTTGATAGATCTACAACTTTTTCTTTTATGCTTTTTTTCTATTTTCACTATGAACAGAGATATTTTACCTTGAACAAATTACGTTTTTTCAGTTTTTTGTTTGTATCTAGTAAGCCATTGGTATTTTGAGAAAAACAAAACCACCATTATATTTGCTCCCTAATTAGGCAACTTTTACCTAATTTAACCTCATATCGTTTTGAGATCCGCATGCTGTGCAAATTATTCTGAGCACCCTGTAGATAAGCATGTTATTTTTTATATTGTATTTTGTATTTACAACACATTTTCTATTTTAACATGTTTTTTAATATTAGATATAAACGACCAAACTGTATATTATGAACTTGTTTTCCTGGATTGTTTCTTTGTTTGTTTTTCTTTTTGATTATTTTTCTGAGATTCATTTTTTTTTCAACTTTTTTGTGTAAAACTACGGATTGTTTCGGCTTCTACCGCAGGGGCGCAATTCATTGTAAGCCAGTTTTGTAGGCAATGAACAAAATTTAAAATAATATTGTGGGTAGTTGAAATTAATTAAATTATTCCTCAGCAGTTAATTCAAACGGTATTGATTCCGCATGCAGTCAAATTAGATTATGAAGGAAATCATTAAGCACCTACGATTATTCTAGGGAAAGATCGAGGCCCATGGTGTTATTTTTCCCTATTCTTGAGAGAGATTACGCTGCTCTTTTATCATTCTTTCTGTTCCAAGTAAAAAATTATAGAAATTAATGTATTGCTTTAAATAATATAAGTTCAAAATTTTTGTACAAAATACTCGAGCATAAAGCATTATCAGCAGATATATTTTTTTAAACACCAAAACTGCGTATTGTTAAGTGGTTACCTATTTACAATTAGTCTTTGTTCGTGGAAACATTAAAGCCTTTTTTATAGCGTCAATAAAACATTCTAAACGCAAAACTAGATTGAGCTAAGAACTAATATGTTCGCTGCACGAACTGCCAAAATAATAGCAGCAACATACACACTTTTACCATCGAAACTGATTTCTGTGTGTGTACACACCTATTACATAAGTAGTAACGTCTTTGGGTTTGTTTAGGTGAAAGTATCTGCGATCAAGTGTTACGTGTGGCACTATGCCTTTCTTTATTAATGCAATGCGTCATGCATATGGCACATATATTCTTTAATGTACAACCTACACCACAGACCGGCAGTCGAAACTGTTCCGCGACTTTCGTTGATATTTCATTTTTGCTGCCCGTATGAATGGCACGTGTAAAATTAGGATCAAAGAGACGTTTTGGCATTTGCTTGTAAAATAAATTTCAAATAGTTGGTTGCATCGATGTTGAGTTTGGCATTGTATACCAATTTATATCACATCATCAAGGTAGCAAGTGAATGTTTACTTTTTATAGAGAAAGAACCTTGAGATACGTTTTGGTTTTGACTACATTATGCATGAAACTGCTTTTTTCTACAGCAATTTTTTTACACAACAGGAATCTTAGATTTCTGTCTTTTAATAACGAATACAAGCAGCGATACTTTTTAATTATCTACGTTAAATTGTAGATCTCTCATGAATATCTTCTGATAAAGATCGTAACGAAGAACTTCCTGTATTAGCAGTCAATTATAGAAAAAAAAAACGCTTTATCCTGGCAATCCAGGAACACTTACTTTGCGAATAAAAAATATAATTAGAAAACTTTTGCACAACGTCTGCGTTGTTAGGTTTTGTTGTTGGGCGGTAATTATTACCTACAAATAATAATCAAGGTTAAGTTTTCCCGAGGTGACGGCGCCAATTTGCGGAAGTATATACATATACAACGTGCGTGCATGCATGCGTGCGCGTGTGTATATCCACGAATTTAGTTATACAAATAACCCATAAATCGAATGTTTATTTTTATTCAAAATAGTTTTTTAAACTCCTCAAGATAGATCACAAATTCTATATTTTTTTAACAATTTCCGCATATATATGCGCATGTCCATCTGCAGGCGTTTACATACTTGCAAATGCAATGGCGTAGGTGAAAATCGTAAAAGGGGCAAAAGTCATAAATACCAGAACATTAACATATCCAGCAAAAAGAAATATTTTTTGGCAATGTTTGTTCTCCTTTTGACTCTCCCATTATGTACGCCACTGATTTGTATAAGAACTTGCTCTGTGGAAATCGTCAGAAAAACTCTTGGTTTAAGGTTAATTTAATCCCCCAGGCCAAAATTAAATCTAAACGTATAATTAACATGAACAAATAAATAAATTCTTTCCGTAAATATTGCTTTTTAACAACATTTATTTTATTTCCGGTTTTTAAAATTTCTGATACATTTTCTAAAATATAATCGCGCCTGGATAGTGGATAGAGTGATTATGGGGTGTCATTACGTTTGTAAAGGACAAAAAACTAACACCTTTTGTGAGACCGCTAAGTTTTCTTGTAGCTGGTAGCCCCATACGGGGCCCCTTCCTTTACGGGACCCTGGGCTGCAGCCCTATCAGACCCCCTTCACTTAATGTAGGCCTGGACACGTGTTGAATAAAATAATAAATAAAATGAGCTTGTGTTTCTGTACTTTGTAGTGTTTTTAGCACATCTTTGTTTTGTTCTGCGAAGATCAAAAGAATATTGGAATGTATGATGAAGTCATACATGCTCATTTGTAAAGTCTTAAATTATCAGTATCTACATTTACTCCATTTTAAAAGTGCGTGGTACGTGATGCTAGTTTGTTTCAAATAATTATCAGCACTCTCTAAATGAGTGAGAGAGCGCGTTTCCTTCCATTTAAACTAAATTTAGAAATAGCGCATGGCGAGTTACGTAACCGCCATATTTTAAATTCAGCCTACACCCACTAAGAAATTTTAAATATTAGCTAATTGTAATCTGTTTATTGTTTCTTAATGGACAACAAACTCTCTTTAAAGAAATAGAGTGTTAAGCAAGCGTCGTCAATAACGTTTTTGTCGTCACAAACAATGAAGAAACGAGCATTCTTGTTTTTTGTTTGAAAATAAAAGTTTTAAGGAAAACCTTCTAGAACTTAATTTCTTTAAATTTCTTGTACGTAATCAAATTAGTTGTTTCCTCGAAACATTTTAGGATAAAAAAAGGAATTAACGAACTTTATAATGAGGCTCAATTATAGCAATATGAAAAGTGCTGAGGTAAAATAAGCAAAATCACAAAGAGGCAATGTAATTATGTAGACTGGGGAGTCTTTTCCATCAAGGTCGTTAAGTAAAATAACCTTGATTCGTGTTTCTTTCACACACAATCTCATTTAGTTCCGCAGATCAAAGTTTGAACGAATAGCATTCCTCACCGTGCGCTAATACAGCACAATAAGTGTCAGTGAGTTGCTCCAAATTTGAAGCTTGTGCAAGTCTTTCCAAGTCCGACAGTTCTTGTAGTATGTGGGCACTTACCACATCAAGGACCTCGGTGAATTCTGAATTGCTTACGTAACGGACTTTCGAATGCCGCACAATTTCGTTTTGCTGGCCGTGTGTTGTTCTCATAAAACACAAATAATCTCTCAAAAACGACAGAATACTACTGAACTGTTCGATCTTTTCTATTAATTATTGTATGCATATACCTAGAAAGGAATGCTACATCCAAAAGACTCTTTGCTTGTTAAAAATCGACCTGTTGTAGCAGCTTTCTGGTTACATGGAATACATATTTATGCATACTAATAGTTAGTTGCCCTTGTAGAGAGAAGTTGAAACGGCTGGTGAGAATAAACGCACAAAGGGTCCAAGTAGACTGTTTTTATAGGTATGCCGCTCATCGTCATTTCGAGGTCGTTTATACAAAAACATCTTAACAAAAAATAAGTTCTTATGCAGACACGCAATAAAGTGTGAATTCCTCGGATATGATAAGGGCATCTGAAACATGTACTTTTGGACATTTTAGAAACTTTCTCTCTGGGTCTATTCTAAAGAAAAACCGCCAAAGAATTTGGTTTCCATTGTTTGTTGTTGAATTCATGTGTAAATGCTTCAAGGTGTAACACCGCAGCTGCCATCTTACAGCAGACTCTTCGAAGTAACAGGTGAACATTATATAAATAATATAAAAGCATTCTAGATTGCGGGGCCATCTATATACCAAAAGTGTATTTGAACAAATTAACGCAGTTTTAAAACTATAGAAAGTTTATAATGCCTAACTAACCATACCTTCCAGTAAGCTTAGTTAGCTGCTGTCATCCATAGGTGTCTTGAAGGTAGTAATCCAAAGAAGTAAAATCGATTATTTTTCTCTGCGAATTACGATTTTTTGAAATTTCGTAATTTAATGCCTTATACTTAAAAAACGGGTTTTCGAAAACTTAAACCTTCTAAACGCATTCCTGGACTCGTGCATCTATTTTTACTTACCCATACTCTTAGTATAGTATAGGCATTGACTATACCCTTAATCAAAAGTATAGGGTAAGTACTGAATTCATGAAAATTTTCAAAATCGAGATTTTAACGGAAATACATGTTTTGAACCCAATGGGTTTTTAAAAAATGTGTCTGTGGGTGAGTGCGTGCGGTCGGTCGTTAAGCCGCCGTTCGTTTCGCCATCGGCCGTTCCGCCGTCGTCGTTTCGCCGTCGTCGTTTCGCCGTCGACCGTTTGGCCGTTGCCCGTTTCGCCGTTAACCCAATATACAATGTTATGTTTCCCAAAAAGTATGCAACAAATGGGAAAATTTTTTTATTCTTAGTTTCTCAAAAAATGTTAGTCTTTATAAAATTCATAAATTACATATTTATTAATTTTATTAACTTAACCTAACCTAACCTAACCAAACCTAAGAAAAATAAAATCAAAAATTCAACACTAAGCGCCTAAATACATTTATTAACTAAACAATTAATTACAATATTACAAAAATGTCCACATATTTAAACTAAAGACAATTGTTTAATGGTTTCGCACAGAACACTTAATGTTATAAGTAGTTTTTGATATTTGAAGAAATCTATAAAATTATTAACTGGAAGAGATCGAAACAACAAATTTTTGAGGAAGAAACGGCGGCGTCGAAACGGCGGAACGGCCGACGGCGAAACGACCGACGGCGAAACGGCGACGGCGAAACATCCCATTCTGGGGTGGGTGGGTATGTATGTGTGTATCATAACTCCAGAACGTATGGTCGTATTTTGATGAGCTTTCAAATGTGGGAGTATATCAAAAACTCACCAACAAAATAAGCTTATAAAAAAATTCGTAACTGGAAGTGGAAGCGGTAGCATTTCTTTCCGAAACCCAATTTTCCAAATTTGAAAACGGAATCCAATAATAGACTTTAGGACAAATCCAACACTTTTTCCCGAATTTTCTAGCTTCATAATGGCGGCCGGTACGATGTTTTAAAAATTTTGACTTTAGCGCCTTATTTACTCAAAAACGTGTGGACAGATTGGAATCAAATATGTTATCGTAATTGCCCAATAGAAATACAATGTTACTGTGTAAAAAATTTTCGAACAGTTTAAAGCTTAGAAGTGAAAAAAATTTCCAAAATTTCAAAAACATTCAAAAATTGTTACTCAAAAACTGGCTACGCGATTTTTTTCAAATTTTGTAAGCTTATAGAGCTAACAATTTGGTTCGCACCCCAGCTTGCAAATTTCTCTCTGAAACGTGTTATCAAATCGGGAGGAAATTTAATATTGCAAATGCTTTTAGAGTGCACAATGTTACAAGCTACTAGAACTGCTCAAAAATGGCAGCACGATGTTTTTTAAATTTTGTAGACTTATAAAGCTATGGATCAACTAAAATTGGTTGTGTCCCAGTCTGCTAACTTCTTTGTGACACCTTCTATGAATTTTTGAATATCGAAAATTCCTATTCTCTTATTTAATAAACGGGGGCCGATAAAAAATTCTGTTTAAGTTAAATTGCTCATGAGTGTGGTAGAATAAAGTACTTAACTTAATTTTTACATGCGACAATATTTGAAGGGGTGAGGGTTAATTTTTCGCCTTCCGCTCAATTTTCGATGGACGAATTTGTCTTTCCGTTATTAAGTTTCTTTAATTCCAGGGAATTATTTTTTCCCAAAAAATCGATTTTCTTCACAAAATTACCTACCGACCTTTGCTTCACCATTCTCTCTGTGTAGTCAGTAGTTGAATAAATGAAAAGATTTTCACTAAGTTTATATTATTATTTTTATATAAAAGCTTTAGTCGCATGTAGTATGTTCTTATGTTATTACTATGATGCAGCTATGCTCTCGATGTAGTGGTAAGATTAGAGGGATGTTATTGTAGTCAACTTGGATAAGTAACAATATTTAATGTATAGGAAAGTCCAGGCGAAGTGCTTTGCTCATTTTTTCGTATGCGTATATGACATCACTGCATAGAAAATCAAATGCAACGACTCAGGTCTGTAGAATAGAATTCTACATATTTTAAGTTTATATTGTAAATGCTGTAATAGTTTTAAATCGACCAGTCCCCCAACCTCATTTTTTAGTTTTTGATAGAACTATGTTTTAGTTGAATTTTTTTAGCTCTATTTTTTGGCGGACCAGCCCCAGTTTTCAATTTTTGGCGAAACTACTTTTTTTATTCGAATTTTGTTTTTGCTCTTACCTCAGATTATTTATTGGTGTTCTCTTAAACTTCATAACGGCCTAGTTCATTTGTGTGCAGATACCTATGTAAAGTATGAATACTATCCGCGTTATTATAAAAATTAATTTCTAATTAAAATATGTTTTTGCAATTAGTAAATAAAATTTTAACCAATACTTTATTTAGTTATTTAAATTAATTATAATATAAATAACCAACTAACAGATTCATGACTATAATAAAAACATGTTATCAGATTATGTGTGAGAAGAAAACTACATAATTATAATCAATAAAAAAGGAAAAATTTTCTATGGCGAAAGTGTGATTTTAATATTTCTTTTAATGCTATTTAAATTTGTTTTGGACACGTTATGCCTTCCAATTTAAATAAGTATAGAGATATTTAAAAGCAAGTTGCGTATAGCAAAAAAAGAAAACTGGTTATCTAAAGGGGTTAAGTTAGCAACTAATTAACTGGTTGGTATGTTATAGACAATTTTAATCTGTAGTTATCCTACTTAGATTCGATTAAGCGTATATAATAATTACATCCAATTAAATTAAATTTATTTTGAGTATTTCGATACACACTTATTTACACATGTGGTCTACATCTTAACTATGAGACTAGTTGTTGCTCCATGATGGCAAAAGTTGGATACTGGAGCGACCGGATGCGTGCTCCAAGAGCTCATAGCACTTAACACAATTCACAATAAATAATCAACGTTTATCATTAAATGCTTTACATTCGTATCTCCAAGTAGTACATGAGAAATTGTGAAGTATACACGTATGTTCAGATGTGGTGTATAAATAACAATACTTTAACATAAAATAACTTAAAATAAATAATGTTAGAATCATGCTAGCAATAGCAGAGACGCTGATCACAAGCACGAATGACTGTTAAAGATGAGTTGTTAATAATTAAATAATCATGGGGGTGAGACATGAAGTAGAGGTGATAGTACAGTATATTCGTTCAAATTTTGCACGTGCTGATGCCGATTAGATCAACTCGCGCAATAAATGTCCTGAAAACATCTTTGGATCTTCGAAATTCACGTATTACGTGGAGCTCAACAGTTATCAATTAGCCACTTTCACAAACTCGGAATTGTCGTACCCTCGAGCACTAACAAACGTTGTGGTTGCTCCTTTGCGGTCGATGGCGCGCACCCTCACGAACAGAAATGCGGCCACCAAACTGGCCACTATAAGCACCAAAAGGAGCATCACTAATCCTGCTACAAAACTGGGAACGGACATGCATATGGTCTCGGGATCTGGAGACGATGCTGACTGTATTACCACCGTTTCGTTGCTGGCCGCCGAATTTAAAGCAAAATTAACATCGCCAGGGGCCACAACTTGAATCGTCCGACTCGTGTTTACGTCGGTCATTTCTTGAGCTTCTCTTTTATATATTCTAGTAGTTACTACATTGATAAATTCAGGACTACGCCTTCTCCTAACACCCTGCAATTCTGCGGGTAAGTTTTCTACGGATCGTGGACGTCCACCTAGTGTAGCTAAATTACTCTCCAATTCGTCAGCAATACTACTCTTTCTTTTGACAGTATTATAGGCTCCGTGATGTCCAGGTAGTGAAGGAGGTGCTAGATGAATATCATTGCTAGCTTGAGGTGGCGTCTGTGGAGCTGGAGATGATGGATTTGGTGGATTTGATGTTGAAGATGGCGAAGAAGCTTGAGCTTGAGGAGCTGGTACAACTTCTGCGTTTTGTTCAGAATACGCTCCAGTAGGTCCTGAGGGATGGCGTGGATCTGGGAATGCCGGGGGAAGTCCATAATCTTGAAGATTAGGAATTCCGTAATCGGTACTCAAACTGGCACCGTGTCCTCCGAAATCTCCGGCACCTAAAGCGTTGTTTAGCGCAGGTGCACCGTACTCACCAACCAACCCTAATCCATGACCTCCACATTTAGGTTCGGGGCAGTTGTAACGACAAACTTGAATGACACATTGGAAATGAACATTCATGGAATCTGGGAATTTAAATGCCTGGAAGTAAGCAAAAGATACCACGGAAGCGGATGGTCCGAAGTTCTTTATTTTTTGGAATTTGCTCATTATCTTGGGTCTTACAACGCAACCATATTGATCTACCAATTGGATGGGTGCTCGTTTACCATCGTGAGCTACACAGTTGCGTACCAGCATATCAAATTTGTTCTCGTCGTCTTTAATAGCTAATACCATGGTCATTGTTTGACCTATCTTAACTATTCCTGAAACCTCAGAAGCCCATGGTCCTTTTCCAACTTGAATTTGCATCCAGCACTGGAGGTTGTCTCCGAGGAAGTTTGCAGTAACGGCGTGTAACATATCCACTTGGAAGGGTCGGAAAGTTACTGCTTTTTCATAAAAATCATACCAGGTGCAGCGTAATTTACGGGCTTGATCCCATACTTCTTGTACGTATGGATCATATTGAATAATGATGGTATTTTCAACATAGCTACCACTTGGTGTTGGTCCACCGTAACTGGCAGCGTTGTGGTTTGCTGATGAGGACATTCCGCAACTGTTAAGGTGGATTTCGAATGTTGTACTAAGGTGACCAGTGCCGGCTTTGAGGTGCACACAATGGGGATCGCTGTAGAAACCTTTTGAGAAAATCATCCCGTAGAAGGGGCGATCAAATTCAATATTGACACGCATATGGGTCTTTTCACATTGTACTTGAAGGTGTTTGATTTGTGGCATATCCGGCGTTGCAAGAGGCCATGGGTCATCGGCGTTAGCCCCGCCACCTTGTAAAAGAGCCGGTGGAGCATATCCTGGTCCAGAAAGGGATGGGCCATACACAGTTCGATGTTCCAAAGGTAGCGATGCCGAATCAGAAAGTGGAGCTTCGCTTCGGATTTCCTGAAAAGAACATCAATACTATTTGATTAGTTTCACAACGTCATTAAATTTATGTAAATAACTTCATGTAATATTATAGCGTAATAAAGTTGTGCAGGTACCAGGAGATATGTTTACCTACAAACTTTAATGCGGGTTAACTAATGTAATGTAATAAAACCACTGCAGTAGTGCGGAACTACTTACCCCGAGTAATAGAATTCCTAATATTAAAGTAGTAAAGAATCCAAGAGATCTGCTCATGATGCGGTTGCTGCTTGCGTTCGTCCGTTATCAGTTCTGAAATTAAAGCAATGAAAACACTTTGTATCTTTGGCAGATGTGCTCGGAGGTGCGACCAGTAACATGGTCTCACCACGTCGCACCTCTCCACACTTGATGGACTCTGACCCACTAACATACTCAGCGAAGCAGTTCAGCGGCCTACCTCGCGAATGCTTTGGATCGGTCTTTAATAGAAGACGCCCTAAGTCATTTGTTTTTAACTAATATTTTTTAATTTTTCGTAAATTCCACATAAAACGTCTAATTCAAAACGTTTACGTTCAACGTAATGAGTTTTGTTAAACCGGGCAGTTGTTCCAAAAGCTGCCGAACCGGAACAAGTAACCTTACTAACAGCCCCTCTTAACGTAATACAAACAAGATCCAACAACAGAACGACAATGTTAGAACACGTTACGAGTCCGGAATAATAAAATCGGAACTATTCTTTTTTATCCGTACGCGATCACTTCCGAACAAGCTACTACCGGAAAATAAACGAAGAACTAAGTCGTGACGCACAATCAGTAAGCGCCTGCTTTGCGTACGAGAGGAACTTAGTTTTAACGGAACCTCTTACAATTGCTGCTGGCCTACTTCCGAGCGATTAACAGATGCGCGACCTTGTCTTTCTTATCAGCGCTTGCAGTTGCTCCAGTAACGAGAAGAGAAATGCAGATACTGAAGCGGCATTATCTATTTCTCATCGTCGACCGACATTCGGATTTCATACCTAGAAAGTAGAACGTGCTTCTACAATGGTACTCATTTTAAGCGAAGAACAAAAATATGAGGTTTCGTTCGAACTCGGAATGTTAGGCAAAACCATAAATGGTAATAACCATTTCTAAATAATAACCGGTGGGGGGTAGCTAAAATCCAAGTTGGTACGCGTAAAAGTTTTTCGAAATTAGAAAAAAAACAATTACTGCGTTATTTAGGAAATCGTCTTAATTTCGTTCTCTACATGCCCTATTGTTGCACCGTGATCATATAAGCGTTTAACGTTTTCTCTTTCTATTGTTTTCTGGTAGAGAGCAGAACCGTTTAACTATCCTTGCAGTGCTTCTTCACGCCAGATTTCTCTTTTTTAATAATGCTCGCTGTAGTACAACATACAAATTTTGTAACTGCCCCATTACCTCTAAACCCTTGTGTTAGACTAACTGGCTTATCTAGACAGATTTTGCGTTAATCTCGAATTGCTCTGCATTCGTTTCATTCTGAAACCATAAATGCTGTCCTTTGTTGAGTTACATTGTTAGTAAAAACAATATTGTAAATGTTAATTTTTGTGCAAAACCCATACTCTTCTGAATCGTCAACCATACCGTTTGAACTGATGGAAGTATTTTGAACTATGTCAAATAACAACCAAATATTGGATGCCTATACTAATCTTATTCAGTTAGCACACAGCTTCTAAACATCCTGTTATTGAATAATGAACTAGATATGTAAACACCAAATAAAGCGCGTAAAAGCGCGCTAAATTTCTAAAAGTTGAAAAGTAGGTTTTTTGAACGTTTTGCCTTACTACTACTACTATCGTAAAGTGTTTTGGTGCTGATCACAAATCAAATGGTTATAAAAATTAGTAGGTGGACTTGAATGATGATCTAATTATTAACGCGTAATTATTACTGGAGCGTGTAATTTAGCAGAATTTAAATAGTAATTCTTGAGAATTAGCACTACAAAGAGTCTGCAGCAGGAAAGTATCCATATCGCAGCAGGTGCGCGTGTGCACGAAACCATTGACACACTGGCTTGCTTTCCTTTCCACTGTGTGCTCAATCAGAGATGTTACACAGATATGGTTGGTAGCGTAGAATAGTTAAAAATTGTACTACACATCATCGAGCTTTAATTCTCATGTTAGTAACCACTAACGGAAACCGGCACCGTTCAAGGCATGTTTTAAAGTTGTCGCTTAACCAAAACTACAAGTGCAACCGGAACAAACCGCAAATCAACTATTTCATTTTAATATCATTTCCAAGTTCTTTGCACATTTTGCTTCAACATTCAAAACTAGAAAAATTTGCGAACATCCAGACATTTTTGTTAACACTGCCTAATCAATTTTCTCTTGGTGTATCAATGGATATACCTTATTAAGTTGAGAAAGTCCGATAACGGAAGTACAGGTAACCCCAAAACAAGACACTATTAAAATCCTTCTGGTTTTTCCGGTGCACTGCTGTCACAAACACTAGCACATGGTAAACTAATCTACAATTAAGCACTAATTACAAAGTAGCCCGAACCTCGACAACCGTGCAAGTAGTTTGAAAGTAACCAACATTAAAATCTTCAGTACGTTTTATATAGATGTGAAAGTTAGCCCCTCTACGTAAACGCCGCGTCGTAGGTGGGATATCAAGTGTGAGTTTCCTCTAAGATTTGTCAGCCCGGATCCTAATATTTAGGGATGTCCATTTTTTCTGCTTCCGAATTTTATTTACCCATTACTTTCTATACTTTATGGTTTATTATATGAGTCATTGCTTACAATTTTACTTGTATTACACAACTATTATCAATATATTGATTTTTTTTAATTACTAATTGATTTATTAGCAATTAGACTAATACCTTTTGCAAGTCCTTTAAGCGTTTACTTTCTCATACCTCCAGCATGCGAATTTATTACCATCCCGTAAAAAATGAGTTTTTAATGCAAATACACGTCAGCAACCTACAAAAAGTTTCAAAAATGTCTGTATGTTTGTGTGTATGTCACGTAGTTACTAGACTGATTTTGATCAAATTTGAATTGCCAAGGTTACACTTCATGATGGGTAACTCAGATTGTGTAAAATTCGATATTAAGGTATCAATGGAAACTAGCAGAATCCGTGATCTACGCTCCACTTTTTTCATAACTTTTTTAAAATGCGCATGTTTGAAATGAAGCCCGATGGAACTGTTACATAAACATTTATTCCAAATATTGCATCGCTCGTCATCACCAAAAGTTGAGGCAGAGAGAAGGGACTCGAATTTAATATATAGTTTTTGCCGTGTTTGTTTTACCTGGAAAATGTTTCTACCCGAGAATGTTTTGACTTGAGCTTTTTTAAGATGATTTTTTTGGGGCGTGTTTTTCAGCGATGTTTTCCGTAGCGATGTATGTAAAATGTATTAGACAACTTACGCATTTGTCTATTTTACCCAATTTAATAGGGTGTTACTTTTATATTAGTTTAATATTAGCCGTATACATAGTTAGCACAACTTAACGAAAGATGGCGTAACCTTTAAATTAGAACTCGCCACAGCGCCGCTTTGTTTGCATTTGTAAGTGTAAGTGTAAGTGTATGCCAATAATCCAAGCATCTAGCGTAAACCCAATTTTTTTATTTGAATCGAAAGCTGTAGTGGTCTAATACAAATATGCGCCTTATATAACAGACGCGTAAATATGTAGCTTCTACGAAAGCTCTCCGTCAGTAAAAGGTGAGACAGGTGAAAGGGCTCCGGATTTAATATATAAATAGATACACGCTTGGACTTTCTCCAAACCTAACAAACGTTTTAAAAATGTTTGTCTGTCTGTGTGTATGTCACGCATCGAAATGTTAGGAGCTGCTAGACCGATTATGATGAAATTTAAAATGTCCAGGTACACTTGCTTTATGGGGATATAATCAATTTTCAGATTTAAATGGAAATACAGGTTTGGACTGGCACTAATCAAAAAAAAAGGATCTAAAAATATCCATTTGCATGTATGTATATATGTATGTATGTTACGTATCGAAATCCAGTTGGAACCAGACGTTTGGCACGGCCGTTTAGGCGCGAGGGCATTTGGACGCAGGGACGTTTTGGCGCATCTCATTTTGGCGCAGGGACTTTTCGGCGGGAGCCGTTTTGGGGCAGGGATGTTTGGGTGCAAGCGTAATTTACTGTTGTTTATTTTATCAATTTAGTGTTATAAATAAATCGATGTACAGTTATTTCAATTTGAGCAGTAAATTCAATCGATAAAACAACTAAATCCTTAAACACGTAAAGTGACATTTTTACCGCGGCACTTTTTTCCATGACACATTATTTTATAAGCTGACAACTAATTAAAAACGTTGCTTAAGACAAATATAAAATCATTTAATTTGCAACATTTAAAACAATTACATTTTGAATAAGTTATTGAGTCACTATTAAAATGTTCAATAATAAATAAATTTAGACAATGTTCATTATAATTTACAATTGTTAATTACGTATTAACAATGTCTGAAATTTTAAGCATAAAGACACCTTTCCGCCAAAACGTTCCTCCGCCAATGGCTCGCTCCTAAATGTCCTGTGCCCAAACGTCTCTGCGTTCAGACGTCTCTGCACTCAAACGTCCCTGCGCAGAACCGACTTACTCCAAAATTTGACTGCGCCCAAACGTCTTTGGCCCTAAACGTATCTTCGCCTAAACGGCAGCGCCCAAACGTCGTAGACTGCACCCAGCTATAACGAAAGAACATTCGGAACCGGAAACAAAATATATGGATCTTTTACTTTTGGTATAAATTTTTTCACATATTCAGTAACACTGGTGATATTGATAAATGGCTTTATATCAAATTTAGTATTGTAATAGTTTAGGATAAGGGGAGGGGGGGGGGGGGTAAAAATCATTAAAATAAGAATAGAAAAAACTCATAAAATCAGTCATAATCAAATATTTTCAAAATTTCGATCTATAACTTTACAATATAAGAATATTTTTCAAACATAAAAAGTTAAATGTTATAAAACGGATTATGGGTTGAATTTGTTCTAGTAGGCTTTACTGGACGTTAATCATTATTGTTTTTCAAAATTTTGAATATAGCTCATGTTACTATGCAAATTTTAAGTTTTATCCGGTGAAACTATTTTATTCGCCCAAGGGAATAAATAACATATGACCAGAAAAAACTACTATAATTAGTTCTCATCTGCACATTTTAAAATTTTTATTAGAACAATAATTATTTAAAAAACTTTATCAGAAATTTTTAATTGCTTTAGGTAATAACCTATTCTTTTGTATGTTGATTAGTTCTAAATAAACAATTTAGTGATGTCATACAAATACATACATCTCGAAGAGAAATCTTTGTTGACGTACTGCACTGCAATAAAATAATCATACGTTTTTCATTTGGCGGATTATATCCGGCTTTGCAACTTTCGTCAGTAAATTTCTTATACTTTTTAGCAAGTACATCAAATTTTTCCCATTAAACTAGTAAAAGTAAAATTTTACTCCTAAACATTCATTAGATTTATTTATAAAACCTGTTGTAACTCAGTTTTCTTTTTTTCTTTGTGGATTTAATTGTTAATAATAATAAGGAATGTGTTTAATTTTAGCAGTTATTTTTATTAAAATTTTTAGTTGTTGCGCATTTCTAAAAAAAAATTATTTTTATAGGCTAAGTACAAATTAATAAAAATTATTTATGATAATATAGCACTCTAGTAATATAAAAAGGAATGGTTGCATGTGGTCTACATGTTATGTTCAAGCTTGTTTAGTAATTACATTTTAATGGAGAAAACTGCGACAGTGTCACGTGAAGATTGCAATCCCCCTTTTCCCACCAGCACGTTTCAACGTCCTTGTCACTTGTCCTAGACCTAGCAGTTTGTCTTACGACTGGCTATTAACTAAAACGTAAACATTGGGAGTGATACTTTCAATCCGGTACCTATAATCAAATCGTTTTTTGCAGAAATACTTTTGTTCGTTCCAAAATTTCGCTGACCTTTTTTCCGCGCCGACTCTCCGGGGCTTCTTTCCGGCTGCCAAATTTGTCGTAAAGCATTAGAAGAATGAAAAACATTCAAACCAATGGTCCGATTTGGAAATTACGTGGTATGGAGAAACTTTCGGTGGGAATAATAAAAATTAAAATTTGTTTTTTATTTATTTTTGTGTGTGATTTAGTTGTAGTTAATTTTAGGTGGTCTCAGGGCAGCTGCACACATTTTTTTACATAAATGTAAATACACTTTAACTGCACTTTGTTTCCGGTGGCACATTTTTCCGCGGCACTCTTTCTGGCGGCTCTTTTTTCCGGGACACTTTTTTCCGGCGGTACTTTTTCCCAGCGGCACTTTATTCCGACACTTTTTACGCCGGCTCTTTTTTCCGCGCCATATTTTGCCGGTGGCACTTTTTTCGCACTTTTTCCTACGGCACTATTTTCTAGGCACTTTTTTCCGTGGCACATTTTTTCGGTGGCACTTTTTTTCGCGGTACTTTTTTCCCCGGCGCTTTTTCCGTGGCAGTTTTTCCGGCGGCACTATTTTCCAGGCCCCTTTTTTCCGGCGGCACTTTATTTCGGCACTTTTTTTACGCCGGCACTTTTTTCTGCGGCGCTTTTTTTCCGCGGCATATTATGCCGGCGGCACTTTTTTCTCGGCACTTTTTTCCAGCGGCACTATTTTCTCGGCACTTGTTTCCGTGGCACATTTCCCCGGTGACACTTTTTTCCGCGGTACTTTTTTCCCGGCGCTTTTACCGCGGCACTGTTTCTGCCGCCCACCTTTATTGGTTGGACATTAAATGTAGTTTATGTTTTTACTTTAGAATTGTACATTTTTAACACCCGCACGGGTTGATTTTCGGACAGATGATTATAGGACATTTTTTAAATTTCAGTTGACTGAATTAACACGTTATTATGCTATGGAAATCGATTCATGAGACATCTTCAATTTTTAAACCCAAATTCAAATTTTGTACACATTTCTGTTTTGTCAAATGACGTACTACTTTTACATTCTTGAACTTTCAACTTTTCTCCCTTCGTTTTAATCGTGTAGGTGTTTAACCGCCGAATTAATTCGCATGCAAGTGATGTATTGTACAGGTCAATTGTTGACTCAAGCGAATTTAATGTGAGAGTTATGTTTGGGTGTTGTCAGCAGTATTGTTTTACAAGTGTCACATGCTTGCCCTAAAATGTTCTAATCGGTGTCAAAAGCATACGCTTCTAATACTAATTAATTTTAAGGCGCGCGAATAATTCCGATCGTTTTATTGTTATTATAATTATTATATAGTCGATTAGAACACGTGTTAAGAAATTATGTTGCGAATGTTAATTAATTATGAAGAAACCTTGTTAACGATTACAAAACGATATGCAAGAGGCGGTGTTTGTTTGGTTCTGACACCAGTGTTTAGCATTAAACCGATCAATAAAAATATCTTGACCTCTTAAGTTTGTCAAATAGAAAGTAACCCGGAATCGGCGGAATCTTAAACTTGATGCATTAGCCGTAACAGCAGATGGTTATGGAACGGACCCATTGGCTAGCGAAACAATCTTAGACGTTCGTGGTGCAACCTCATACTCGGTGCCAAAAGGGTGTTGAAAAGTGACATTAGCAATTAACAAGGAGTGTTACGTGGAACAAAACCCATTGTCTTTTGTCCGCGTTCGTCGAGTGATATCGTTTCAGCTGACGACACTGCGACCACTTTCTCATATCCGGATGCGACCATGTGGATACGGGCACGGAGTCCTATCTGTAAAGTGAAAGCGATGAGCCAACCCGACTTGCGTCACTGGATTTGGTGTACTTCCGATAACCTCTTCGGTTACCGGTTCGTCAGTCAAAAGCTGCAACAAGAATTAATGACAGTTCGAGCCTGCTTGCCTAATTTAGATGCGCAATCATAAATAATGTTAAATCCGGCGTACTTCTACTTCTTCAGATCTGCCTACTTTTAGGTATTTTCTAACTTCCTCCTCGTTATGATTATAATGTATCTTCTATTTCCTGCTCCAGTTGCTAATTGGGTAACTACTAATTAAAATGAAATGCCAAACCATTAATACGCACTCGCATTGTATTTCTCGCTCTACATCGTGTAGATGCATCAAAAATAACGATATTAGTTAGTAAATCATAACATCCAGTTTCCAAATTATAATTTTTATTATTTTTTGTTTTCTTTAATGAATTTTTCAAATTTTATTTTGTATTAAGTACGTAGCTTCGTGTTCGTTGCATTTTCTACATAATAATCAAATTGTACCATTTGGAAATTACCATATGAATATAATTCAGTAAGGGAAACCTTCTAAAAGCTGAAAGGGTGGGCAATGCGAAACACGATAGTGCATAGGATCCGGATGCGAACATGACCCAAATTTCTCCAACGTAGCAATTGCTCGTAAACCGTGACTTGAGTAATCCGAAGACCAACACCAGCTTGCTGCATATCCATGCATTTATTTTATATCCGCTACGGTTCCTTAAATTAACTAACGGAAATTTTATGATTAACCTGAACATTCAGCATTAATTATAAAGAAATTTATAATATTGACATTATTAAAGTCGACCGTTAAAAGCTGAATCAAATTTAGTTTTGCGCAGCTCATACAAAAATTTTCTTTGGTGTAACAGTTGTACAGAGTGCCCCAATATTGCGAAATTCTTTTGTACCGCTTTTATTCTCCATTTTAGAAAAAAAAGTGTAAATACAGAAGATGTCTGTCTTAGATAGCTGCATAGCCTAAAATTGTTGTCCACTAAACAGAGTGTTCGAGTATTGCTTGACTGCGCTCAATCTCCTTATTTTAAACGGAACACTCTGTATATTATTGCATTTATGGATTTTATGTTTTATTACCTTTCTAACAATTTCTAGTTTATTATACCTAAAACCTAGCCGTTTAAAAAATATTTGCAATTGTTTGAAATTATCTTTTTAAATTTTCGTGTTTTCCAATGAGGATACTTTTCATAGAAACAAAGAAGTGACTCGTCACAATTTCCATTACTATGCAATTGACAATCCTAATTTCATAAGAGCAGTAGATCATCACCATTGGGGAGGGGCACCTTAACGGCAATTTACACTTAAACTTTTTGGAAAATGAATTATTTAGTTTATTAGAAAACGTCCCGCTATAAATGTTCTACAAACTCTATGCATACAACATTGTGGTGCTGCGTCCCATTACATTGTAAATGTTAGAAATTTTTTTAATAGACGTTCCTCGAATCGATGGTTCGGAAGAGGAGATGCATATAAATTGGCCACCTAGGTCGCCAGACCTGACATGCCTGGACTTCTTTTTGTGAGGTACTATTAAAGACATGGTCTACAGAGTTCCTGCAACAACGCGTGATGGTATGAAGCAAAATAGAATACAAAATGCTTTCCACAAAATACCACCTAATACGCTCCGCAATGTTAAATCGTCATTTGTAAACCGTACGCAACACTGTATTGCGTAAAACCAAGGTTTAATTGAGCATTTATTGTAATTAGTTACTAGGTTTAGTATTATGTATAGCAATTATAGGGCGTTCAACAAAAACATTTAGTTTCAATGAACCACGAATATGTAACAATAAACATTACACTGCACCTATTCTCGATAGTTTGCTTAAATTGTTTAAATTTTTTAACGCCTTCTACTAATATTTTCACAAATAATATTCTTCTACTTACTGTTGATTATAAAATTGCGATAACTCTTTAACTACCGATTTTAGGTATAGTACATGTTATTAAAAGAAGACTAAATTTTTTGAAGTGATTCGCGCTACCGAAAATTTCGTCATTCTACACGGCACTACTTTGCTGGATAATTTCAAACAATTTGCAAATATTTTCTAAACGGTTAGGTTTAGGTATAATAAATTTACATTGTTAGAAAGGTAATAAAACAGCAAATCCAAAAATGTAATAATATGCAGGGTGTTCTATTTAAAATAAGGAAGTTGAGTACAGTCAAGCAATACTCGAACACTCTGTATAGTTGACAATAATTTTAAACTATGCATTTAACTAAGACAGACATCTTTTGTGTTTACTTGTTTTCTAAAATGTAGAATAAAGGCGGTGTAAAGAATTTCGCAATATTGTGGCACCCGGTATGTGGAAACAGGTCTATTCCGCGAGAGGTATTTCAGAATGTTATATTAGGATTTGAACAGAGACTCTATCAGTGTTTAGCCGAAAATGGGGGACAGTTTGAACAGTTACGTTAAAATTTAATTGTTTCTGCACAGCCTGTGCTACTTTGTCTAATTTTTATATTTTTTTAAATTTCTCAAAAACAAATCTATCGATTTTAATTTTCTTTGCGTAAAAAGATAGCATTTTAAAAAACCTTTAATTTAAGGTGACACAAAGGGCATAGTGCCATTTAAGTTTTTCAAGGTTGGTGTGAGTATTAGCCTCTATAGAAAAGCACTTTTACATTTTTTTGATATTTGGTGTGGTTCACGAGATATTCAGGGTGGATCGATCGTTTTCAAATGATCACCCTGTATGTCAAGGCCAAATGGTAACCTTCGAAAGCCTAAAGGCTCTAACAACCTCTGTTTATTATAAGTATAGATAGTAAATCATATCCCCCCCCTTCAAGACTTATTTTTTAGAAAGCCTTATAGAGCCTTTATTAATTAAATAATGAACATCTTTTATGTAGTATTTTTAAATTATTGAATAAGATATTAAATTTTCATAAAATAATACACAAAATTCACAAAATAAACATCAACGACATTTATAATTGAATCCATAATTTTTATCTGTTTTCTGACAGCATCCAAGCCTTCGGGCGTTTCCACATTAAGTCTCGTACTGCTGAAGTTTTTTGTTAAAATTATTAAATTAACTTTCTAAGACTAAATAGTGGGTATACCTAATAAGATTTTTGTAGGACGGTCATGTTTTTGATAGGAAACATATACAAACAGTTTAGGAACTAAACCAATTTATTTTAGTTTAAAATATTTCTATATAATTAACCATTTGCGGAAATTATAAGTTATTTGATCTAAAAATGAATAGAAATTTTGAACTGATTAAACATTTTATTTTTTTAGTACTTTCTTTTAATTTGGGGCGATTTGGAATTTTGCGATTGAGGTGAAGGCGTTTATTAATAGACAAGTGAAATCAAAAAATATATCAAATTTCAAATCTGAATTTTAAAAGCTTGTATTTTTATTTCTTTCCGAACAAAATTTATGAAATTTTAAACTCTTGGTCAATTCTAGCGGCATTTTAATTTGTAATTTTTAATCAAACAAATTCACATTCTCATAGGTCTTCAAACTCTTTTATGTGCAGTTAATTTAATTCTGCTTTATACTTCAATCATTAGAACAGAATGCCTGCAAATATAACATTATTTTTCACTAATTTGATCAAAATTTAATAATAACGGTTGCTTGGTTCAGACAACGTTAATAATAATTGGAAGGTGTAAAGAACTCTACAAATGCCTATTCATGGCAAAATAAATGTTCAAATTTTTAACTTATTAGAACTGTGACTTCCAAAAAAAATAATTCAAACAATTGCAAAAAATTACATTTTTGACCAATCAGGAACCGGGCAAGACTTAATATGTACAACAAATTTTTAAGAACTGCAAAATTAGATAATTACTTTTTTGCGAAGTGTTATGGTTCACCAAATCAATTTTAATATTACCTGCAATTTTTTTTTACATTTCTTTATCAACTTTAAAATTGTGGAAGTTACAAATCCAACGAATTACAACAATTTCAGGAAAGAAATCAGGTTGTGCATCAATCTGTAATAACATTTTGGTGATTACAATACCAAATGTTTTTAGTTTTCCACATTACCGGTACGGGAATACATTTTTATCGTAGAAAAAAAAATCAAAATTTTGACTGAAGTCAACGTTTTGGTCCGAAAATTGGTTTTTGAGAAATGTTTATAAGTTTCATCATTTTTTATATTTGCTTTTAACTAACCGACGTTATGATTTAATTTTTTCCTAAATACTCTAATTCCCTGTGACGTCCTCTATGAATTTTTGAAATTAATACCTTTTAATTATGAGTGGTCCTAAAATAGGTGCAAGTATTTTACCGGCGGATAACAAACAAAAAAACTTTAAGTATATGTCCGGAAGCGCTTCTTTACGGAGTTACAGCCTCCAGAAGACGGAACAGTCTAATCACATTTTTTCGATAATTTTTCACTAAAATTTTGAAAATTAGATGTAAGCATTCTTAATTTGTTTCAGTGTTTTTACTAATTTTGTTTAAAAAAGTACACCATAGATGTCTCATCTGGGCAATGGCGTAGTAATAAGTATCCTTTTTTTGTGAGCGCCTACAAGAAATCATAAGCAGTAGTAAGAACAAACACTTTTCGCCAAACAGGGTTAAATGGGCAGTCCTTGCCTTTAAACCCTTTAAGTCACCCGGCGAAGACGGCATTTTTCCGACCTTACTACAGAAATCTATAGAGGACCTGCTGCTCACCATCTGCAAACTATACAAGGCTAGTTATTGCCTTGGACATATTCCCAAGATATGGAGAGAGGCGAAAGTGATCTTTATACCTAAGGGAGGAGGGCGCTCAAACACCCAGCCCAAGTCGTACAGACCCATAAGCCTCACCTCCTTCCTGTTAAAGGGAATGGAAAAGGTACTAGATCAATACCTGAGAAGCGAGGTACTTCCAAACCGACCGCTTCACCCCAACCAACATGCCTATGAAAAGGCCAAATCAACTATAACGGCTCTGCACAGTCTTGTCAAAGGACTGGAGAAGGCGTACATGGCAAAAGAAATAGCTCTCTGTGCCTTCGTTGACATTGAGGGTGCCTTCGACAACACCTCCTTCGTAGCACTAGAAAGAGCTGCCATGAAGAAAGTTTTCGAACCTTCGATTATCAAATGGATCAAAGCCATGTTGGAAAGTCGTAAAATTACAGCTAAGCTGGGAGGAGAAACAGTTACCATAACAGCCGCAAGAGGCTGCCCCCAAGGAGGGGTCCTATCGCCTCTTTTGTGGTCTGTGGTAGTTGACGATCTCCTAAACATGCTAACACAGCACGACTTCGAAACACAGGGATACGCTGACGACCTAGTGATAATGGTCCGTGGCAAATTCGACACAATTGTGTCACAACGCATGCAGAGGGCTCTCGACACCATCCAGGGCTGGTGTCGAGATCAAAGCCTAAGCATAAATCCGAAGAAAACGGTCATAGTTCCCTTTACTAGACGAAGGAAGCTAAACCTAAAAGCTCCCACGCTAGAAGGAACGACCATCGACTTCAGCAATGAAGTCAAATACCTTGGAGTTACACTAGACCAAAGGTTAACGTGGAACTCACATTTTAAAAAACTTCAGAAGAAGGCGGTGGTAGCAACTCTAACATGCCGCAGGCTTCTTGGAAGAAACTGGGGTCTAAAGCCACAACTGATCAATTGGTCATACGTGACTATTATAAGACCCATGGTCACCTACGCATCACTTGTATGGTGGCCAAAAACTAAACAAGTCACTACTCAGTCACAGCTAGAGAAGATACAACGTCTCGCCTGCCTGTGTATTACAGGTGCAATGAGTACCTGCCCAACCGCAGCAATGGAAGCCATGTTAGGACTAACGCCCCTACACCTACAAGTGCAAAAGGAGGCGATATCACATGCGCTGACACTCGGTAGGATAAACAAATTCAAATCAGGGGACCTTACTGGCCATCTAGAAATCTTAAGCCGCGCCCATCTAGAGCGAACGGCCTACACTGTATCGGATTTTATGCAAATAAAATACAACTTTGATCAACCCTTCAAAGTGAACATCCCAGACCGGGCTATATGGTCCACAGGAGTGCCTCCCTTTATAAGAGGATCGCTCCAATGGTACACGGATGGGTCAAAGATGGAAGGAGGGTGAACTGGAGCGGGTGTCTACGGTCCTGGGTGCCGTATTTATGAACCCCTTGGATCTAAAACTACTATCTTCCAAGCTGAGGTATATGCCATAAACCTCTGCACAAGAATAAACCTCAAGAAGGGCTATAGAGGTGCAATAATTGATATACTCACAGACAGCCAAGCAGCAATAAAGGCTTTAAAAGCCTACACTTGCGAATCTAAGCTTGTCTGGGAATGCCTGGGTAACCTCAAGCAACTGGCTAACAAATACCACGTAACATTGTGGTGGGTTCCAGGGCACGAGGGTGTACCAGGCAACGAACAGGCCGATGAACTCGCAAAAAGAGGAGCAATGACGCCTTACATTGGACCTGAACCTTGCTGTGGTGTACAGAAAAGCCACTTAAAACACGAGGTCAGTCTATGGGAGGAACTAATGAAGTCCTCGCACTGGGAAAACATACCGGGACAACGTCGGGCAAAATAGTTTATAACTATTTCGCAAAAGAAAGCAAGGAATGCTTTGTCTCTCAGGCCACGCTCCACTAAAATACCATCTTTTCAAGATTGGTAAGGCTGAGGACCAAATCTGCCGACTATGTAACGAGGCAGCAGAAACGGCAGAACACATCCTATGCAGATGCAACGCTGCCGGTCGTCGTAGACACAATATTTTCGGAAAGGAGACTATCACACCTACCGAAATAAGAGAATCGAATCTCAGAGATTTACTTAGGTTTTTCAACAGCCTACAACTTCTCTGACAAGACAAGGGCTCACAAGTCACAATAGAACCATCAAGGGTCGCAGTGACGAAAGGCAAGTTAAGGCCAAAGCCCAGAACAAACTAATAATAATAATAAATAATAAGAACAAACACTTGCTCTTGTTTCGATAAATAACATAGGTTGCAAAATCAATACATTCGTTATACATTTATGTTTTTTGCACAGTAATATACAGGGTGGTTCAAAAATAAACGGCATGCTTTTAAGAGCGTGTTTTCTAATGAAAATAAGAGGAAAAGTTAATATTAACATGGGTCGGCAAAATTCTCGATTTCTAACTAAACTTGTTTGCTGTTATTAAGGCTTCTGAGGTTTCTAACGATACCCTAATAGGCGTTCTGAGTCTGAACGGTGATAAATCACAAGTTGTCATAATGTCCTAGTGTTTGCAGCGGTTAGGAGTACATATTTCGATCTTATAGTAGCTGTTGGAACTAGAGCAGTGATATTGGAAAGTGTGAAAAGTACAAATGTTTTAGATATGGGTGGACTCGTCGTCGTCGTAATCAGCTTTTACGTCTCACTGCTGAGCACCGGCACTCTTCTCTGCCACGTACTCTCCTTAGCGCTAAGGTGAAGTACGGGGGACCTACAGTTTAACGTCGAATCCGAACGACTAAATTCCAGAGAAGGTTTCGGGCATTAAGACCCCACGGCTGCCTACACCGGATTAGGGAATGTAGGTGGCGGGTTGCGGCATAGATTTTTATTGCCGCATAGCTTCGGCGGGGAATCGAACCCTAGACCTTTAGCGTGAGAGGCTGAGCGCCCAACCTCTGAGCTACCGCCACTCATGAGTGGAGTACCTCTATCTATATCTATATCTACAGGGTGTTTCGAAACTCGCGGACACGGACTGTGGAACGGTATTTTACCATAAAAACTGAACAAAAAGTTCCTCTGCGATATGTCGGTTCGACCAAATGATCAAAAAATAAACATTCAAGCTCAAATTTAAGTGTTGGATCAAGTACTGAAAATAAATTCATGGTGTACAGTACAACACAACAAGAGATAGTTCAAACAATAACTGACAGAAAAAATTACATATATTGTTTAAAGTGTCCGAAAAACTCAAATGTACGTGTTCAATTAAGCAGTGGCACGCTATTGGCTTTTGAAAACAGCACGTCATTATTTATTTGTTTATAGTTCGTCGTTTTGACTTTTTCAAAAACATACTGCTTAAAAATTGGCTACACGATTCCTTTAAAATTTTATAGAGCTAGAAATGGGCTACAATATGGTTCTGTGCTGGTCCATTAATTTCTCTGTAACGCCTTCTATGAATTTTTGAAAACCAAAAATTTATGCCTCTCTTTAATAAACGGGGGACGATAAATAATTTCTGTTTAAGTTAAGTTGTTCAAGAGTAATAGTAGAATCAGAATCAGAACTTAATTTTTAGATGCAGCAATATTTAGGGGGGTTAATTTTTCCCCCCTTTCCTAATTTCGGAAAACAAATTTTTCCTTACGGCTTTTGTCGTTTATCCCGAGGAATCTTTTCCAAAACATTAAAAAATAGTTTTTTTTTAATTACGTCGTAACAAAGGATAACTTCAGAATAGTCGTGATAATAAGCTTAAAATTTCTACCCAGCAGGTGGTGTAGTTGTCCTTGCAATAAGAGATTAGCTGTGGTTTCATATTAATACTTTACAACTCAAAACAGTTCTTAGTTAGATGTGCTGTAATTGTTGTGATTAGATATATAAAAGTAATTATTTTGTATAAAACTACAGGAAAGTCCAGTGTTGTGTTCATTTTTACAAATGAAAATGGCAAAGTAAAAATTTTTTCGAAAGTTTGGACATATTGCTCAAAAACTGATCACATGATTTTGGTAAACATTGTAAGCTTATAGAGTCGCAGTCCGCTAATTTCTCTGTGACGCCCACTATGTGTTTTAGAACATGTAAATTTATGCCCGTCCTTTTAATAAACAGAGGACGGTAAAAATGTCTGTTTCGGCTAAAGTGCTCATAAGTAATAGTAGAACAAGATTCAGAATTAATTTTTAGGTGCAGCGATATTTAGGGGTGGTTAATTTTCCACCTCCTTCGCTAATTATAGCGAACATATTTGTTAAACTCGATTTATATAGAATTAGAGCAATCTATTAAAAAATCCACAAATCTGGGACTAGCATCCAGGGTCCGCTACACTGACAACAGAAGTAGCTTGTGATTTACGAAAAAAACGTGGGCCGTAGCCCACGGATTCTTCTAGTTTGTAATTAAATTATATAAAGCATGGCGTTTACGCCAAATTAGAGATACTGATTAGTGTATGAAGTTTCTTTGCAAAACCAGCTTATTGTTGATAGATGAAAGTACCCTTGGTATGCTCTATTTCGAGTACACCATTGATAAAACACAATGCCATGCATGTAATATGTCAAAGTATTTATTTATCATCTTAAACAAAATTAAAATACATTCTTTAGAGTCAGTGACACACCTAAAATGAATTACACTACCAAAAGGTTGTTACAATTAAAAAAAAAATTCTTTGGAATAACTTGAAAGGCTAGATTAAAAAACATTGATTGTTTGTTATTCAATCTACCATACAAATAACAAGCATATCCCTTGTTGTGCTACTGTCGAGGCAATTGAATGTATTAGTTTACAAAACAATTTTCGCCGCCGTTGTAGGTCTCCTTTTATACAAAGCGATAACTGTTGGACACGTTTAACATTTAATGACAGTTATTACTACAGAACTTCAAAACAATTTAAAAACTAGAGTCCATTCACTCTTTGAATTGGGGATAAATAATCGTTTACAAAGACAGCCTTACTACACGTCCGATAAAAGGGAAAAAGAATGCTCCATTATGCTAGTGTAACTTTCTCCGAGGAGTTGGTTAAAAGTGGATCACGCCTTGACACTGACCGGATCAAAGCTTGTTCTAATAGCAATGCCAAAATTACAGTCAACCTGCGCCTCCGATGTAGCAACATTCTAAAAACACAAATTGGTTCCTCGAGGTGTAGAGCACGAAGTGCGCTCCTACCGCGGTTCGAACTATAGTTTCAGCACTTGAAGAATGAAATGAAGAACGAAGTGTGTTGTAGACACTTCAGGAAGTGTGTCGTGTAGTTCAGAGCTACCAACCGCACTCCTCATTGCTTCAGTCACTCAGCAAATCGCGGTCAAGGTGAAGTTAGAAGTCTGAGGAACTTAGTTCCGCATCGGTACAATAATTCACTGTCTTAGCTTTTATGGTCAGTTTTACAACTAATGTTAACACTGTCAATGACGATGTCGAATAGTTCACTCTTATTAATTTAGACCATTTGAACGAGCTGATTTGCAGGTCCGTTATCAAAAATGTGTTATGATCTTTTCGCCAAGGAAAAATTGTGCATATCGCTTTAAATTATTTAACGTGTTACAAACAGCCCGAACCTTTCAATATAAATAGAGTTTTCGAAAAAAACAAAAGAAAAGCACAAATGCACTGCCAATAAGGCTTAAGAAAACTGGGAAACAACATCCTGAAAAGAATGCATTTCATCATCTTCAGCCTAGGTCCGGTCTGATTCGGTTCACAGATTAAAAAAATTATTTCAATCTGGACCAAACCGAACTTGGCCTAGAGCACCAATTAATGTAAACATATTACGTAATAATTTAGAAAATGGAACCAAGTCGTTATGCGAAATGATACATTTTTCAAAAATCCATACCAAAAACCTATTTTCCATTGCAATGATACGACTTATATCTATCTTACCTATTGCTGTTTATCTACTTTGTTTAAATACGTTTTACGGTCCGAGGATACCGAAAATTAATCTCGGCCCAAAAAATCGATAACCACATTTCAGTATGGAAAATTGCATGTCGATGTAACGTCTTGATGTTAAAAAATTTTAAAAACAAACTTTCAAAAAAAGGAACATAATTAACCATTTAAAAAAATTTGGGCAGCGATTTTGAAGTCATCGTTTCTAAAAAATCTATTTATAAAATATTTAGCTTTTTTGTTCGATTCGACAGTTAAATGATGAACTAAAATGCTGCGAAGTTCAATGAAATAGTTGACTTTGCAAACAAATACTATATTTTTATGTCAAATCGTCCGTCATTTGCGTTGATTTGTAAGCACAAATCAACGCAAATTAACCGGTATCCCGGCGCGATGACCGTTCTATCCTTCTCTTACAGGGTTTTAGGTACGTTGAAGTGGTGCACTGAAAATAAGGTTGTAATACACTTAAAGTGTTAACTAGAGGCTATGTGGTATTTCATCTCCCCCGAAAGTAACATATCATGCTTGATCATCCTTTGCTAATAAAACAATGTATATTTGCTCTGCATTTAGTCTTAATACTGGCGATATTCTAAAGGATGAATGTTTGGTGGGTTTGAGAGCATCATATTTATGAGAAGTGCGAAGTTAGACTAGGCTTTTCGAGAATGCGACCTGGCTACATGAGCCGATCTGTTAAAGTGTTAGAGACCTGGGTGAGTGGATATTAATTTATTTATCGCACCGCTCTGTTGACGTTTTTATCCATTCTACACGAGCATACGCCAAAAACGTTGTAGGTGTGTGAATGCAATACAATATTTCAGGGAATACTCATGTTAGTTGAATCCACCAAAAAATAGAGGATAGAGAGGGATGTCATGCTTATTTGTACGTCTATGTGTAACAGATAAACAGTGAAATACATGCAATACGGGCATGAGCTTAGCTTCTATCCGACATATCAACTTCGGTATCTTCAACTTCTTAAATAATTAAATTGTAACCTTTGGTCTTCATTTTGACATGCTTTGTTTGGTTTTGGTAGAACTTTCTCTAACTTTTAACTATGTAATTTGCATTCTGAACTTTTTATACGTATGTTTGTTTGTTGGTTCCGGGCTTAGTTATAACAAACAAGTTATTTCAAGAAATTGTTTTGTCTTTATTTACAGCTTTCCTGTCGATATGATTGATTTTGGTGTCGATAATATTTGTCTGTTGTAAATTTTGTTCTAGGCCACAAAATAAAGGATGGTATAGTTATAGTTACAATTACAATATCAGTAGTGAGTAGTGTAGTTCTCGTTGAACACGTCTGTTTCATATTAGTAGGTTAGGGGAACAGATCAAGCCGCGATCAGCATTAACTAGTAAATTGGTCAGCGGCAACTACGGCCAGCAAAGTTGTATATATCGTCTTGAAAAGGTGTTCGTGCGTTTCTTCTGTTAAATTCCCACTTACATTTAGTTCAACGTGATTCTATTTGCACAACTGACGTTAACATAAAGAATCAATAGGCTTTTTTCTCGAATGAGGCAAATCCGTGTAACTTGGAAGGTAATCGCAACAATCTCGAGAAAGTTGTGGTTGGTCATTGGAGGAATTATGAAATTTTGCAATCAAAACTTCCCGAGAATGTAGGCAACCACAACCACTACCTCAAATGTGTTGCTGTTTCTCCAATTTCAATTGGAAAGACCCTGTAGTGGGTGTTTGATTCGGATCAGTATTGTTATTTTTAGTTTATCTTCACATTTCGTATTTTATAAAAAAAAAGATTTTCTTTTAAAAGTTGCTATGGAGCAAGATTTGAAAATTTCTAAATGGTACCATTATTTTTATTATATTTGTTTTAGAAACTAATGTCTTTAAGGCGTATCTTTCTTATTATAGATACAAAATTATAAAATGCCGTATTGCTGATACTAGAAATAAAACAAGCAGGACCTCCTGCGAACGGAGAATCTTTGCCGCGAGTGCGCACCGTAAACAGCGCCGACTAACAAATAGAAAGAGGGAACAGTTAAAGAGAAATAGCGCTATGTTGTTATGTAAGATAATCGTTAGCTCGACGCTTAAACTAAGTTTGCGCTTATTAGAAAAACAAAAATGCGGTGGATTACAGGAGTTCCAAAGATGTCACTCAAAAAACCGCTTAGAATTGGCTTACCAAGCGATAAAGAATAAATGCGAATGTAAGTGTGCGAAACGTCAAACCTGTTACAAACACTGATTTTATGCTTCTGCAACGTGCACGGCTTCAAAACTATCATGGAGTAAGTATTACGATAGTATAATAATCTTAGAATGTTATTTTAGCTAAAAAGCTCCCAAAAGATGTAGACGTTAAAGCCGTTTTTGCATGTAATGAACTGGATTTAAAAGAAGTGAAAGTGTATGGATTTGACTATGACTACACGCTTGCATGTTATAAACCTTCCATGGATTATCTTTTGTACAATTTAGGTCGACAAACTTTAATCGAGCAGTTCAAGGTGACAAACAAAAATACAAAGGAATGTTTAATTTTGACACTTGTGGTTGCAGTATCCCAAGGCAATAGCAGAATTAGATTATAAACCTGGTTTTGCTATAAGAGGTCTACATTATGATATTGAAAAAGGAATTTTATTAAAACTAGATTCATTCCTACAAATTCAATTTGGATCTGTTTATCGAGGTCTGAAACCTTTACGAACTGACGAGGTTCTACAATTGTACAAAAATAGAATAATTCCAATTGCTTATGTAGAAGCCCGCACTGAACTTGACCAAGTAATTAGCTTTATTGTAGCTTCTTCTACAGTGGTGAATTTTAGCTAAATATTATTACAGGATACATATACTAAAATGGTGCAACTTGCTGATCTCTTCTCCGTTCCAGAAATGGGATTACTATGTAATGTAGCTGATTATTTTGAACGTAACCACATCGATTACCATCCAGAAATCCTTTTTAGAGATGTCAAGGTCAGTTAATCACATCCAAATTACATTTTTTCCGGTTTCGTTTCATGCTTACAATTATTCCAGAATTCGGTTAAAAATTCCCACCCAGTAATGCACAAAATCGTCGAGCAAAATGTTTCAGAATATATCAACCATAACAAGCAGTTGCGAGTATTTTTTGACAGATTGGTAATTAGTGGAATAAAATTGTTTTTAGTTACAAACAGTCCGTATAGATTTGTGTAAGTAATTTAAGTTTTATGTACAAATTTAATTGATTTAAAGGTCGTTTTTGCAGTAACAAAGGAATGGAAATGCTTGTTGGAGAGGACTGGAAAGACTATTTTGATGTGATTATAGTACAAGCTAGAAAACCTAGATTTTTTACCGAAAAAACGCGCCCAATACGAGTATACGATGATAAAAGTGGTACCCACGTGTGGGATAGAGTTGTGAAATTGGAAAAAGGAACAATTTATTATGAAGTAATTACACGTTTCGTTACTAGAAAAATTGCAATGGTGTCATGTTTTATGTTTATACCTAGTAAAATTTTGGGGTTAAAAACCTTTTAACGAAGTCCCAACAGTTAGTGTAAGATCACAATAGTGGTCACTTGCAAGGCTATCACAAGTGGTGAGTCGTTTCTTACATACCGTTTAGACTCGCGACGTCCATTGTGACCTTCTAGAGCATTGCATGCTTATCTGTAAATTCAGGTGTAAGTAGGGAAGAGCGCGGCTAGTTGGTTCAGGTGTTGGTTGGCCCATAGTCCGGCAATATGTAAGTGGAATTATATGAACCAGCGAGCTAAATTGTATAGAAAAGCGTTTTTAGTACTGATTTAAAAGGCCTTAGTAGAGGTAGTAAGGGTTTTGTCGTTTTGAAATAGGTATTGTAAGTAATTTATTTTTGTTTTGGTACTTTTGCAAGAAAGTGTAGGCAACTGATACATAGATAAACAAGAAAACATTTGCAAGGAGGCCATATGGGCCTGGTTGGCTTAAATTGATAATAATAATAATAATTCCATTTATTGGCACAGTGGCAAGTAGTAATCACATTACAACAACGAAATTAATACAGTAAAGAAAATGTAATAATTTGCGACCAATTGAAATTAGAATATAATATAATAATTTAAAACAAATTTTTTCGAGAAATTATTGCCTAACATTTTAGTTCATAACCTAAAGATTGGCTTAAGTTTACAAACACCTACAAAAAAATTTAAAAGTGGGCCAATTTTTTTTAAATTTCGGTTTCGGTTACGGTTACCGGTATTTTTTTTCTTGATGAAAACCAAAGAAAATTTTGGACAAGATTACGTGGAAATGCAGTTAAAAAATATATTGAAATTATAACGAAAAATTGGGGGCATTAAAAAAATTTTCGATTTTGTCAAATTGTAGTAAAACGTGCTGCTGCGGGGGGGGGGGGTGAATTCAAAATAAAGCAGCTACAGTCTTCGGCGCTTTCGGGCTCTTGACCAATTAGACCCTGACTGGCCGCGATAATACTGTTTAGTTAACTTCGGTGTTATCGGTGCTGTATAACCATAGCAACATTTTCTATTTTTGCATTTATTAATCACATAAAGCGTTTGTACGCTAGTACATAACAAATAATTAGACTAAATAACAATTTAATTTTTTTGCTCGTTGAGTATTGTAAACAGTACCACTCGTGAATTAAAAATTATTTAGAATTCTGTCGCTTCATTGACGAACTCAACTGTGTTGTTGCAGGGTAGTATCACTCGTCTTTCGGACTCGTGATGTTGCCTAGCAACAACACAATTTTGTTGTCAGGGAAGCGACAGAATTTTTATTTAACGTGTGTTATTGCTGTTGGCAGTTATTTCAAAATTTAATTCAAAAAATTGCGTTAACACTTGACAGCTAACAATTTTTTGTTAGTCAAAGCCTACTATTGAAAACTAATTGCGAAATTGGTAGTTAATATAGCAATTTTAAACATTTTTTTGCAGCTTCTTGGTGACGGTAAGGTAACTTATTATCATTAAACTCAGAAAAAATGCTTATTCAGAATTAACTAACTAATTAACTAACAGAATTAAAATCAAGTATGCCCTAAAATTGTCCTAAAAACATCAAAACGTAGTATTTAATGACCCATTTCGATTGGCATATCGGCCGTTGCCATGCGATCTCAATTAAAAACGCTATAGCTCGGGGCGGATTTTGTTATCCAGTCTGTAGACCCTGTCGTTAGCGTAGTTTACCGTCAATATAAATTTGGCCAGCGGATGACGTGTATATATTCTATATTCTAGCATCGACTATCGCTATTTTTTGAATGGAGTTAATAATATTTTTTGTTGTTGTGTACACGGTGACATGCTACTGTTTATGTTCTCTGGAATTTTTAGCGATAGTGGCAGAGCCGCAGGCGCAGTTATGTGCACACTATCGGTTCACTGACTGCCAAAATTAGTTACTTGGGAGTAAAATGGAAAAATGTATTCTGCTGGTAAAGTAATTTATTTCATGTTACACGATGACGTCACATCGGCATAAACTTTCATTTGCGTTTTGAAACTTTAATAACTGTAATCATTGTTTTGCCTACAACCCTAAAGGTCAACCAAAAGGACTGATTATGCGAAATGTGAAAATGAAATAATAAATACGTATCCTTATTTGCTACATTAAAAAAATTCGGTTTTACATTTGCCGGAAAAAAATTTCGGTAAAATTTTAAAATAATTACGGTTATAGTTTAACTTTCTTCGTGCTTTAACTGTTTTATCGTTAAAAGTTTGAAATCGAAAATTTTTTTAAACTTAATACTGGAAGTACCTATGAGTAGTAATAAAATTCCTCTGAAAACATTTCAGAAATACTGTTTTGAGCCCGTGTGTACAGTGTATCTGTATAAACTAATTTTTTGCTGCTAATGACACAATTCTTTAGGGTACTGTTAAACAATTGCAAGAAATGACCGGTTGGAGAGGTCATCAAGTTCTGTATTTTGGAGACCATCCATACAGTGATCTCGCAGATGTTACTCTAGAACATGGTTGGCGGACAGGTGCAATTATAAATGAACTGAGCGTAAGTAAGCTAAATATGCGTTATTGTACAAACACCTACATAATTTTTTTAGCATGAAATAAAGACGTTGAATAGGACTGACTTTAAACAAAATGCCAACTGGCTTCAAATGCTAACACAATTAATCGAAGAACACCAAGACTGTGAAGATCCTGAAGAACAAAAAATATTAGCTAAATGGATGCAAGAAAGAGACGTGATAAGGTTTATCTTTTTAAGCGTAGTATTGCATGACTTTCTGGAAATACTTATAGAGCACATTTCTGATGTAATTTTAAGTACACGATGTTTAATAAAAACAGGAAACTCTTCCTTATTGAGTTACAGCCTTTTTAAAATGGAACAATCTAATCACGCTCTAATAAAATTAATATCTCTGCCATAAATTAAAATGTTGGATTTAAATTTGGTAGGGATGTTTTATTAATGATGGGGCGTAGATATGGTAAGATTTGCGGTATGTCTCTCATATAACTTCCCTTATCTACGCCCCTGGTTGATTGATTTGAACGAATAAAAGCAAAAATGTAAATGATCAATAGCGAAATATTCACGCAAAATTTAAACCAAATATCTCAATTTATGGCGGAGAATTAATTAATTAATTAAAGCGCGACTAGGTTGTTCCATCTTCGGAAGGCTGTAACTCCGTAAGGAAGCGTTTTGCTTGTCAAGGAAAGTCATGCAGCACCCCGTATAAAACATTTTCATTTCTGAATAGGAGTATATTGCAAACACATTTTTTTTTCAAAATTGTTAATATAACTTTTTTTAGGAATAATATAAAATTCGTCTTCAATGAACAGTTTGGAAGCGTCTTCCGAACGTACCACAATCCTACCTATTTTTCAAGAAGATTGTTTAGGTTTGCTGACATATACACTTCAAACATCACCAATTTATTGAATTATTCTGTTAATCATACCTTTTATCCCAGACGAGGTGTTATGCCTCACGAGTATATCTCATATTTTGTATAATGCTCATACCCGTGTATTAAAAATATAATTTTGGGAACCCTGTTATTATTAATTTATTTGCTATCAACCTCGCATACACTATTTTTAAGCAGATATTGTATAACGTTATGATTTTCAAGCACAGTATTTTACGGATTGTATTGTATTTTTTTTATTCTTTTGCAACTATAAGATCGTTTTAGGGGTTTCAAAAGCGTGACAATAAAAGTGCCTTTCTAGGACTGCCATTTGACAATTTAACTTATTTATTTACATAAATGTGCCAATTTTAAGACAAACATTAAGTTTTTCAAAAGTATGCCAAAATCTGGCATCAGCGAGTTTACTATTAAGTTTAATTAATGTAATGTACAATTTCAATTAAGTATTATAATTTTTATTTAATTTTTTCAGCGTTGAATTGATATTTAATGTACTGTTTGAAATTGTACAAATTAACCTTGGTGACATTATTGTATGTGGGATGAATAAAACACTTTATTCGAATACATCACTTATTATTTATAAGACATTTTCATTGAAAAATTTAGAAGTATTAATTGGTATTTGTTGAATTTTTATTTCCTCATTTATTTTGTTTGAGTTTTCGCTCTTTTCTATTAATTACGTACTATATGGGGTTTTTCTAAAAAGCCTAGCATATATTTAATCGCGAATTTTTCAGACCAATCATGTCGATTCAATCCAACTTAGTTAAACAAAGTGGCCAGCACAATCCCCAGACTTGAATACCATAGATAACCTGAAGCAAAAAATACCCAACCTTATTTCTAAAAGAAAACCGACAAAAAAGGTGAAATTAATTGAATCCTTCAATATAGCCTAGTTTGGCTGTATTTCCAAGGAAGAACTGGAAAATTGCCATGTCTAAAAGATGCGAATTTGTCATGAAGAACAGGGGCTGGCCAACTGAGTAATAAAATTAATCTAATTTATTATTATTATTCAGATCATTATATTGGAAAATACAATTACCTATTTTAGAAATTGGTAGCACCGACGAGATTCCTCCAACAAGTAAAGTATATTGAAAATGAAAAACAGTTGCTCCTTTTGGTATAAAAAAATAACAAAATGTTGGTAATATGATTTAATTATTTATTGTCGCAGAACTACAAACTAACAATAATTTACATAATTTATTATGGTACCATCACACTAGGTGCTATTAGAATGCTAAAAACACGTCACGTATGCGTCTCAAAATGGGATGATAGGAAATGGAACATCTTTTTTTGTATAAAAAAGTCATTTATGCTTTGCTGGCTTATTAGAAATTTTACTAATTTTTTCAGGCTGAAAACGGTTAAACACTTTTTAAAATTGTTTACTTTTTTGTTAAGATCGACTTACGCCAGGGGAATTTCTAGAAATGTTACTGTTACTACCATTGGGCATTAACGGTCGCTGGGTAGAACTAGTATCGTGCTTTTCGCCACCACGTCTCTCCAAGCTAAACATAATTTTTCTGTTGAAAATGTTGATAATTTAAAAGTTAGACGTACCTGTTGCTCCTAGACGATGACCCTGCTCTTTTAAACATTCCCGTTATTCGTTCTCTTAAATCCTTTTTGCTACCTTTTTCTTCGTTTACGTCAGAATTAGAACTAGGCTGTAATATCAGTGCTTTGAAGAATTTAAAATAGTCGTACCAATGGAACTTACCTTCGAAGATAGAGCTCTGCTAGGAGAAAAGTGTCCAGGGTCCTGATCATCTATGCTTCTAGATTTTGTCAGCTGTTTCAATTTACCCATAAGCCCTTTTTTCTTTTTTTCGGTACCACCAGTTTCACTTTGCGTAGATCCAGCTGACAATCTGCTATCAAGACTTGTATCTCTTTTACTTCGCCTTACATCTACATCGGAACCTCTATCTAAAGATTGTAAACTTGACATACTATCATCGTCATTTCTCCAAATACTTTGTTCTTGTTGAATGGTATGTTCTAAAGATAGACTTCTGCGGTGTAAACTGCTAACTGTGCTTCCATTCTTGACTAATCCTTTTGTAGTTTGGTTGGATTCGGGTAAGTTGTCATGCTCAGTCGAAGTAGCCCTTCGCATGCCCATTGTTCTTTTAAGACGTTCTCTTTCTCTATTTTCTTCCGTAAGTCTCTGATAACGTCGCAGTTCTTCAGTCACATCATTTAATTGCGCCATAACAGAATGAATTTGCGTTTTTCGTTCTTCTCCTCGCGGTAATGAAGGTTCTCTACTGAAGTCTTTTTTTTCTAAAGCAGGGGATGATTCTCTCGATTTAGGACCTCTTGTTCTTCTTGGTGGAGTTGGAGTGTAGGGATCTTTTTCCGTTGCACTTTCTCTCGACCCTGTTAGGTCTGGTGTTAATTTTATTAATGTTTCAACTTGTTCTAATAATGCATTAATTCTTCTATCGTCTTCTTGTTCCGCTCTTCTTCTTGTGGAAATTAAAGATTTAAATTCTTCTCTTTCTTTATCGTGTCTTTCTTTTTCTCTTCTCAATTTTTCATTGGTGGTTCGCAATTTTGCATGGGCATCTCTCAATTCTAGAAGATCACATTGAAGTTCCGTTAATTTTCTTCTATTCTCTTCTTGGTCTTCTTCAAACGTCTTCTTTAGTTGTTCTTGTTTTCTTTTGCCCTCTAGTCGTTCTTTGTCCCGTTCTCGTTCTACTTCGAACAGAGTTTGCCGTAAATCTCTAGCTAAAGTTGACGTTTCTTGCAGTAGCCGTTGTTGTTCTTCCCTCTCTTTATGCCACGCCAGTTCCATGCGGGTCTTAAGTCCTGGAATTTTGGTTCTACCACTGCTAAGTATTCTTTCTTCTTCAAGCTGTGTTGTTTTAAAAAGAAATGATAAACTAGATTCCAATTTAGGTGGAACATTACAGTTTAGCGAGGAAAATGTGAAAATAGTGTGAGTGCAAGTAATAAATTTATCCTACGGATGACTATTTCATACTCACTATGCTAAACTGCTATGTTTTATGAATTCCCTGTATATGGTGAGTTGTTAAAAGCAGAATATAATAAGACATGGATACAAAATTGTGATTTTTTTTTAATGGAAAATTTGAAGAAGACTTACTGATATTTACCTCGTTTACACGGGAATGCAGTTCTGATATTTTAATTTCCCAAGACGATCTTTCTGATACTAATTCAGTCTTAAGTTTGGAAGCCTCAAGCCTTGCCTCAGATAGTTCGTCTTCCATGCAGCTGATTTGTTGCTCCAGTGTAGCTACTTTTGTTCTCGATTCTTCAATCTACATTCATTTAATTTAAGAAACATGATATTGGAAGATGTACTTATTCACAATACCTCATCAAAACTGGCTATTGAAGCCCGACTTTCTCTTCGTGCTGCAGGGTTAGTTTTAAGATCTCCTATTGTCTTTTGGGCACCTTCTAACATATGTTTGTAGGTATCCCTTTCCCGTTTGAACCTAGTGACTTGTCCTTGAAGGGAACGGATTTCGTCGTTTATAACTGCTACTTGGCTATCATATCTCATTTTGCACTCGGCTAAATCTGATTTTCTTGATTTTTCTGCGCTTGTTAATCTGAAATAATTTGTGTAGACGTAAGGCGTAACAAATTTGTTTTAAATTACTTAATTCGTAATTGTCTGATTTCCTTCTCCATAGCAGAACTATCAGCGCTAATATTGCGCTGTATTTTGGAAACTTTGACATAGTCGTCCAACTTCTTTTTCAGTTCATCGTTTTCTTTGCGCATGTACTCCAATTGATCATGCATTACCTCGTACTCCTTTTTAATTTGGTCTAGTTCAGACAGTTTTTCATCTATAGATGTTTTTAATCTGCCTCTTTCTAAGCCAAAGGAATCGGATCCTTTTTGAATGTTTTTTTCTAGATGTCGGACTTTCTCCTATAATATGGTGGTTGATAAAATTATTAATGAACAGTGGCGGATTACCTCAAGGCTCGCAAGGGCCCCAAAACAAATACAACAAAAACTAATTCAAAATTTCTTGGTAATTATTTTGATTCATGTATAGCCGCTCAAGGTTACGAAAACTACGCAAACGCTTTGTGTAAAACACAGGGTCCAAAATCCGACCTGGGCCTCGCCAGTGGAGGATTACTGTACAGGCGCATGAGGCGCGCTTTGGGCTTCGGAAAGGTTTCAAAACAAATAAACAGCACAAACCATTTTTAATTTTAAAAATTGTCTCGCTAATTGTTTAAATTTTTACACTGGGTTGAAAATCTGACCTGGGCCTCGCTACGCTTATAATGCACGTTTAGACGGGTCTAGGGAGACAATTGTTAATACAGCGCAGTCAAAGTGTGGTAATTTTACCAAAGCCAAAAATGTTAAGTATTTTTGCCGAATTTAAATCACCCTGCGCAATTTAGCCTCTGGGTTACGGTCTTCTATACGCGGAAGCGAAAAAACGTACGGTTTTCTTGTGAAAATTCGGAAAATGTCATTGAAAAACTCAGAAAACATGAAAATTGCTTCACTGCAGCATTTTTACAGGGCCACAACAACGTGGGCAAACATTTGCTGTTAACGTGATTAATTTGGTAAAAACTAACTGATGTCAAATCATGTGTATTTCTGGGATAACACAACATTTCACAGCTTATCATCTAATGCATAACTTAAAAAAATTACCTTTTTTACAAAAAAATCGCACTGCAATCGTCGTGCAACCACCTTTTCGTAAATTTTCTTTCCGCGTGTTTCTTTTTTGCTACTAAAGCCATAAGTTTCTCTGCTTTCCTATATTAGAAAATGTCAGTGTATTGTATACGTAATAATGGTGATTATTCAAAGCTGTAACTGAAAATTCATACACCGGTAAAATACAAATAATTTCTGAAAAATAAACCTCGAGAAAGGCTGCAAACTCTGAAAATTGGGGCTCGCTATGCTTATAATGCACGTGCATGTTTAAATGGGCACTGGGAACCCATTTTTTAAGATAGTGCAATCAGTGCGGTAGTTGTTTACTGAAGTCAAAATTCAAGTTTTTGCGCCGAATTTTTGCTACATCTACATATTTTAGCCTTGGGGTTACGATTTTATATACGAAGAAGTGGAAAACGATTTTCTTAAAGAATATGGAAGATGTCATTGTATTCTGTACTTAATAATGCTGTTTTCGGATTATTTAAAGCTGTAACTGAAATAATACGCTGGTAAAGCAGAAATAATGTTTCGAATAATAAAGTGAAAATTGCTTAAATACAACATTTCTATACGGGCATGGCATAAAACAACGTGAGCAAATGTTTACTGATAATGTAATTAATCTCTCAGCAATCCATTGGAATTAAATTACGTGTACGTTTGAAAAGGTAACATTTCACAGCTTATAACCTAAGGTACAATATAACATCCAACATTTTCGTTTTTTGCAACAAAGCAGTGCGACTGTTATTTCGGAAATGTTCTCAATGATATTTTCAAAAATAGTAGTCAAAGTGATAAACGCGATAGTGTAGTAGAGAAATTTCAGTTGGATAAGTTTTCCGGCGTTTTCAGTATTAAAATCATAGGTTCTTCTGCTTTACCACATGCGAAATCATAATGCCCTAATTGCATTACGCACAGAAATTTCAATTTTTACGAAAAATGTAAATTTTTAACGTTTATGATTTCATTTTAAATTTTTAGCAGTGCCTTTTTCCTTGCTAGAACGAATAGGGCACAATACCATTTTGCCTGAGGCCTGCAAGTACCTTAATCCGTCACTGTTTATAGTTGTTTTAATACCTACTTGCAATTGCATTCTTTCTTTTATCAAAGTTTCATTTTGGGCGGAAAAAGAATCTTTCAAGGAATCCAATTCAGTTTCTACCTTTTCTAATTCTCGCTTTGATGACAATAATTGACTAGAAATTAAAAGTTTAATTATGGTTCGATATTTAACCTCCTGGAATTACCTAGCAAGTGTTTCTTTTTCCATGACCAATTTTGCTTTGGTAACAACATGCTCCTCTTCCAAAATTTCATATTTAGCTGTCAGATCATCATACTCCTGTTTTTCAGATGCTATTTGGGCTTCTAATCCTACAAAAATTTTTGTATGCAGTTGTAAATAAATAAATCAAAATAGAGGCTTACTGTCTATTCTTTCTTGGTATTCTTGCTTAACTTCCGAAGTCTTCTTGTTTCCAGTGCCAGGATTTAGCTCCAAAGTTCTGATTTTATTTCTTAATGTTCCCAATTCCATTTCTTTATTTTTCTGTTCTTTTTCTTGATTTGTCTTCAGTACGTCTAGTTTCTTTTTTTCGTTCTAATACGAATGCTCTTTTTAGTTTAGCTTTATTTTTTCCTCTTCGACTTACCTGCAAATCGATGTCCAGTTCAGCGGCTTTCTTTTCCAGTACAAGCTTGTCTTTTTTAAAATCATTTTCCAGCTTTTTCAATTTTTCTTCTGCGGTTTTCTTGCTTTTATTTGCGGTTTCCAATTTCGATTCAACCTCCGCGAGGTAAGCTTTGTTTTTATTTAGCTCGTCTCTTAATTTGTTTATTTCTTTGTTGTTAACATTTGTACTAACATTTGAGACAGCCTCGCGTTCTTTCCTAACAGATTCTTCCTGTTTGAAAAATAAAGATAAAATTCGGTTTTTTGATTAAATTATACTTTACCAATTGTCCAATTAATGTGTTTTTGGACGATATTATGTTTTCCAGGGATTTTATTTTGGAATTCAGCTCGTCTATTTGTAAGTCGAAAACTTTACGATCTGCGGACCATTTTAGAGAAAGTTCTGATTGTTCTGAATCCTTTAATCGACTTTTATCCCGTTCATCCTCTAGCTGTTAAAACAAACATTTGAAACGATATAATATAAATTTAACTAGATTATCACAACCTTCGCAGATAACTGTTTGAGTTGTTCTTTATTCTGTTTCTCGTTTTTCTTTATTTTCTCTTCGCTATCTTGCAATTGCTTTTCTACATCTCCAAGTTTTTTCAGTTTTGTATTAAGCTGTAAAAGAATCAAAGTATGATTCGGTTAGAAATATTTAAAACTTGAATATACTTACTTCTTTGGTCAATTTTTCTTTTTCTTCCAAGTCTTTCTTTATAGCTTTATACTCTTTCTCTTTTCTTTCTAGTTCGACTGTGAGCTTTTCTGTTTGTTGTTTGTAAGTTGAGAGTTCGTCTTGTTTTACCGCAGCATTTTCTAAAACATAATTTATTTTTTAGATTCCAACCAATTAAACTAACTTAAATAAAATATTGGATTGTAGTTTTTGTCAAATGAACTTACTTATTTCAGATTTTAATTTTAAAATTTCGTTTTCGAATTTCTGTTTGTCCTCAGTTACATTTTGATACCGTTCTTTGATGCTAGTCAACTCGTTCTGTAATTTCTTCTTCTCTTCGATATGTTTACTCACAGTGTCTTTTGTTTTTGCAAGACTATTACTTAAGTCTTCATTTTTATTTTTCTCCTGCGTGTTTCTCGATTTTTCACTTTGTAGTTCTTTTTCGACCGAAGCTACTTTTTCTTTCATTTCTTGGAAATCTTTCAAAGCACTTTCCAATTCCTTATTACCTGATTGTGTTTTTGCCTGTTTTAATTCGTCTTCTAATTTTGATTTCGTGTTGTCGTAGTTATTTAACACAACGAGCATTTCCCCTAGTGAGCAAAAAAATGTTATTTAACACGATATACGGAGTGCCAAGTTCATCTTGTTTACTATTGCTAATTTTGTTATTTTTGAAGATAAAAAGTTGATTAAATGGGAAAGGATATTGAATTTTTTACGAGCATTTTGAATAAGAGTTTCAATATGTTATGCTGCTCCGGTTTAACCGAAAACAGTACAAATTTTTGATTTTTAAACGGAACATTCTGTATATTTTTACATTTTTGGATAAGAAATAATTTTGCTTTTACAAATAAATTGTACATATGCTTACTTAAAATCGCTCATTACAAAGATACTTCACTTTTTGATTTTGCTTTTCTTAAACAATATTGCTATTGTCACATTTTTATTTTTGAAAAGAGAAAATTGGTTAAATGGCAAAAGTTTCAGTATTTTTCACGACAATTTTGAATACCAAAATGAATCTTTTATGGCATTTCCGGTTTGACTACCAGCTTTTGATTTTAAACGGAACACATATATGTATTGATTTTGTGAAGCTAAAATTATTTCCTATCTAAAAATGTAAAAATATATAGGCTGTTCTATTTAAAAATCGAAAGTTAGCAGCGTTTCCGGTTAAACCGGAAATACCCATAAAAGACTCAATTTAATATTCAAAATGGTCATAAAAAATGCTAAATTTTTTACTATTTATCCAAATCTTTAAAAATAAAAATGTTAGCAATAGCGGACAAGTTAAAGTTGGCACGCTGTATAACATACACTAACCAATCTCATTCTCCAAATCATTAACCATGGTTTTTAACGTAATTTTACTGGTAAATTCAGAAGGTTTTTTAGGCGATCGGTCTTTAAATGATTTAGCGGCTCCTTCTTTTAATTTCTTTAGTGTGTCCGCTAATTTGTCTCTTTCACCTTCCACCTACAAAATTAATTGGTTATAACATTTAAACGTTATTATTTTGTTGAAGTACTTTAGCTAGCTGCAATTTTAGTTTGTCTAGATCACCCTTTTCGCTTGGTTTATATTTGGAATCTAGTGTTGTTTTTGTCGATTTTTCCTCCATTTCTTTTATCCTTTTGTTGGCATACTCGAGCTCCACTTCAAGTTCAGCAATTCTGTCAATGTATTTTTCGCCCGATTTATCACCCTTTATATTTTTAGTTCCCCGCATTAATTGAAGTCTTTTATTCTCGGAACTAAGCTTTTCATTTTCACTTTCCAGAGATTGTACTTTGGTTCTCAAGACAGCTGTTTCTTGTTCAATTACTTGGAGCTGTCTTTTCATATCTAAGGTTTGTTGATCCAACACATCTAATGATCTGAAGAAGCAATAAAAAAGTAATGCAAAACTATATTGTTAATGGTTGCTCTTACTCTAAGATTACAATGTGCTTAAAATTTGTGAGCCATACAAGGTTCACCTACGTCCAGCCTTTAAGATACTACATGGATATTCAGAATTCAAAAATGTTAATAATTAATGTAAAGAGCAACAAAACATTTTTAATTAAATAATATTGTGATTAAAAACAGATTCATATTCTACGGTACACTGATGACAAATCTATACCTATCTATCTATCTACATATTAAACCAGGATCCGTTACACTTGTCTCAACTTTACGCCATGATGGCCTCCCATTACTAGAAACCAGATCTTGACGCGTTCATTATATAAAGCGCCTATTCGTATGTACTGGCGTTTATCCAACCAGTGTAGTTTTCGATGCAAATAAGAAACGTAGGTTGACACTGTATGTTTGGGTTATTGAAACGAAATTCGCTACTATCGCTCATTAGCAAATCAAACTTCGCTGAGGAAACATCACGCAAACCAGCAGTGGGCGACGGGCTTATAATTAAATATAATCTCGACTTTTGATTTTTTACAAACTTATTTTATTAAATTGTGCTATATATATACCGCTAATATTTTTGCGTAAGTATTATAATACGTTTTACTAAAACAAATAAAACAAAATAGTATTGGCAGTTTCGAATATACTAGCATACCACAAGATTTTGCTTTGATCTTTGATCTGCGAATTTGTCTTTGAGTAAATAAGAGTTACACCGAATTTTTATAATAATTTTATAGCGGCTTTCACTTTAAGACTAGAGAATTTGGAAAAATAGATTTGATATGTAGTCCAGTATCAGTATCTGCTTTCGTATTTACATTATTCTGTGTATGAAAAGAAAACTGTCGGGCAACCGCAACGAGACCGTCTTCGCATACAAATCGGTGCTTCTCTTTCTATTTTCTGATTTAAGCTATCACGTTACTTTTAATTGTAAAAGTATTGTTAGCAGGAAAGAGTGGGGAGTTCTAGAGACTTACAAGGTCAGAACATCAAGTTACAGAAAACACCATGATTGCGACTGCTTTCAATTATTCTGAATGGAGGTCTATGGAGGTCAAATTCGAAATATTTAACATAAACATCAATAGGGTGTGGATAGCGTGCTCTGAGCTTCGTTTTCTAGTGTGTCTGTATTTAAGTAGAACAATTCTTCCCTCTCTTTTGATATCCCTTTATTCTAATTTTATGATATCGCGTTCAAAGTTCAAAATCGATTTTTAAGTAGGCATGGTCGTTTTTTGGAAATACGTCATTAAGCTGTTTAGGTAAATAAACAAAAACAAACCCGCTAGAGAATATTTCCAATAGACAGTTGTTTCTATTATGATTTAATAAGTTCATACCACTTTTTGGTAGAAATTAGTATATTAAGAAAACAGAAAACGAAAGGTGGGGGTGACTGGACACTAGTGGGGTTACCGCGCTTCTTCCTCTAATGGGTCTATATTACCTCTTCCCCACATTTCTCTTTTTTGACGAACCAATATCCGTCATTTTTTTGCCTTACTAAGGTAAAAATGATGCCAACCACAGTTTTCCGAGTTCTTAGAGAGCCAAAACTTGTATTTCCGTTAAAATCTTAAAGTAGCTATTTCGTACAATGACACGCGTGGAATTATGGGAAAATATTAACTTACTTGGTTTTTTGTACTCCTTTGGCACGTTTTTGAATTAAATTAAGTTCCGCTTGCAATCTTTCCGCTTCCTTTTCTTTTTCTGTAAGTTTTTTCCGCATGTCGTTTGCATCATCTTCCAGACTCTGTTGAGTAGTTTAAGATTATATTAAAAAATAACAAACAGACTAAAGATTTACCTTTATTTTTTGATCTTGTGCACCAGTTCCTTTAACAGAGCCCAAGAGAGATTTTTTGGTCAGTTTGGTAGCGAGTTTGTCCTGTAAATCTTTAATTTTTCTCTTCTGCGTATCTTTCTCCGCTTCTAATTCTTCTACTTTTTTTCTTAATACTGACGCTTCCTGTTCGTTAAGTTCTAAAAGCAGTTTTAGATCTGCTGGATCTTCTTCTGATATTCCTTCGTCCTTTTCGTTAGGAGGTTCAGGTGTCAAACGGTTAGGGCTGACTTTACGACCTACAAATTTATTGTTGGATGTAAAATTTTGCACGGATTTTAACTACCCAGTCGTAATTAATAATTCAAATTGTGAAGTGATAAAAACTGAGCAACAAAATGGCAACTGTAGAAAATGGCTAGTGATGTTAAAAATCACTCGGGGAAATATTAGTGTTAATTAAAGCGATGTTAATATTTATGCGAAAATGTCTAAAAAACCAATTATGATAAGCAACTGTTAATTACACAAACGGGGGAAGATGAATTTGAATTTTAACAATTTTAAACATACTTTTGGCCTTTGTAGCCATTTTCTTCAGCTGTAAGACCAAGGATTCATTATCATCTTCAATCCGCGAAGCTTTCTTGCGCAAATTTTGAGCCTGTAAACAAAATAGCAGTAAATTACCTATTGGAGTTAGCAGAGTGGCCATGGGCGAAAATGCACTAGCTGGTTGATACATTCTAAACATAGTAAATCCATGACTTTGGATAGAAGACTTCAAAAGTGAGAACATAGATGAGGGGTTTGATTTTTGCTCAGAAAGTAGGTCAGTTTGTTGGGTTTTGCAAGAACATTCAAGATTGGCTTGACAACTTGCGTCAAAAGCTTCCAGTGGATCAAATTGAGTTCCTTTATTTTCAAGGGAAATAAGTACTTGCACTGACTTATTTTCAGTACCTATCGAATCGGTTGCAACACCTATAGATTTTAAATTAGATTTGATGTCAAAATCAGTCTGCGAGTAACAGTCTGTTGTAAGATGTTTAGTCAGTAAAGTTTTGTCACAAAACGTCAAAGGCCGTTGTCTTTTGTATATTGGAAGTTCTGGTGATTTGTATTGACTCTTCCTCGATGGACGGAACTAATTAAAATATTTCTTACTGAACGGAAAAATAAAAACAGACAGCATGTATACCTCTTCCTCCGCAAATTTCAACTGCTCTCGTAAATCTGCTTCCCGTTCAAGAGAATCTTGCAAGTCTCTTAAGAGTTGCACAGGATCGTCTTGGGAACCCCCTCTGGTTAAAGACTCTCGAGATACTTTCTACGGTTATTGAATAAAAGAAGTAATGGTAAGAAGTGGTTCTACAATTTTTAACCCTACCCCTTCTGCAGATGAAGCTTTTGGAATATTTCCCAACATGGGAGCCTTAGTTTTGGTGTTAGCTTCCTCGGACTTGGTCAGCTTAGTATTGGCTTCGTCCAGTTCTTTTTGTAACCTGTGCGATATTTCATGAGACACCTTTAATTCTTGCTCCAAAGCTTTAATCTTATCCGCATTATTCAGTCCTCCTCCAACCTAAATACATATTAAGGTTTTTAGTTGTCTGATATTGTTATTAATATTTAATAATACTTCTCGAAGTTTTTTTTCTGTTTCTCCTTTTTCTACTTCTAGTTGCTCTGATTTTCTTTCAGTTTTTCTGAGTTTAAACGAAAGTATTCTACAATTTTTGGTAGTTTGCTCTAGTTCTTTCTTTAGTGAAGTGTATTCATTAGCTTGGTCCTCTCTGCAAGTAAAAACCAAAATGACAAATAAGTTAAGGTTTATAGGCGACCCAACGGCTATGGTTATATTGCGTTTGCTTAACAGGTCGATCGGTTTGTTTCCTGTCTCCTACAAGTATTAAACTCGCAATTTTAAACAAATCTGTGATTTTTTAACTGGAGACCCGCCGGCGCCGCTTACTGGGTCAGTGGCTTTACCGCTAAGCTAAGGGCGCGTTTACATTTGAACACGCACGAGCTGAGCACAGACGAATGCTCTACTGTAAACGTATATACGTTAACATTCGCCGCTGCTCACGCCGCACGCCAATAACCGCACACGCAAGCCGACTGGAGTCGGTTCTTGGTCGATGCTCAAAGATAATTGTACGCCAAGAATAGTCAGTGCGAACATGTCGATAGCCACTTTTATTACGGTCGTCATCTGTGGCGCACGTGCTAAATGGTAATACAATTATAATATTTTAAAACGATAATAAGCATGGAATCGAATAATACTCAATCTCTTTTATTACTAGGAGTTTGGGAAGATCGAACTAGTTTAGAACCACAAGCATCCAGAGTATAATTCGAAAAATCTAATTGATTATAGCCAATATAAATATTCCTGATTGGATAGCCCAGACGTTCAAAAAGAAAATTAAAGGCTTGTTTGGCTCTTTCCGCAGAGTTCGACAAAGCTGACTTGCCGAATTACACAACACAAATCACAAATCTTTATACCGTGCGCGGGAAGTCAAAATGAACGCGATGGACACCAGCGTACACGAGGCTTTTTGCCGCTGTCCGGTTTGCAGCGGTCGTTTCACCGCCGCCAGTTAGCCATCGACATTTGGCCGCCAAAAGTTATTAATTGTAAGTTCTCGCGGCCAAACGCGGCGAAAGGCTCGCGACGAAACGGCAGTTACGGCTAAACCGCGCGGCAAAACAGCACCTCGCGGCAAAACAGCACCTCGCGGCAAAACAGACGCGGCGAAACAGCCGCGGGGAAACGACGACGGCGAAATGGCCGCGGCAAATCGTTCCATTCCCTAAAAACCCGCCCTAACAAAGCATGTACGTATACTTTAAAACAACCCATATAGCACAAGATGTCTATGGGAGGCCGATTTTTAATATATTTTATATCCATATGTACACGGAAATGTTATGGGTGTGAGATGATTTTTTAACAGATATCCATTTATGGACATCAAATGGATATCTGATCTTGAACATCCAATGGATGTGGTTTAACATTTCCTTCTAAGCTCTACAGTAACGTTTTTATGCATAACTTGCTGTCGGAACTCTATCCACTTGTTTGAACCTTGACGGCTGCGTGGCGTTATCAAGCTTTGTATGGTTTTGGTTTCGTGAGCCGACCGATAAAGCTGTTAGTGTGGTCGTGTATTTTCTGTGTTTTTAAGGAGATTGAATAGTTACAGTAATAGTGGTTATAGGTTGTGAGTTTTGCCGTAATCACGCAAGGTAACTGATTACGTCTTTAACGTCTATCCACAGTTATTTGCAACACATATAACAGTCATCAATAACTCAGAAATGCGTATGATTTTTCGACAGATTTTAATAAATCGAGCTGCAAAAAAAAACTTAATCAGTGAGGGGGAGGAGAGGGAGAAGGAAAAAACAAATTGTTTATCATTCTACGACATGCGGTTTTTAAAATTTTTTGATCGCTCTGTAGAAATTAATGGATTTTCCAAGATGTAATTTTGAAACAAATCTTTATATTACAGATTCCGCTAATATAGTAAGTACCGAAGCAACGCAAGAAAATTCAAGGAAGCTGTCAAGAAATGGTTGCGTAGACCCTACCGATAATGAAAAAAAAAGGAATAATTAGGGATTTGCCTTATTGCGGTTTTTAATCATATTTGTGCTTTGCCGTAACAAAAAAACGTGTTCAACCAATTGGAATTGTTTTGAATTCTTTGAATTTGAAACTAGTTGAAATATTGACGAATTTCACGAAAATCACCTAGAATTATAAAAGTTTCAAACATTATTTTCATCCATGTCCAGGTGGGATATCCAGTGGACATTTTATGAATGTTTTTTGCTATATGGGAAGTTTGTGCTTACCTAAAATTATCTTGAAGTTCTTCCATTTCATCTTCAAGGTCACGTAATTCTTTCTTCATGTCTTCATTTTCGTCCATAAGTTCTTCACATAATGTTTCTGCTGCTAATAGTTTTGATCTTAATTCGTCCGCCGCTTTTTGGGCAGCTTGAGCTGTGGGTCTACTTTGAACATCTTCTTCCAGCTCTTTTACCCTTAACGTTAAGCTTCGTTTGTCATCTTTTACGTCTTCCAATTGACTTTGAAGTTCATTACAACGTTGTTGCAGCTTTAATACCTGTGTGTAAATTGAATAAAATTTGTTTGTTTTATTTATATTTAAATATAGAAAAAAGTAAAACATACTTCAGTTGCGGTTGTTTTACTAGTCGTGGTTTCCATGGAAGCGAGGCGTCTTAGTAAAATATCACTTTTATCTCTTTCCAATCTATCACATTTGGATTTCATAGTTTCAAGTTCTTGTTTTAAACTATCAATTTGTTCTTGAAGTTCGTTATCATGATGATCTCCTACAAGAGTAGTATCTGTTGTTTCTGTTCCGGCATTGCTGATTGTGTCATCTTCGCTTTCCGTGCCATCTGTAGGTACTGTTACATTTTTTTCTTGTTTAGGCTTTGATTTTACCTAAATTGAAGGGAATGCGAATTTTTCTGTAAGCCGATTTTAAAAAGAAAACGTTCAGAGTTAATTTGCTCGGTTATCGGATTAAACGAAAATTTGCTACATATACGAATGATAGTAAAGGGTGTGTAAGAGAAATACGTGGGATTATAGGCACACAACATTTAACAAAGGACTAGAGCTACAAATAAATATAACAAAGCGCTGAAAATATTATTTATTAGGCAGCAATTAGTAGAAATTTACTACAGGGTTTAGGTATGTGGTATCTACTTGTCACAATTATTTCAACTTACTACTTTAAATCATAAACACACTGTAACCCAATAGTAGTAACAATAACACAAGGATAAAGAAAAATTTAAAAAGCTACAAGACGACGTCACAACACAACATTTATTTACTTGTATGAGAAACTGTACATCATGATTTGTGTTTTCATCAATAGACGCTTTGAGTTCTTTTACTTGTATTCTTTTGGATCTGTCATGTGACGCTTCCTTAATGGCTTGGAGTTTCTTAGCTCTAACTGCTAAACTGTCGCTTTTATTGAACACAGGCGACCTTTCCCTCATATTCATAGAAAAACTATCTGATACTAAAAAACCAACTGTCAGAATTACAAAATCCAAAAACACAAAATTCACCTGTCCGATGTGCCCTATCTATCGGTAATTGCTTTCTTTTGGGAAGTGTTAAACTAACTGTCGGAATATTTGCTTGAGTTCCATCTTCCAAACTAGCCAAGTCTGGAGTAGACGGCCAAGATACTGGACTATTAAAATCACTACTAGTTTTTGTACTGTTCCGATTTTCCGGTCCCAAGTTCGAACTGGAAGACCAACTTCTTCTGTGTTCGTCGGTTCTCGTGGACCCCCATGAAGTTAAATTGGGTGAGGATGATGTGGATTCATCCCTTCTGAGATATGGGTCTTCGTCTCTTTTCCTTCCACCGTGTTCTTTATAATCTCTAACGGATAACATAAATATTTATAACGCGAGTGGAAAAAAAACGTTTGCCAATAGAATACCTAAAACATCGTTTACATCTCGTTGGCCATCGGACCTGTGGATGAAATCCTAGAGGACATAATGGATCTCCTTTTGAAAGAGGATAGAGATGATGCATGTTTGAGTGAAGTTATTTAAACGGGAATTGTGAGATTGCTAGATTAAAAGGCGATGGTTTATTCTAGATACGAACTAATGGATCCGGCAGTCTTCTTTCTATATGTAGATCTCCAGATGAAACAAACACACCGTAAATTGTTGGGTGAGTTATCTATATATAGCGTGAGCGTAGCACTATTTGCAATAGCGACCAGATACCGTCTAAATTCGAAGCAAAAGATGCCTGAAATGGGATAGTCCTATTTCCTTGAAACTATTACACTATTTATAAATAATAACAATAAATTATAAAACATTTCAAAACTGCACCTCGGCTCGTGACAATTTCAAAACAACACTCAATCATTGGCAATTTTGTGCAGTGGAGTTGTTTGAAACCTTACTTACAAGCAGGTACATGATTTATAAGTACAACACGCACATTAGCTCACCACACTTTGATTATTACATAACTCGAGTGGCGTAGGTATTACTTTATTGCGAATACCGAACGGTTATTTATAGCACTTCTTTAGTACTGTTAAATACAAAACATTTTGAAAAATTACGACGTAAGTTGGTAAATCGAACGAAATACACACGTTTGAGTAGTGGCAGGAACGGCGGTCGTTGCGACGAAAGCGTCGACCAAATTCCGTGCTTACCCAGTCCGCTAACTTGGGGATACGCGCCAAACAATTTATAAATTGCATACGTGTTTCTCTTTCCTTCAGTAGCTTATGACGTACCGATGCTCTGGGTAAAATGAGATAGTATCTGACTTTTTCTTGTCTATATATTTTTATACTTTCTTTGCGGATACGTATTGAAAGTTGAAACACATTGCTACTTTAAAACTTTTAATAGGTACAAAATTCTTTACAGCGAAATTTAATATACACGTCAATCTATTGGCTGAAATCGTTGAAATGAAAAATAAACATCTAAAAATATCATTAAGTCATTGTAGATTTAACCGAACTATTTTCTTCAAATTGTATTCAATGTAACTTATTACTCGGAAATATTTGGGAACTCCTCTCTACCAAATTTCAAATTTTTATTACTGTCCTGGAAAACTAAGGGCATTATGCAAACAAATTTTTGAATATGTTTAGTAACTGCTTGACGTAAACATTACAATATTTCAGGTTCCATTGATGTGGAGACTACAATGAAACAAAAAGGGGAAATAAAAATAGGTAAACTAAAAATAAACAAAATTAAGACTCATAATTAGTAAGAAATACTTATTAGAATTAAAATATTTTTCTAGTAGCGCAACAAGATTAAACATAGCCTATTACGACAATAAACTTTACGTCGATCTGTCAACTCATTTCTAAGTAAACAGGCTTTAAAATTAGGTAAGCGTAAAAACCGCAGAAAAAAGCCCGAAAAAAGCCTGGGAAAAAACCGCGGAAAACAAAAAGAACTCTGTTCAAAGTGCACTTCAAACATCCCTGAAAAAATATACCTGGCAAAAATCCCACGGAAAAAAGACCCGAAAAAACAACACCGGTAAAAAAATCACCGGCAAAACAAGCCCTTAGAAATAAAAACGCATTGAAATAAAAATCCCCAGAAAAAATCGCTCAGAAAAGACCACAGAAAAAAATCACCGGTCAAAAGATGTTACTTGTTTTCGACCAAGCTTTGGAAGACGGAGGTATATCAAAAATTCACCATCAAAATAGGCTTTTAAAAAAACGAAACCGGTTGCGGAAGCTAGACATATTTATTTGGTAGCTTTTCTTTTCTGAAAAACGTTTTTACTTTCGCATACTTTCGTTTTACTTTCCTCTACTATTAGTACAGGGATGTACTGATTTCACGAAGATGTTTGAAATCGAGATTTTGCGAAAATGTAATTTTTAAACGAGTGGTGCAGAGTAAAAAAAACACGGAGAAAAAGCACTTTCTTTTTCTGGGGGATGTTTATTACTTGTTTTCAAAGGTATTTCGAATCGGGTTGTTTTTCCGGAGAAGGTATTTTTCAGGGAATGTTTTTTCCGGGTCTTTTTTCCGCGACTTTTTCACCCAGGGATTTTAATCAGGGATGTTTTTTCCGAGGCTGTTTCTCCCACGGATGTTTTCCAGACGCAATTAAAGGTCACAGTAGACTATTATAATACTTAGATTTTTATTGTTAATGTCTTTAACTGTGTTTTTTATTGAGAAATTAAATTATAAAATTACAAGGATGTTCGTATTGGTTATATTTAAAAGTTTGACTAATGGCTATTTACATATTAAATTAAAAGTAGGTACCATCAATTAGAAGCTTTATGCTTTTTTTCCTCTTTTTACCGTCAGGCTTCTTTTCGGATTATTTTTCCTTGGCTTTTCTTCGGCTTTTTTTCGCCGGTGTTTTCTCCGTCTGCTTTTCTTTCCCTGGCTTTTTTTTCAGGCTTTTTCTCGGCCGTGTTTTTCCTCTAGTTTTATAAAATTCAGCTGTAACGGCTGTTAGGTCAATCAGACTACATGCAATATTACGAAATGGTCAAAGTTTAAGTATACATGTTTTTTCGGGAAATCTTTCTTCTATTATAAGTTTTGTATAGACAGGTTGCTGTGGATGTTCGGAAAAACCGAAGAACTAAACGAAGAATATATAACGGATGAAAAAGTACTAGAGTATAAAGAGGAAAGGATAGAAGACAGCTGCTAAGGAGTAAGACTATTGACGGCCGATTGAAGTGTATTCCGGAAGTGGACCGAAGACCTTACAAGAGGGATAAAAAGAAATATTTTTTTTTGTTAATAAACTGAAATCTAAATTTTCTGCAATAAATTCTTTTTTGGTTTGGATTTTAATACTCAATTCCTGAACCCAACAAAAACTGTGCTGTTTTTAAGGCTGAGAACTCAATTATCCTTTAATTTTGAAGACAAATTCCGCCTATGGTATTAAGCTTCATAAAAATCAAAATCCCTGAAATGCGAGTTATATTTAAATTTATCATTAGGGCAACCAAACATGTACTAATGCATATTTTTTCAGCAAGGCAACGAAGAATATTTCCTTGGTTACAAAATATTAATATGATATAATAGAAGTATAAATAAGGTGCCAAACATGGTGAGGATTTTGTCGTCCACTTACGGACCAATACGTAATAAAAATGTGAACTTCAAATAATACAGCGGTATAGCAGACTGGTAGGTGGTAAATCTTCAAATGGTCCTGAGTGATTATTTGAGCACGTACATTTTCAGAAATATTATTTTTGGCCTGTTCACAAATTACATTGGCCACGTTCTCAGATGATTATTTGCAAGCCACTCCACTCCATTCACTAGGAATATCGTGGTTGATTTCGTTGTTATTCTACTTCTTGCCTTCAAAGTGTGCACTTTATCCTTTTTTTATTTGAAAAAATGTATCTAGTTAGCAGATGTTTATTGTTTTAGTTTTTTTTTATAACTCATTATTTCTATATTTTATTTTTATTTTGTTATTATTTTATATGTAATATGTACCTAATATGTTTCTTTGTGTTCTTATTTTATATGTTGTATATATAACAGGGAATATTTTTCATATAAAGAGAAGAACAGAAATGTATACAGAAACAGTGTGTGCAAAAATTGATTTAATTTAAAAAAATCAATATTTCATGATTGTTCTAATTAAAATTGATTATTTACAATTTAAGCATTTTATTTTATTTCGCCAATAGGTGATAAACAACAAACATTTTATGTCAGTGCTGCATTTAGAATATTTGTAGGAGGAAAATTACTGACGAATTAAAAAACATAAGATTTGAAAGATTGAAATTTTAAAGAGGCTAACAAGAGTCAGTTAGGTATCCATTTTAATCCACAATCCCTTGCATCCTGGCTTCCTGGGGTTTTTTGCGTGTTGTACTTTTCTTGCTGGTTTTCAAATCTTGTGTTAAAATCGCAATTTAAAACACTGATTCAAATCAAGTGATTTTACTCCGGTATACCCTGGGCAGACGTAAATTATACAAAAAATAATTTCAAATTTAAGTAAGCATCTACTATCTAAAGAATGCAACAAATAATTATGTTTATCGGTCAGTTGCCAACCACTTAGCACACCATAATTATTATGAGGAATTAGCATAAATTTGCAAATAAGTTTTGAAATAACGAGATGTGATTATACAGTGAGGTCGTAAAATGACTCTCCCCCCTTCTAATTTTTCGTCATTGAAGAAAAAAATATAAATAGCACGGGGGGTCAAATGACCCCTCCTTGAGTAGAGTATAATTCTAGATTTTGGGTAAATTTTATCAATTTAAAAACAAATGACAGGCTCCAGAATTATTGGTTTCTGATATTAAACAAAACACTAAAAAAATGTATTAAGCGAAACAGCAGAAATAATTATTCTTTCTATTTCGGCATAAAACAAGTTTTGTTAATTTATGCTTTAGAATGTTGTCATTATTTTTGAATCTATAAAATTGTCCCAAAATTATGCTCTACTCAAGGAGACCTTTCAGACCGTGCCATATAATATTTTTTTCCGAAATGGTGCTCTGTCGCCATTTTGTAAATTTAAGTCGACATTTGTTTTTCAAAAAATAGTATTTGTTCTCCAATAATAATAACCCAAATTTTGTAGCCTCACATCAAGCCGTTCAAAAGTTAGTAGGGGGGGGGTACATTTTACGACTTAGCTGTATAAAGATATGATAGTAATATTATTGGCTGTTTTATCTACACTGCCATTTAAATTTAAAAAGTTTTAAAATTAAAGCAATACCACTATAAGTAGTAATAATAACGAAACAAACAAACTGCGTTTTATATTTTGTATTTTTTCTGTGGACTATTTTCCTCTGAATTTCTTTTCTTGGACTGTTTTTCCGTTGTTTTTCTTTCTAGTGACATAACGATTTTATTTCTTTACTTATTAAAATTAGGAAAAAAAAACTGTTCCCTACAAAACGTAGTCTAAATTTAAATAACAGCTTGATAGGATTTTTGTTATGATGAATATTTTATTTATTTAAATAATATTTAATGCACGTTTAGCTTTTTAGTTTCAGAGTTAAGTTTATTAAAGAGGTGTAAAAGTATTGCGTTATTCTTATTAGAAATAAATATTTTATTTTTATTAGAAATAAATATTTATTTGTTTTGCAAGCATGTTCTAGATAAAAACAATGCCAACGAGAAACAATAGCAAAACTGCTATTGCAAACTCATTGCAAGCTTCTGTCTGCATTAAATTTATGACTTTTTTTTCTCAAAATGTTTGCGAAGTAATTGCATAAAATTTCTAGATCATTTGAGAAACAAACAAGCCTCTTTCAGTGTGAAGAAAAAAATGCATTGCGCAATTTAAGAAATTAGGGATTACATTATAGCTTATTCACATTGAATGACAATAGTTAAGCACGTCTTATAATAATTCAGGTAGCGTTGTGCTACAGTCAGTATGAAACACTTTTTAAAAATATTTTTTAACTGAAAAAGTTACTTTTTTTAATACAGAATAAACTTATGTATTTATATCTTTTAATTACACTTAGATTTCATTTTTTACACAACTTAATTGTTTTGTCACAGCGTGTTTATGGTGAAAAAGGATATTGTTCAAGAAAGAAGAAGTGTAAATAAAAAATTTTATTACAAGAAAAAAAAAATTTTTTTATTTAAACTCATTATTAGTAAAATATATTTTTCCAGAAAGTCTACACAAATGGGAAAGCAGCTCTCATTTAAAGTCTTAATGAAATCAGGTTAACTAAATCAACTCGGACATATTGTCATTTCAGACATACATTATAATAAAATATTAAATTCATACAGCTGCATGATACAGAGTAAAAAAAACACAATAATAAAAAAACTTCACAAGTACAAGCTTCATAATAAAATGACAACATTGTCAAATCCTCAACGAGTAAATACTTACAGAGAATAATTTGCAAAGATGTTATTTCACTTGTACAATTACCAGACAAGCAAAACATCACGGAAATTACTATTAAGTAAAAGGATAAGTCTATATTGCTTCAAAAATTTACTCTAAGTATCTGCAAATAAGAGAAAAGAACAAATTTTGTTTAATTTTGGTTATTCATGTCATATAGTTTAAATTGTATTATTAATATAAAATTATATTGCTTCACAAAATTATTCTTTGTACAAAAAAGTATTTCTAATCCTTTATTATTATATTATGGTATATTAAAGAACATGTGAGAAAAGTGCCATGATGCAACATCCTCCAATGAACACAGAAATGTGGTATTACTGCACACAGCATGAGTTCTTGTGACCATTCTTTAGTTTTAGTCGAGACTTGGGACGGTATTTCTCAAGGAAACCCAACTGCTTTGCGTTGATAGCACCGCGTCTTTTTCTGGAATTAAATTCCTCGTTAGTTTTTTAATTCTTAAACTACCAACCAAAACTTACTCTCTTATTAGTTCCACTGCTTCTTCATATTTGAGGCCTAACTCAATCAGTGCTAAAGCCACCATCACAGGAGCTCTGCCTAGGCCGGCTACACAGTGAACAGCCACACAAGCATCAGGATTTTCTTGAAAGTGTATCTTTAGGAGTTTAAACCATTCATCTACCACCTCGTTGGGAGGAAATGTTCCGTCGTCATATACCAAATCATATACATCAATTCCCATACTTTTCAAGTCATCAATTTTGTAGGAAGGCTCGCAGACCCTCACAACTGCAGTCACGTTGTGTTTCTTGAGCTCCTGAAACATTGGAAATCATAGTCTTAATTGTCTAGAAAAATAAATATTTATTAATGAAAAACCGAGCTTCAAAACCATTCTCCAGAAACGGTTACATTAGCTTAGATGAAGCCTAAACCTATGGCAGATTTAATTGTTTAACCTATATTGGTGTGGCTGGGAAATACAATCCCGAGACGAAATTTCGATCCCGGAGTTTCGGGATTGAAAATGATCCCGAAATCAATTAGAATTGAATTAAATTAAATTTTATGCATTAATTTTAAGCTTTATTAAAAATTTTATATTTTTAAGAATTATGAAAATAATGGCAGAAAATAATAGTTCGTCCAAAGTAGCGTGGATCTGATGCTAGTACAAACTGCTCCAGCAGCGGACAACGCCTTTGTCGACCTCACATTTATGTCGTGGATTGCCAATAAAACTCATACCTCAGCTGCATTCTGCAGTAAAAAAAAGGCTAGTTCTTGTTCCCGCAAATCTCGGGATTTTCGGGTCCAAAAACTAGCCAAGATTAGCAAAAACCCCAAGACTGTATTTCCTAGTTGTGACCCAATACCGCAAACAAAGAAAAGGGGGCTACCTGAATACAAAGTCATAAAATTAAAGTGTTTAGAAAATACAAAAATCGAGTTTTTCAAAAAAAAATCATTCGAAACTATCATTTTAAATTAACCTGTTCTGAAAAAATCAAGGGTGGTTGAAAAATATTGTAAAAAAACCATTGAAAATAGTTCCTACTACTACTAAATAGTTTTCGAAAATAGGAAAGTCATGGAATCATGTATAAAAAACAATCCAAGAAAACTAGTTCCAAAAAATTTTGCAAAACAAAAAACTTTTCGAGAAAATTATTTCAATCTATGGTCTTCTGAACAAATCCAAAAATGGTGTAACACAATTTTTAGAACAATTCCTCAAATAAGAAACCTTCATGGGTTTCTCATTTGAGGGTTCTACTACTACTAAATTTTCCAAAAACATTTTCGAGAAAATCATTTATATTACTATCTTAAAAAAAACTTATTCAAAACAATCCATACAAACCCATGGAAAATTGTTTTATGGGAAAAAAACCATAAAAATCGTTTTATGGAAAACCATAAAAACATGTTTAAGGAAGGAAAAGTCCATGAAAAAAAACACGTTTTTATTATCTTCTGAAAAGATCAAAAAATGATCCAAAACAATTAATGAAGATAACGCATACAAAGAGAACCTATTGTTCAAATAGTTATACTAATACCAAGTAGGTTTTGGAAAATACAAAAGTTTAGCATAACAAAAAATCTTTTGCAGAAAATTATTTTAATTTATGGTCATCTGAAAAAAAAACGATTAAAATATTTCTTGGAAAACTCCATAAAAAGAAAACCCATGAAAACAATTACACTACTATTAAATACTAGTTTTTAGAAAATATGAAAGTTATGTTTAGCAAAAAAACTTCTCCAGAATATCATTTGAATTATGGTTTTACTGAAAAATTCAAAAATGGGTCAAACAATTCTTCGAACCAAATAAGAAGACAAGGGAATCCATGAAGAATAGTTCTACTACTACTACTAAATAATTTTTGCAAAATATAGTTAATTTTACAAAAAATTATTCGAGAAAATCAGTTTAAATTATGACCTCTAAAAAACAAAATTATTCAAAAAATCAAATAAAAGAGAACCCATGGAAAATTGTTCTATGGGAAAAACATAAAAAAAGGTTTTATGGAAAAGCAATGAAAACATGTTTAACGGAAGAAGAATCCATGAAAGAAAAACGGGTTTGTTTGGTCGTCCGAAATAATCTAAACAAGGTTCAAAGACATACATAAAGAAAATACATAAAAAATAGTTCTACTAATTAGTAAATAGGTTTTTGAAAAAGTTTTGCAAAACAAAAAACCTTTGGGGAAAATAATTTAAATTTATGATCATCTGAAAACAATCCTTGAACGGTTGAAAATAATTCTCGGAAAACTCCATAATAAGAGAACCCATAAAAACAGTTCCACTACCACTAAATACTAATTTGCGGAAAAAACGAAAGTTATGTTTTGCAAAAAAAAAAATCTCCAGAACATCATTTTTAATTATGGTTTTCTGAAAAAAGCCAAAAATTGTTCAATAAATTCTTCGAAACAGATAAGAAAACAAGAAGAGAACCCATAGAGATTAGTTGTACTGATACTAAATAATGTTGGGTAAATACTGTTAAATTTTGCAAAAAAAAATTCTCCAGAACATAATTTTAAATTATGGTTTAAGTTATGGTTTTCTGAAAAAAGCCAAAAATTGTTCAATAAATTCTTCGAAACAGATAAGAAGACAAGAAGAGAACCCATAGAAATTAGTTGTACTGCTACTAAATAATATTGGGCAAATACTGTTAAATTTTGTAAAAAAACCTTCGAAGCAAATCATTTTAATTCACAATAAAAAACCAAAATTATTCAAAAATCCATAAAAGGAGAACCCATTGAAAATGGTTCTATGGGGAAAAACATAATAAATGTTTTATGAAAAAACGATGAAAACGTTTAATGAAAGAAGAATCCATGAAAGAAAAACGAGTGTTGTAAAAATATCAAACAATGACAAAAAAATTCATAAAGAAAATGAATAAAAAGAGAACCCATGGAAAATAGTTCTGTTTATACTGCACAGGTTTTTGAAAATACGCAAGTTTTGCAAAACAAAAAAAAAACGTCCCATAAACTATTTTAAATTATGGTAAAAATTCAAAAAGGGTTTAAAACAATTCTTGGAAAAATCTGTAAAAAGAGAAACCATGCAAAATATTTTTGGTACTACAGAGCAAAATTAAAACAGTTTTATAGAATAAAAAACCATAAAACTCGTTTTATTGAATAAACAGGTAAAAATGTTCAATGAAAGAAGAATCCATAAAAGGAAAACAGCCTCAGATAAGGTTCTCCGCAAAAAGTGGGAAGAAGGTTCTTGAAAAGGTCATTGGAAGAAGAGAAAAGGTGCACTTTGATATTTTAGTAATTCAATTATTTTGTTACTTCACTCAGCGTTAAGGTTGTCTTGATTTATTTTACAGTAAATTGTATTGTTGTAGTTTTACTAACAATTTACACCATTACACGTTTTTTCCAACTAAAGAAGCTATGTGTCATTCAGCCATCGAAACGGAAAGGAAAAAAAGTTTAAATAAATATTTCTGAAATCCTCCTAGTGAATACCTGTATGTGCAACAAGTTGGAGCAGCCGCTCCCTTCCATCATGTACCTTAAAATTCATAAAAGGAACTAACATTAAATAAAACGAAAGTTTCTGATATGTTTGAAATGTTTTTCCTGACTTATTCAAACACATCCAAAAATCATTAAAAAAAATTTGGATGGTACTTACCTGAATATAAGTGAGGATGTTCTGATCGGAAGGCCTGTCTGTGATGAGGAATCTGAATCCTTTATAGAGAATTTCCGCTGGAGCGGGTCTGATGTCCTTTTGACGCATGGCTGCGCAAGTAGGTGGTATCACAAGACACTTAGAGTAACACTTGATGTGTTTAAAATATCAACCAAATATCTAAGAGGTGAAAAGTCTGGTCTTCTTCAATGGACAGAAACGAATGCGTGGCGAGAAGTCAAAATAACACCTGATTTCATCAAACCAAAAAATACTAAACAGTACTTATGTAGCTTGGCTATTCGATAACTAAAATAATTTATCTATGACTTCAACGTTAATATTCTTATTCAGTCTTTTAAATAACTTAATATAAAAATCTTTTATCTAGATGCAGTGCATCGAACTATATACACAATATACACAAATTCTTGCTTTGATATGCTTTAGCAATATACTGTTGATTGTTGCAAGGTAACTAAAAAACAAATAACATTAATTGGAATTGTTGAAGTTTTATAGTTAATTATTTACTTTTCTGGCTGCAGGTAAATTACAGCGGCCAATGAAGCTCTAACTAAAGGAAAATGGCGAGAATGGCTTAGTTATACGTTATACAGATGAAGCTCTAACCACAGTAGCTTATTTGTGTTGGGCCTGGCAATATTCTGCACTGTCCAAATGGAACTCCATGTAAGCGAGAACTGTCTCACCAAGAAACTATAGAAGAAAAAAAATAGCATTAATTTTGTGTATAAAAAAAATTAAGGGTACAGTTAGTTGATCAAGCGGAAACTTGTATGCAAAAAAGTGCATAATAATAATTGTTGTTACGTTTCATATGCGTCTAGATCGATTTGTGTTAACGTCAGTCTGCGTGACAGTCATATGACAACAAAGAGTAATCTGTTTCCAAAAATTGTTGAGACTCCGCCAAAAACGAGCTCGTTTAAAGTAAACACTTCTCCTAGAACCCATAATGCTCATCAAGGCACAAAAACAACAACAAAGTCACCTTGAACTATCTTGTATACATTGCATGTTACGTTTTCATACAAATTGTAATTACCTATTATCAAAACAGTAGTTAATCCTCCCAAATTTCCCAAGAACGTTAAATAATCATTACACTTTCAAACTCTGATTAAATTTATTCCGACAACATTATTTTATTATTCTTCGAAAATTGACATTTTTTACAACTGGAAATTAAAACCTAATGATTATTGATAAATGTAAATTAAAAAATGGACTTGCTATCGCTGGCACGAAATAAACAAATGCTACAGAGCATGCATTCGCAAAAATCTAAACCTCATATTTTTACGATTTCTAACACACTGTGAACCTTAAAAATTCCTCTGGAAATAGGAAATATTTGCAGTTGAAAAACGGCACGTGCAAGTGTGTTTATTACATGGCACCAATAACACTGTGTTGCCGTATAGTATCGTTTACCAATAGCGCATTTTGCAAACCCAAACACGATGTTCGTGTGCCAAAATTCAGAGTTAACAAAGACGTGTTTTTAATAAGGCCAAAAAACATGGTACCAATGCGCGGGAGGTGTAATAAGAAGAACGCATTATATGCATTTTAGCCCGAGCTATAAATATCACTGCGCCCAAACTCCAAAACTATGCGATTTACCAAATAGCAGCATAAAACATAAATGTTTTACGAAAATAAGGCTGTTTATTAAAGCTGGACATATCACAGGCGATGAAACTTACAAATTTAACTTTGTTTACTGATGCGAAATATTTGAATTAACCAGAAAATTTCCCAGGATTTTTTTTCTTTTCGTCAAGCTGTGTTGAAATTTAAAAAATTTTCTTTAACAAAAAATCGTGTTTTTTTTAAATCAATTATTTTAACTAAAATCGTGGAAATACGATAATCAGAGTAAAAGAAAAAATAATAGTTTATAAATACCATTGAATTTATGTAGTAGCAGGACGAGTATGCCACAAAACAAACTCACTTAACAATTTCGCAACACAGAAATTCACCAACGTACAGTAACCTAGCAAAAACCAGTCTATAATGAAGATGTCCGGCTGATATCTAGGCTGAGTTAAAATAAGTATGCACGCCCCCATTCACTGGCGTCATACAAAAATTAATTTACCGTTAGGTTTGCAGCTAATCAAACGAAGCTGTGGTAGGACATTTTCACTAAGCAAGCCAGCACACTTCGGCATATGATAATAAAAGTGCGAAAGTGGGGACATAAAACGTTCTTTCGGGGACACCTTCGAGCGATCTTTGATGCTTTCCTTTTCACAGAAATACTTGGAAGTTAATTAATTTTTGTAAAACACGATAATATCGTGTTTGTATAAGTGGAGGTGACTCGGAAATTCGCTTTTGAACAGTAAGTGTCATTCTGGCGAATAAAGACAGCGGCGGTCCTTTTATTGCTTTAATTATCTTTCGCGTTGTTATCGAAATGTCCTCGCTCAAAGCACGCTTACTGTGACAGGTAAAAATCAAATTAACATAAATGACGTATTCCACTTCCGTCATTACCCAAATAATTGTAGTTTTACATTGTGCACTAATTAAATGTTAATTGTATTGCACTGATTTATTCAAAAATGCCGTATACAAAAAGTTATAAAAAGACTACGGTCAAATGCCAACTGTAAACGTGTAAAAATAAAAACTTCTGAGACTATCAAGGACGAGGATATTTTAGTTATACTTAGTTTACGTAATGAACTCGTCGGTTTACACTGACATCTAACTTGAAGATATACAACATGGTTATCAAAAGAAAAACAGATAAGTGTTTTTAGTTTTTTCTTTAAATCTCATTAACTGAACAAATTAAAAAAAAACAAATCCAGCTTTTATTTTACCCTAATAAAAAAATTAGATAAATTATCCTGCACAAATTAAAAAAAACTCTAGAATAACACTACAAAAATGCACCTTCGCTTAAACTGCATTGAACAAAAATAAATGTGCGATAAAAAACTAAAACTTACAAGCAATATTTTTACTTTCCTATACTTTCATAAAAATGTTCGAATTCGAAACTTTGACGGAAATACTTTTATTGCACCTCTAAGAACCCATAGAAAAAAGTTGTTTTAAGATCTGCCAGTCTGTTCATAAAATACAGAATGCTTCATTTAAAAAAATTGCGATACTGTTTGTGCAAAATTACACTTAAAACCAAACCACCCTGTATAATCCTAAAACCTTTTCAACGGTGCATTTATTACATTGGCCTATGTCCATACCCGCTGCAAAAAATCGCATGAAAGAAACATTTTGTTAGTTAAGTTATTTTAAATTTGGCCGGCAACTGTAAATTTAAGAAAATCCCGGATATCTCAACCACCGTACATTTTAGGTATAGAAATACCCTATACCATCTTATAGAGAATTAAATATCGCATTCAAAAATGTAATGGGCCAGCGGGTGGTCTAGTGGTTAAAGTCCCAGGCTTTGAAACTAGACTCTCAACGGCAGTAGGTTCGAGTACTCTGCCCGTCGGAAATTTTTCTGAACATGTTAAATGCGGCGGGTCTATGGATGGTGTGTGTGGTGTGTATGTTGGGTTGCATGTCTTTCAGGGGTGGGGCATGTTAGACCGGTGAATAGCGCCGAAGTGCGCTGAGCCCGGGTAAGGGGGTGGGATGGGAATCATGGAGTCGTGTTCACGCACGGCCTCATGCTTCTTTAAAAAAAATGTAATAATATGCAGGGTGTTCTATTTAAAATAACAAAGTTGCTTAATGTACCTTGAAAAGTAAACACCCTGTATAAGTGAAATTGGTTTAAAATGATGCAGAACTGTTTACGAAATAACTTTTGTATTTAACTTATTTTCGTAAAGTTATTATTTAAGGCTGTGGCATCGATACATTTTATACTTTTAATTCACCCTTTGTATTATTCACTTCTGATTGTTGTTGTCGCGCCGAAATTATTCACTACCATAACATTTTTACTTTCGAAAATACGAGCACCGGCCCACGTCAGCTCAAAATCGCTTGATATACCAACTTGAGGGAAACCAAAAAAGGTACAGACGGATTAAATAGCGGGAAATTTAAAAATGTGGTGAATCAAAGCTCGCAAATTAGTGACTACTTTTTTTTTCTTTTTATGGTGCCATACCCATTCAGGGCGTTGGCTACCTCTCTCCTATGTCTGGGTTTGGTGCGCGGCGATAGATAATTTGCACAGACAGACATAGGGGACCTACAGTTTAACGTGGGCTCCGAACCACAGGAAGTGCATGCACTTCTTCTCCAGAGAGGTTTTCCTGGGGAATAATCCACCTCGCTGGTTTCCCGTTGCCTTGCGAGGGAGAACGACCGGGCCAAGGATCGAACCCGGATCCGCTGCATTGGTAGCCCGCGCGCTTACCACTGAGCTACGGCCGCTCTAGTGACTACTGCTCAAATGCTAAAATAAGCGACTTTTAACGACCTACACAGAAAAAAGTGACTTTTCTCTAAAAAAGTGACGATTTGTGAACCCTGATATATGAACCCAGATATATGAAAAATTCACACCCAAATTAAGGTTAAAAAAAATCCGGCACTGGACACGGAAGTTTTACATGTTTTTTGCAAGCATTTCTTCCGGAAAACGAACTTTCTAAATCTGAAACTCCTTAGGAGTAGCTCTGTAGTTCAGAGCTGGAAATAGGAATTTTGCGATTTTAAAACTTTCTGTTCGTTGAAGCGACTTGTATTATACATACGAGTTGTGATAATGCGAATGCACGAACGCAGACAGCTTACCCAGAATCCAAATGCATAAACACAACGCCGCGGCGAGATAAACGTGTTCTTTTGTTTTAGCATTCGGTTAATGGTTTTGTTTCTGCTCTTATCTTTTAATAGTATATTAAAAAACAAGTTTCATAAGACATGATTTTAGAGCACGCGTCCAAGTTAGAAAACGAGCCGCTTGCGGCGAGTTTTCTAATGGACAAGTGCGCTTAAATGTCTTATGAAACGTGTATTTTATACTATTTTTTCTATTTTGGTCCAAAAAGTTAAAAATTACCATATTTTATATTTTAATTTAAAAATATAATCGATTAGGAAGTTTTTTTGTTTTTTGTTTTTGTTATGTGACTGTTGGTAACATTTAAAGCAATTTCAAACAATTCAAACTACTGTCAAATTAAAATTTACACAAACTGTGTTTGAAAGTGATTTAATTTTTAAAATACCTAAGATTTGATGATAAGATGGAAGAAGAATTATCTTGCACCCCACCCGTGCTATGCAAAGCAGCGGAAAATGCGCTAATTAATCTTAATTTTTGGAACTTACAATTTGAAGGTTATGTTTATAACACGCGAAGGTTTTGTTGTCACATGGTTGTCACCAACCTAACAAAATAAAATTTTGAATTCTTTAAAGAGTTGCTTTATGAAATCCAAATGAGTTTCATAAAGTAGTCAGTAAAGAACCAAAATAGAAAAAAATATTTATATATAAAATAGAAAAATGTATCCACATTTGCAGTTTATAAAAATATTGCTTAAATAACAGGCCGGAATTAGCGATAAAATTAAACATACTATTCGAAGGCGAAGGCTTACGCTATTTATGTTCAGCGGCCTGAGGGTGTTCGAGAAGCAAGCAGAGAGCGTTTTATCTACTTTTTACCGCATAGCGACAGCCGAATGATTTTATCCGAATGAATCATTCGATTATTAAAAACATTCGAACGTCAATCATTCGATTACGCTCAACACTAGCTTATTTACTCAAAAACGAGTTATCAGATCGGGAAAAAATTTGATATTGTGAACGATGTAACGAACTAGAAGAATGTTTTTGAACTACTGAAACTAAGAAGTAAAAAATTTCAAAAGAATATTGCTTCAGAACTGGAAAATTTTTTTAGCGCAAGAAAAAAAAATTTTTACAGCTAAATCACTCATGCGCGATAGTAGAATAAGGTACACAACTTAATTTGACGGATTTGTTTTGGTTTTCTTTAATTCCAAGAAATCCAAAGATCTATTTTTTCCCCACAAAAAACTTTCTAAATACAGTAAGAGATGCAAGCCCGCTCGTATTCTAAGTTTTTACGGCTAAATCATTACATGATTCGACACTATATGCTTGGCCAGGGTAGGTATTTCAATTGTCCAACTGCATTGATGCCTCTTTTGTTGCTATGCGTGGACGACGTTCGGCGGCGTTCCGAATTCCCCTAGTTAGTAACGCCTCTGCATCTCGCGGAAAAATGCCTGATGCGGAATGCCGAATATAGACGACAGTCGGTATTAATTTAAGTGGCCGTTCTAATAACTATTAATATTTCGTTGAAAACAATAACATTTTGTTGTTTCAATTGTTTTTTAATCTAACGAGAAATCAAATAAATTTCAAAGCACACTAATGTGATTGCGGTAGACTGTTTGTTGTTTGCATTCTAAATATATGTAATATGAATGAAAATATTTTCAGGTTTTTCTCGAAAGTTTTGTATATAAACGAGATTTAAGTTTTCTATTATTGAAAACAGAAAACAATTCCCTTTAGAATGAAAGGACAAAAAATTGCTAGAGTGCTATTAACAAAATTTAACGATCGCGTCACACCGCTAACATTGCGCAATTCTTTGCTTAAATGTGCAGAAAAATTAAAACAAAACTATTTTTTAGTAAAAGTAACATTTACGGCACCATGACCATTATTTCATACTTTTGAAGGACCCTGTTTTATAGAAAACCAGCAAAACGTTTCTTTCCAGATATCGAAAACTAAGAAATTGATATTAAACAGAAAAAGATATTTTAATTTTAATTATTGTAATATTTTTGCAATAAAAAACATTTGCGTTATTTATGGCCATTTTATTTAATTTTTCTACTGCATATATTGTGATTTTCAAGTGCATATTTTCTTGGTGCGCTCGCCATAGGTGCAAATGTGCAGAAAAATTAAAACAAAACTATTTTTTAGTAAAAGTAACATTTACGGCACCATGACCATTATTGCATACTTTTGAAGGACCCTGTTTTATAGAAAACCAGCAAAACGTTTCTTTCCAGATATCGAAAACTAAGAAATTGATATTAAACAGAAAAAGATATTTTAATTTTAATTATTGTAATATTTTTGCAATAAAAAACATTTGCGTTATTTATGGCCATTTTATTTAATTTTTCTACTGCATATATTGTGATTTTCAAGTGCATATTTTCTTGGTGCGCTCGCCATAGGTGCAAATGTGCAGAAAAATTAAAACAAAACTATTTTTTAGTAAAAGTAACATTTACGGCACCATGACCATTATTTCATACTTTTGAAGGACCCTGTTTTATAGAAAACCAGCAAAACGTTTCTTTCCAGATATCGAAAACTAAGAAATTGATATTAAACAGAAAAAGATATTTTAATTTTAATTATTGTAATATTTTTGCAATAAAAAACATTTGCGTTATTTATGGCCATTTTATTTAATTTTTCTACTGCATATATTGTGATTTTCAAGTGCATATTTTCTTGGTGCGCTCGCCATAGGTGCAAATGTGCAGAAAAATTAAAACAAAACTATTTTTTAGTAAAAGTAACATTTACGGCACCATGACCATTATTTCATACTTTTGAAGGACCCTGTTTTATAGAAAACCAGCAAAACGTTTCTTTCCAGATATCGAAAACTAAGAAATTGATATTAAACAGAAAAAGATATTTTAATTTTAATTATTGTAATATTTTTGCAATAAAAAACATTTGCGTTATTTATGGCCATTTTATTTAATTTTTCTACTGCATACATTGTGATTTTCAAGTGCATATTTTCTTGGTGCGCTCGCCATAGGTGCGGGTTAGTGTTTATCTCCGGTGTGCGGTGAGAATGCAGAGCTACTTCCGTTCGCTTGTAGTATTATGTTAATTAATTACGTGTATTAATTACGTTAATTGCTTTTGAAAAGTGGGAACAATATGCTGCAGTTGCACACAGATAATCATGTCTTTTATAATTTAAAAATACTCGACGTGCAATATTACATGGGTTTGTAGTGCAGGTTACTGGTGTTAAATCGACGCTAACCGAGCGGGTGTAATGTTACATGTCAATTTTCTCGGGTAAAATGTTGATACAAACATACTTTCGAAACATAAGACAAATTTCGGATGTACAAGAAAATGTATGTCAAGCTTAGAAACACAAAAATCCGTATTTGAGAAAACTAATACCAAAGAAAAATGGTTAGCTTTCGCTTCTGTCTCTATATTAATTTTAAAGTTTGTGTTTTTATAGACCCCCACATTTTATTATTAGATGCCAATCTGCCCACCCATTCGGCATATCTGAAGAATAAAATAAATACGCGGCTCCATCGACTCATACACAGATGTTTTCCAAGGAATCGAAGTGTTGTGACACATCAGTAAGAAGACTCTCAAAACACTGATAAATATTACTCACACTACATAAGACAATCGAAGCATTGAGTCGTAGTATGATTACAATTACAAAATAATTAAATTCTCATTTCAGTCTGTTATAATTGAAATAAAATCTGTTTTTGTGAATTAATCAGTAACTCTGCAATTTCTTTGCAGTAGTAGTACGCCCCACTTTCTTTTGTAAAAAAAACTCTTCATTTTGGTCTGGATACACATTAATCATTATTAAAATAAAATTGTTTATTTCCAGATATAACTGATAAAATTGCTGCTACCTAACGGTATCTTGCATTTTTTATGCGTCCTTCATATTTTTCAAACTTTTGCTTTAGCATAAAATCTATACCGAATTTTTGTGTGCCAGAAACCAGATAACACGTGTCGTATTAAGATTATTGATTAAATTTTAACCAAATTAAAGAAAAAAACTTTCAAAACGAATGACAATTTCTTGCCATAGAAAGCTCCTTGAGAGGTCAAAATTCCAATTGGAATGATGATTAATTGGCGATTTAATATTGGGGCCCAACCGTTTCTAAAAAATAGAAAATAGAGAATGAAAAGAAAAAAAAATGTTAACAGAAAACATTTTTAAAAAAGTTTCTTCTACTGTATTTTTCCAAATATTTTGTTTTAATTTAGATTTTCACCCTTTTCAAGTCTTACAATATTACGCAGTTGGATGCAATCCTTTTAATTGTTGCTATAATTTATGAAGTTAAGCTCAAGCCTACTTGGTGTGGAATTTAATTTAATTTGATAAGGTCGGGTTCAATCAACCAGACAATTAGAGGATCAGTTACGCAATTTGAGGTAATTTGAATTATAACAAAACAGCCGGTGACGTATACTCTTATACTCTTGTGTACTTCTGAGAAATTCTCCTGGAAAATCATGTGGGTGGTTTGCGTTGGCCGTGACGTTATGAGAAACTCCACCTCCGCCCCCGTGCAGTCTGGCGCGCCATAGCAGATTCGTTGGGGAAAACAACCCTAAATTCAATAACAGATAAAAAACAGTGACGTTTTTTAATCTACTCTACTGATGAGCTTTTTAACATCACGGAAAATTGTGAGGCAATCGGGTTTTTGAATCAGAAATGCGTTCTATGTTTAATTTTAGGTAACGCGGAATTGATTATTTTCTTCAACTTGCTGAAACTTCATTAAATGCTTCCTGAATAATTAAGTATACCTTGAAATAGATCATGACATGCTTAGTAAAGCTTGAAATACAAATACATGAATTAGAGAAAAATTAAATTAACAAATTTTCAGTTTTCCTTGAACGCAACTTATACATAATAAAGATTTTGATACGGATCGGAAGAAATTAGTTTGTTACGTGAATTAAGTAATTTTCATGAAAATTACGATGTCAGTTTTTTTGTAGAATATGTAACCCTCGTTTTCTACTACCACGATGAGGAAGTAAAATGAGTACCTAAGCCATGGGGCGAGGTGAAGGCCGTTTTCCTTATTGTAGGCTCGTGGATGCTTAACACTGAAATTGGCTTCAATACTGTAAATATTTGCACGCGATGCCAACGCATTAGGGATTACTTTGGCAAGTTGAATATTCTTTCTATTTACAGCCAAATTTTCTGCTTACCATTCCGGATCTACAGATCGGCAAAAATGTGAAACGTTAATTCTACTAAAATTTAAAATTAACACTAGGGCAACCAAAAATATGCTCTAAAAAGTAGCAAAGCACTTCGCCTGGGCTTTGCTATACTTTTAAACAAAATATTACTTCTATACAGGGTTATTCAAAAGTAAGGAATAAAATTCGTATTTCTGAAGCGCGTTAGTTTTTGAAAAAATCCTCGGACACTTAAATGGATTGAAATATAACTGTCTCATCTTTTGTTTTCCAACGTCAACCTCCACACCCCCAACCACCTTGACTTAATTTTTTTAAATAGCGACCTATACTTTGTGTGGGCTCGTTGGAAAGCTTGAAAGAAACTACATTCAAATTTACCATCACAAATGAACTGGTATGGTTGGTTTTTGTGTTATAGCGATTGAAAGAAAAAATACACTTTTTTCAAATTTTTTGTATTAAGACATTAATAAATATCAAGTAACTAAAGCCATAACAATAATTTATAAGGTGGTTCATGTCATGTTGTTTATAAATTATTGTGTAATTTTTTTTAATACCACGTTGCGTGCCAAATACAACGTGTTGTAAATTTTCAATTTAGCGAAGTCTAACAGAAAAAAATGCCCCTAAAAATGAAGTTCTGAATCTTCTTCTAATGTTACTCGCGGGCTACAAATTTTTCGTTCCCCGTTCATTTAAAAGACGTGCATGAATTTTCGGTTTTCAATGATTTATAGAAGACATCACAAAGAAATTAGTGGACTTAGACATAAGCCAAGTTGCTCATTTCTAGCTCTATTATACTATTACATGAAAAAAATCGTGTGGCCAGTTCTTGAGCAGTATGTTTTTGAAAAAGTAAAAATTAAGATTTATTTTTATTTCACACTTTTAGTAGTTCCAATCACTGGTAACATTGTGTACCCTTAGGGCATATTCAATATAAAATTTCATCCCAATCTAAAAACCCGTTATTTAGTAAATAAGCGTTAAATCTCAAAATTTCAAAAATTCTTAGAAGGCACCAGAGAAAAATTTAGGAACTGGGACAACCAAATTGTAGCTCATTCATAACTCCACGAGCTTACAAAATTTAAAAAAAATCGTGATGCTGGTTTGAGTTAATTTTTTTTTAACGTTTCCGAAATATTTGAAACTTGTTTCACAAACTTTTCGAAAATTTTGTGCCCAGTAATATTGTTATACGGCTATTACGATAAAATATTTAAACCGAATCTGTCAACTTGTTTTTGAGTAAAAAAGCTAAAATCAAAAATTTTTTAAAGCGTAGCGGTCGCCATTTTGAAGCTAGCAAGTTGAAAAAAAAAGCGTTGGATTTACCCTAAAATCTTATATCAAATTTCGGTTTCAGATTTAGAAAATTTTGTTTTGTATTTCCGGCAAAGTTTCGATTTCGGAAATTTCATGAAATCAATACTTCCCTATACTAAAAGTATAGGAAAGTAAAAACCGTTTTAAAAGCGCCTACAACATGTTTTAGAAAAAAAAAATCTAGGATAAAACATCCCTGGAAAAAACAGCCCCGGAAAAAACACCTCCGATAAAAAAAGCCCCTGGAAATAAAAAACCCCATGAACGAAATACCCAAAAAAAATATCCCCAGCAAAAGAGACCTAGTAAAAAAATCCTTGATAACAATCTGATTCATGTTGTGGATCTCCAAACATTTCCTAATGCGCTGTGTTTACATTTTATAACATTTAGTATTCTTCTTTAAGACGACTTGTTAACCTGCAAATGTTTCAATTGAGCTAAAACTATCATTTTTATATGGGTGGTGCGGAGCAGTGGCGTTCCGCGGGGTCAAAATATGGGTAGGCAAATGCAAATCTAAAAATAAACATTAAGATTAAAAAATTCTCTATTTCAAAAATTAAGCAGGTTACCCTTATTACATATCCACAAAACAAGTATTTGCAGGGTTGGCACAAAAACAGATTTGTTAAAACATGTCAAAAAACTTTTTGAAATAATTCAGAATTTTTTGAATTAATTCGCATTATTTCCTTTGTAAAACAGTATCAGAAGAAACTAAAAAAATCGCATTGTATTTAACAAAGGAATACACTCTCGAGGAGGTATTTCTGAAAACATGTTGCTAACGTAGAAACTAACTAGCTTGCTTAGTGGTGGTAAATGTATGTTAGATAATTTATTGATTAATTCAGATGCATTTTTAATGGAATATTTAAGCTTCTAATCAAAACTGGTAATTATGTTATTTAATATTTTAGCCAACCTGTGGTTGGGTGCATGTATGTATGATACCACTGGTCTAATGGGCATCTTGGGTTTGTGTATTTTTAATAAACCGTATAGTTTTGGTGGTTGTGGATTTGGATTTATTATTTGTCTTTTTTGATAATCTGTTAAACAAACCTGACAATTTTCCAATGTTTGTTTCAATTCCTTCTGATAATTTTTGTGGGACAAATTATAAGTTAGCCATTTAGAAAATTTATCCAACTACTTCATCAGATAAATTGAAATGCGCCTCAATTCCATATTTTGGTGACAAATCAGAAAAAATAGCTAAAATTATAAACAAAACAAATAAATATAAAGTAGGCTTTAAAACAACTAAAAACATCTTAAACACTTTGTTTAATGCAAAATCAAAAACAGACGATTTGCTAAAATCAGGCATTTACAAATTAAATTGTTCGCAGTGTAATTCGGTTTATATAGGCCAGACAATTAGAAATTTTGATATTAGGCATAAAGAACACGTACGTTGTTACAAATATAAACACCCACATAAATCCAATTATGCTAAACACTTACTAGGACACAATCATTCAATGATATCTAATAACACTCTAAAATTTTTACACTTTTGTGATGACAAACGTAAGTTGAAGGAAGCATTTGAATTTCATAAACATTTAAAATCTGTACCGTTAACGAATGAACAAATTGATCTCTTAAATTCACCGTTATTGGACGTTTTGGAATGAGAAATCAAGTCATCTGGACGCAGATACAGAAAACCAAGTTTTTAGAAGTTAAAAAAGTAAATTTTGACTAAAACAATAATTTTCGACTTAAGAAATTCAATTTTTGAGATCATAAATAATTTAATGACTTGAGAAAAATGCAATTTTGTTTATAGAATTCCGATTAATATGTAAAATGGCGTTTCATAGTTATCAGAATCTCGCAGGTATGGTTTAACAAAACAATGCATACATATGAGTGCGATGTTGAAGATTGTCAAAGTGTCTGCTATTTAACAAAATATGGTTTAAGACGTTACACAAAAATATTTGATAGAATGTAAAAATTAATTTTTTAACTTAGCCTAGTGGATAATACCGCATTGTATAGAGGATTATTCAAAAGTATGAAATAAAATTCGTATTTCTGTAGCGCGTTGGTTTTTCAAAAAATGCTCCGACAGTTAAATTGAGTTAAATATAGCTGCATCCTTCTGTGATATCTTTTGTTTTCTAACGCCAACCTCCTCACCCCCGGCCACCTTGACTTATTTTTTTTTTAAGTAGCGATCTATACTTTGTGTAGATTCGTTGGAAAGCTTGCAAAAAACTGCATTCAAATTTACCATCATAAATGAACTGGGATGGTTGGTTTTTAAGGTGCAGCAATTGATAGAAAAAATTCACTTTTTTTATATTTTTTGTATTAAGACATTCATAAATATCAAGTAACCAAAGACATAACAATTTATAACAAATGTTAGAAGTGTTGTCTTTCAGCCTAACTTCTAATTTTCTGTCATTCTGATAATTGAGGCAATTTTTTCTGTTAAACTTCGCTAAATTGAAAAGTTACAACACGTTGTATTTGGCGAACAAAATGGCATTAAAAACAATTAAACAATAATTTATATACAACATAACATGAGCCACCTTATAAGTTATTCTTATGACTTGAGTTACTTGATATTACCGTCTTAATAAAAAAATATGAAATAAGTGAATTTTTTCTTTCAATCGCCATAACCTAAAAACCAACTAAACCAGTTCATTTATGTTGGTAGATTTGAATGCAGTTTTTTGCAAGCTTTACAACGAGTCCACACAAAGTATAGATCGCTGTTTAAAAAATTAAGTCAATGTGACTGGGGATGCAGAGGTTGACGTTGGAAAACAAAAGATAAAGACAAAGACATAAAGATATAAAGATATTTAAATCAATTTAAGTGTCCGAGGATTTTTCAAAAACCAACGCGCTACAGAAATACAGAAATTTTATTCCATATTTTTGAACAACCCTGTATAATGAAAAAATGAGCGAAACAGGTCGCTGGTACTTTCCCATATTTTTTACGTTTTCAATGTTCGCGCGCCAATAACAGACTAAATGACATGATTTTTACAAAAATTTGAACAAGAAAAACATTCAAAAAAGTGGTAACGTCCCAGCGGTGATTTGAATTTGCGACCGCGCCTTACAGCTAATTAGATGCGCTTCGGACTTCGGATCAAAACCATTGTAAAAACTTTATTTTAAGAGTTACCAAAAATATACAAACAATGAAAAATATATTTTTTTAACTAGAGCTAATTAATAGGCGTAGTTGGAATCACGCAACTTCCTGAAAATGCGTTGTTGAAATTAGAAAAGTATCGAATATGGTTAAAAATATTTGCTAATCCTAATAAACTCCTTCAAATAGGCTGTCAAACTGTTTAAAATTTAAAGGGCGTCAGAGTAAAATTTAGGAGATTACTAAAACACAAATTTGTAGTTCATTGCGAGCTCTATCGGCCCAGAAAGTTAAAATAAACATGGTGTAGGCAGTTTTTGAGGAATAATTTTTTGAAAGTTTCCAAAATTTTGACCCGCTAGTATATTTACTATTTTCATATTTCCAAAAAAATTTTTACATCACTTGATTATACCTAATAAGGGCTATCAAATAATATGTAAATTTGTATTGATTGAATATTTTGCTTTTAAGTAATCGGGCATTTAGTTAAAATTTTCAAAAATTCATAGCGTCCTTCACTTTAAAGATAGGCATTTGGAAAAAAATCTTTAGATGCACTACAACGGTACGTGTTCAAAATTTATAACGGTGTTTAAAAAATTGAATACAAAAAAAACAGGTTTCATTTCCGTTTCTGGTTCCGGTTAAAAATCTCACAAAGAACTACCTGCAACTAAAAAACTTCCACGCACCAAACGCACGCAACCACCCACAGACATTTAAAAAAAACTGCTTTTCTTGAGTTCCTTGTACCCCAAAACGCATATTTCTGTTAAAGTCTCAAATTCGCATAAATTTATAACTTTCCTTATTTCAGTAGAAGTATGGGAAAGTAAACACCAAATTTAAAAAAGTACATTAATAACAATGCTAACAGTCGGATTTTAGGGTATTCCCCAACTATATGAGGCATTTCACAAATTCAGTGGATGTTTGTGATTCTATAAATGCGGTTATGCGACAGAATTACTCATACGTATGATACTAAACAAAAATAATGATTTAGAAATAATTCATTGGCTTTTTAAAAAAAGTCAATTGATTTAAGCCGCGAATTAAGTCATACCAACCCTGAGTATTTGTCTTTTAAAAGTTGATCCACGAGATTTTCCATTTTCGCTGAAAAAAGTGCTAACTACATATAAAATAATATAAGATGGAAACCTGCACGCTGCGCTGTCTCTGATTGCTGCTGACCACCTGGAAACACACCACTGACTGATGCAAATCAAACTACAGATGCGCCTATTCCCGTCATCCCTTCTACTTTCGTTGCATCTTATCAGTGCATTCCTTTATTGCACTAGTGTGCAGGTGTGTATTAGTCATACCAGAATGTATCGTGGCTAATAACGATAAGGCTCGTCTTGGCGTATGCGAAACAGTGTTTAAAAGCAACGCTGTATTTATTTGGTTCGCAATTTTGAATGTTACGCGGTTATGTTAAAAACTAGAAAAGTAAACATTATATGTAGAAAAAAGCATTGACTATACCCTTAACGGTATATAATCAAAGGTAAAAGTAACTTTGTCAATTGAAACTTAGAATTCGAATTTTTTTTTATTTGAAAAATTATGAGCAGGCACTGCACTAATAGGGCGCATGCCACTGGTGCAGAGTAAAATAAGACAAGGTAAAAACCACGTTTTTTCTGTGGGATGCTTATTACCTCAGGGATCCCACTTGTCCTAAAAATCCTAAAATTTACTCTTGTTTAATATGTTTTTTTATGGTTGATGACTTATTCTAGTTTTTAACAATGTTAAAAAAAATTTATCGTAACAATAATTCATCGGGGAAATAAGATTTAAAAAAATCCGAAACCGGAAGTGGAAGCTAGATATGTTTTCTAACTCTAAAACTGGAATATTATAGCAGGCATTAAGACAAATCCAACGTATTTTTCCCAAACATTCTAGCTTGAAAACGGCGTCTGCTATGATTTTTTGAAAATTTTGACTTGAACGACTATTTACTCAAAAATAAGTTGACAGATCGGGTTCTAATTTTTTATCATCATAGCTCTTAAGGGACACCACGTTACTGCGTACAAAAACTTTTGAACAGCTATGAAGATACAAATATTTTAAAAAAGATATTGCAAAAAAAGAGTGGCGGTAGCTCAGAGGTCTCTAACGCTGAAGCTCTAGGGTCGATTCCCCGCCGAAGCCATGCAGCAATAAAAATCTACACCGCAACCCGCCACTCACATTCCCCAATCCGGTGTAGGCAGCCGTGGGGTCTTAATGCCTGAAACCTTCTCTGGAATTCAGTCGTTCGGATTCGACGTTAAACTGTAGGTCCCCCGTACTCCACCTTAGCGCTAAGGAGAGTACGTGGCAGAGAAGAGTGCCCGTGCCCAGCAGTGGGACGTAAAGGCTGATTGCGACGATTGCTCAAAAACTGGCCACACTATGTTTTAACCCCTTGTCTCCCAGCACATTAGAAAAAATAGTGTAAATATAAAATACATAAGTGGGTCACGACCCCCCAGTTCAGTTCTGTCCTATCGATGTTCTCTTGTAGAATATATGAGTATATTAAGTTCGTCTATATATTAAAGTCTAAAAGGTATCTTCAGATTTTGGTAATTTTTAAAATACAGGGACAGATTGCTGACAAAGAAACAAATCATCTTAGCAGGTGGCAACATAGTACAATAGCCGGTTTACCTTTAAACTTTCGACAGTTATCGAACAAAATCAACATTTCGACATTTAAAAAATCGGAGCACAATCAGATAACTACTTTTCGAGTAAATGGCCGTTAAATTCGAGATTTACAAAAAGTTGTGGCGGCCCCGCCATTTTGACGCTAGAGAGTTTGGTAATAGTTTTCGATTTGCTTTAAGCTCTTCTCTCATTTCACAGTATGCTAGATTTCTAAGAAAAAATTTACATAGACAACTCTACGATGTCTCATACCGTATAAAAATAGTAAGAACGGAACCACCCGCCATACAGCGGATATCGGACTAAAACGCGCGCGCTGTTGATATTGCAAAGTATCGTTTTCCTTTTTTTTAATAGTTGAAACTTCTTGCTGATCTTAATAAAGTACTGTAAACTAATAAAAGTTAATAACGATGAGCGTTTGCGTTATTGAATAAATAATTAAATCATTTCAAATTTTTCAAAAATTCTTGAAAGGCGCAGAGTAAAATTTGGGCGATTAGTAAAAAACAGATTTGTAGTTCACTGCAAGCTCTATCGGCTTATATAGTTTTGGAAAAATCGTGTGGACAGCTTTTTAATAATGTTTTTTTGAAAATTTTCAAAATTTTAAACCGCCAAAGCGCCATTGCGACTGTTTTCGGATTTTCGAAATTAATTTTACTTTAGCGTATACTACCCACGAAGGGCTCTCATACAAGTGGGAGCTGATCCCGATCAGACAACTACTTTTTGAACAAATGAGCGTTAAAGTCGTGATTTTCAAAAAGTTGTAACGGCCGCCATTTCGAAGCTAGAGAGTTCGATAAAAAAAGTTTTTGATTTGCTTTAAGCTTTTTTCTCAGATTCCGTGCAAAAATTTCCACAATTGTGTTTCGGAAAAAACACTACCAAAAAAACAGGTCTAACTTTCCTTTTCGGTTTTAGATTTTTTTGAAAAGCTTAACTAGAACTACAAGTTTTGATACACCTCTTGATTTAAAATTTTATCAAAATCGGTCCAGTACTTTCGCCTTTAGAGGCGTCACCCACACACCCACGCACAGACAAGACATTTTTTTAAAACCACTTTTTTGGGTTCCTTGGGCAAGATTTCTTTGCGTATTTTTGGTTGCTCTAATGATTACTTTACTACAATATTTGAATAGAACTTGCACTTTTCTAAATTCAAGACCTCTAGACTAAATCTTAAGCAAAAGAATTGCCTGCCCACGGTTCATTAACTTTTATAGCCTAGAGGGCATGACTTATAATGTTGGTACCTGAAACTCTGGGAAGGTCCGTTACCTTTCCTACCTGTAAAAACTTAAACCAAGAAATTATTGATAAACTCGTGTTACCTTTGGCTTTAGATTGTTATTGCAGCAATTAGGACCTATTATTAAGTAGTTTCGGACAGACATTTTTTTTCATTATCAGTCTGGAATGCAGGTTTTCCAGGTTGGGTTTTAGTTTGAGGTCTTAACTTTTCAAACATTTTATTATAATCATACCATTTTATGTTTCACTAATCATCATAAATAGTGCTTTGGTCTCGCCGAGACGAGACCGAGACTGAGGTAGTCTCGACGAGACGATACCTATAGTAGTCTCAATCTCGTTTAAAATGTCAAGTCTCGGTCTCGGTCTCGGTCTCGAAAAATTTGGTAAGTCTCGGTATCGCCGAGAGTCTCGGCCAATTTTAATGTGCAAAATTGCATAGCAAAAGTTGATGTTATGTTTCTGTAGAGTGTAGAGGATCATATTTACGTGATCAACATTCGACAGTCACACTAAACATATTCCTCAACGACAAACTGCATTTCATTGTATTTTAACTAAACAGATTTATTTGTAAAATACGTATAATGCTATAACAGTATGTGTCATGATATGGAACATACAAATTATATGAAAGATATCATTGAAATGAAAAACTAAATAACAGAGTGCTACAAGTAAATACAATACTAATTATAATTTATACAATTTTATCTTTCAAATCCCATTTTATCCACGAATTAATACAAACCAAACTTCGCGCTGATTCGCTGGTCGGTACTTCCCCTAATTTAATTTGTAAATCAAGTCAGCGCATTATTTAACGTATATATCGCGCGCTGCAAGTACTTGCACTCGCGTATCCAAATAGTACACTTCATTGCATTTTTCAGTATAACTTAAAATAAGTAGTTTTTTTAAAAATAAAATGTTCAAAAAAAATCGAGACCCTCAACGATACTCTCGACGAGACCGAGACCACCCAAGTCTCGGTATCAAACATATAATGAGGTCTCAGTCTCGTCTAGAATTTCGAGACGAGACCAAAGCACTAATCATAAACCCAGTAAAATAATAATTTTAATGAATGAATTTTGCAACTGGACTAAACAAATTTGCAATTAACCCTTAATTGCATGGGGTACTTATGCAAATATCCAGGTTGCAATGCAAAAAGTTTTATTGTTTGTTTTAAATGCAAGCTAGCTCTGTGCTGTAATAGAGAGAGAAATTTATTTATTTTCATCTTTAATTAGCGTCGGTCTACATCTGTTGCTAAGGCTTAACACCGAACACAGGGAATGAGCCCACTACACCTGGAAATTGTGCCGAATACCTGTCTCAATTACTATATACGTTGTGTAATAAAAAATTTAAACTAAATGTTATATCATATATCTGTTTTTTTTTAAATTTTGACTCAAAAATTTAAAATCTAATTTTTTTCTAATTTTTACAGTGTTTAGAACTGCTTTTAAGATCTATTAGTACAGGTTCTTAGACCCCAATATGAGCCAAACTGCTCACTTTGTAGTAGAAGCAAATAGTTTTGTGGGTGCATTAAACAACTCGAGTGGAGCGTTTTAAAAGCGAGACCCATCTCAGAAATGCTACCCCTCCCCTAACACCCCCAACCCCGTAAAACTCGAACGCACTCGCGGTGCTCTATTGTTTTTTTGTTGATAAAACTAAAATATATGTAAATGCCGTTTTCACTAAAATATTGGGAATGTAGTTTTAAAGGAATTTTTTTCTTTGACATTGCAGTGATTTTTAATGTTTATTTTTCATATTAATTACGAAACTGGACGATTTCTTTTTCATTGTTATGCAATTAATTTTTTTCTCCTTACGTTGAGCTAAAACTTTTCGGAATGAAAAAGAAAGAACAGAATGTGGGTAATAATAATCCAAAATTTCAAAACTCTGTATCAATTTCCCTAAAAGTTATGATTTTTTGAAAATGCACTGGTAAAGTTACAACGCGCAGACCTTTCTTTGCTGATTGAGTGGCGCGCGTATAGCTTATATTCCTAGCTAAACATGTATATCCTCGCCGTTTCGATGTTTTGAAATCAATTTTATTATACTTGGCATAAAGTTGTACACAGTTTAAATACGTATTGTTTCACGTAAATATGAAAATGTGGAATAATAGTGAAATCAAAAGTAAATATATTGTACCTTTAGTATGTTGCCGTGATATTATGACCACACTGGCGAATTATTTATAAAAAGATAAATTTTAAATTATTTGTTTGATTACCATGGCATGACGACTAGTTCAGGAATTCTTTAATTTAAATTAGATAATTGGATTGAATAAAAATATAATAAATTGGCGTGGTTTCACTTTGAGATATTGAAATATTTATGTAAGTTTGATATGCTAATAAAACATGTATAATCTTGGGGGGAGGTGTTCAAATATGTAAATGTGTTAACACAGTAAATGGTACGAGGGCGCAACAAATAATTTGACAAAGCTTTAAGAAACATTAAATTACAAAATGTAGTGAGTGCGGTGGACATAAAGTGTAAAAAATGAAGGAGTAAGAAGATGGTTTCAGAGACGTTTATAACAGCGAGATAGTATTTAATAAGGGTTTATTGTTACAAGTTTTAAAAGTTAGTAAAACAAAGTTATTTAATTGTTAAATTAAATTTTATAAGTGTAGAATAAGTTGGTTTGGAAATAAGATAAAAAGAAATTTAATTACTTTTAAAAGTAATCAAGTTGTTTTTTATGTCAAAATTTAGTTTTTTAATTTAGGTAACGATAGAAACAGGGGCTTCAAAAGAACATCGAAGTGAGAGCAGACGTAAATTTGTAACGCTCCTAAAGAAATGTAAAATACTGTATAAAATAATTTCATAATATTAATTAAAAATTTTCCCTGTTTATAAGACAGTGTTTTACTTGAAGTCAAGTGTAATAAAACATTGTACAACGACGAAGGAGGTAATAGAAAATTTTATATATAAAACAATTGTTTTGACATTGAAAGCTAAGACGACAAGTTGCTATGATAATGTGATTCTTCGATTAAAAGAAATGACATGGATAAAATATTAATAAATTTCAAATATAACTGACAACTCAGAAAGAAGATTAAGAGAAAGACGACGTAAGCAGAAGATAATTACCATAAAGAAGAGAAATGTGACCTACATAAGGAGAAAGAGCTACAGCAGAAATTAAGGTACTGTGTTAAAAAGAAAAGTGAGTGAAAATAAAAGAAAGAATAATACCTAAAAACATAAATAAAGCTTTGTTAGATAATTTAATTTTAATTGTCAAAATTGTTTGGTATTAATCGTAAAAGATTATGCATGAATGTTTAATTTTAAAAAGAAAGAACCAAGTTCTTGCAATTTTAAAGGGAAGCCACGTTTTGTTGTTAATACAAGTAAAAGAACCCTGAGAATTTAAGAGTACTCAAGCCGAGGTAGTAAAATAGATCAATTTGTAATAAAGTTTATTTAAATCATTAATTTCCACAAGTGTGGGGTACTACATAGCAATGTATTATATAAAAGCAGTTATTTAATTATTTTTATTCGTTCTAATGTCCTAACGCGTTAGGTACATATTAAAGGTAGTGCATTTACTTTTAGACTGGGTGTAAAAATGAGTGAATCAAACATTAATTTTACTTTTGGTGTCCTGTGTCAAAAAAATCACAATAAATAACTTGTTAAGCCAAGTACCTATGTAACAACTGCAAATTATATAATACAGTTTAATGAATTAAAGTGTTATGCTTATAAGTAAATACCTTCTACGAAAATTATGCGAATTAAAATGATATAGAAAGTTTGATTCAAGAAAATAGTGCATAATGGCACAACGATTGTGCAAACAAACTAAATAATTTAAAATTACAGGGGGCTTTGAAAAAGTGCAAGAACAATATCTTAAATACCGAAGCCGATATCTTACCAATTGGTTAACCAAGCTGTTCCAAAAATGCAAGGAACCCTAAACTAAAAACTACACAAAAAACATGTTTGTTTTGTGACCAAGCGGGTAAAGTTTCATTACATCACGTACAGACTATGGAATTAGACAAAAAAGTGCGAAAGTATGTCGCGGAAATAAATGATCATAACATCCTTTGAAAAATATGTACCGGAGACATAATAGCGCTTAGATCGGAATATCATTTAAGCTGCCTACAAGGATTTTACCGTAGAGTTGAACAATTTCGGAAAGAAAAAGTATAATTATTATCGTTCTTGCTTACTTAATAGATTTTATTTAATCCTTCAGAGCAAATAATAAAATGTAGAAAATGAGTGAATTGTGTCCAATGTATAAAAATAATCTGAAGTTGTTGATTTAGCTGATGGATACAGAATAAATTAGATTAAAACAGAGAATATTTTCCATGCTTCCTGAAATAACAGGACAAATGCATGGTCGTGATACCGTTGTACTTTTTAAAGAATCCCTTGGTGCAGCTATAGAGTTATTAGCCTCGAAAAATTTTGATAACGAGAGAGCTATTTTACAGGAAACCGTTAAAATTTTAATAAAGCTATTTTAGAAAATCAACTATAAACTACGATTTCTCTACAACTTTTTGCAAATCAAGCCATTTCCAAACAGTTATAGGTTTCACCAAGGTTTTGCCAAAAAAAAGATAACAAAACTGCTCTCTATGAGTTAGCAGCTAAATATCTTGCAGAGAAAGATTTTTTAGGTGATAAAATTGTTGTATCTACTTACAAAGATGGTACAGTTTGTAAAAATGAACAGTAAATGAAGACATCCCGATAAGCGACCACGAAGAAGCAGATACAATAACATGTTTGCATGTCCTTAATTGTTTTAATAATAGCCATACAAAAATATTAATCAAGACTGTAGATACGGACGTTGTGGTTTTGGCAGTGTATGTTCACAAAAAGTTGCAGACTGACGAATTATGGGTTGCTTTTGTAATGGGAAAAATTTAAGGTACATTCCTTGTCAAGAAATTTCTTTACATACATTGAGCGTCAAGCACTCGGACTTCCCTTTTTCCACGCATTTTCTGAATGTGACTTCATTTAATGGCAGAGGAAAGAAGACAGCGTGGCAGGTATGGCTATCATTTGAAGAGGCAAAAGAAGTTTTTGTTGAGTTAACATTAAATCCAAGGCATCCCAACGAAGAACAGCTGAAAGTTTTGAAAAGCTCTTGTTGTACGACCGCTCGTCTAATTTAGACAAAGGGAATGAAGCTCGAACGGATGTTTATTTAAAAAAATAGAAATAGTGAAAATACACCGCAAACGTCGTCTTGTTTACTAAACATATTTGATGCTTATCAAGGAGGCATTATATGGGGACAAACTTTAACACGACGATTAACAGGCACTGAACTGGACCAGTTCGTGGCAGCATGGGCGCCGTGTTTTTGAATTCTCAGGGGGCTTAATAAAAATGCGCCGCAAGCGAAATTTTTGAATTTTTCAAGGTCAAACCGTCTTAAATTAAAAGTTAGGAATTTGTGTTAAATTATATTGTCTTGGAAAAATAGGTTTCGCGGGCACAAGTTTTCGATTTTTTGCTTTATTTGTTAAAAAATGCGGTATTGCTTATTGCATATTGATTTTGTAGGAATTTAACAGAAATAAGCTATTTTGTACTCCAATGGTTTTGAAACGCTTTATTTTAAGTACATATTTTCATTTAAAAAAAAACAAAAAAATAAACAGTAAATCTAATTAGAAACATAAAATAACAAGAAGAACAGTACTACACAAAAACAAAACTTACTCCACAAAGAAAGTATTTCGTCTCACTTCTGTCTTGGCAATAAATAAATTTACAATTTTGTTTATATTTAAATTTGTATTTTGGTTTCTATGAATATGAAGTAGAGCCAAATCATTAAGCCTTTTTTGTGACATAGTTGACCTTAAATATGTCTTTAACCTTCGTAAAGCAGAAAACGACCGCTCTGCGCTACACGAAGATACAGGAATCGTTAATGCTACTTTAATAAATTTAACGAATTCCGGCAAAAAGTCGCGTATTACATTTGCACCATTATCAAGGAGGGCTGCGCCTCCCCCCTGATAATTTTCTGAGGGAGTTTGAGCCCCGGGGCCCCCCGTATTCGGCGCCTATGCGTGGCAGCCAATTTGAACTGATCTTCCTGATAAAGTGCACATCAAGATGCAAGTGCAGAAAATTAAATGTCTGTGGTGGAGTTTGTGAAAGAGATTAGAACATAATTTATAATTTTCTTCTTTTTTATTATAATTCAATATTTATTTTGTTTTATTTTAAATATGTACCCCTTTTATTTTTCTTCAGAACATGTATCAGAGTACAAAAATATTACAAATAAAAAAATCATATACGTAGTTATTTAGTTTTGGTATTGATAATGAACATAAATTTTGTCAGATTTTTTATGAAAACCGTATCACATATATTGTCATTTATAGTAGTTCATACTGTAACGACCATTCCGAAATCGGTTGCATTTTTGCGAATAAAAAAAATCAAAACTTTTAGGCAAATTAATATAGAGTTTTGAAATTTTGGTTTGTTGTTACTTACATTCTGGTATTTCTTTTTTATTAAAAAAAGTTTTTGCTCAACTTAATAAGAAAAAAATTAATTGTAAAATAATGAAAAATAAATGGTTCAGTTTTGTATTAATATATAAAAAAGACATTAAAGACTATTACAATGGCAATAAACAAGTTCCGTGCAAAACTACAAGCATTTCCAATATTTTTAGTGAAAATCACATGTAGATATCTTTTATAGTTATAACAAAAAAAAACATTAAAGCACGACGAGTGCATTCGAGCTTTACTACGGCGGTGTTAGGGGAGGGGTCCCTAAGTGAACCCATAAAATATTTTGCTTCTACTATGAAGTGAACGAATAAGTACCTAAAGAGCTGAAATTATTGTAAATTTTGAAAAATAATAAAATCATGCAGTAAAGAGTCATAACATTTTATTAAACACCGTTCTCTTAATTTAATAGCTGTAATAGTTTCATTCTCGTTTTATAACGTTTTTTCCACAGGTACTTCCTAAAATCGTTGCAATATGGAATACTCAACAAAAAATTTTAAGGTCGCATTTGTATTCAGAAACGAATTTTATACCATGAATAATTAGAGGGGCCAAAAATTAAATATTAAGATCGAAACAAGATGTTGAATTTAAAGTAGGAAAATAGAACTTTTACTCCCTTACGCGTCCCTAGGCGATTAGCTAATAGAATACGATGAATAAACATAGTTTATTATTGCTTTTGCTATAAAACTGAAAACAAAAATGTAAATTAACGTTAAAGCTAGGGGATCGACTATAATTTGGTTTTTTCCCAATCTCCTTATCTCTCTATGAAACCTATGAATTTTTGAACTTGTAAATTAATAATGTAATTGAATGATAAAAAAAGGTACAGTAGATTAGGAATAAAAACTGATTTTTTAGATACAATAATTTTTCAAGGGGCGCTCCTCGCACTCCCTACTGATTTTTTTGTCGTTGATGGGGTTTAGTGCTTAGTATTCTCTGATGACTTACATTTATTTCATACAATAACAGATGGATGTTTTTATACAATAAAAGGAAGATTTGTACAAAAAAAATCGCTACAATAAAGTTGAAACCTACAACAAAAATGTTTTTACACAATAAATGGAAAGTATTTACAAAAAATGGGCGAAACAGGTCGCTAGTACTTTCCCATACTTCCCCTACGAAAAGTATCGTTTTTTTTCTTAATTATTAAAATAGTTGATCTTAATAAAGTACTTTAAATAGTCTATCGAACTGATAAAACTTTATAACGATAGGCGTTTAGGAATAAAAAATTAATGGATTTCAAAGTTTTCAAAAATTCCTAGAGGGCGTCAGAGTAAAACTTGGGAAATTATCAGAAAAGAAAAGTTGTAGTTCGTTGCAAGGAAGTTTTAAAAAAATGTTGTGGGCAGTTTTTGAGGAAATGTTTTTTGAACATGTCCAAAATTTTGAGCCGCTAGTATATTTACAATTTTCATTTGTCTTGTGACGCAGCTTATCTATTTGTCAGCATTTGTCTAAGATGAAGTAATTTTTAGAAGAAAGTTTTCTTAGATTAGGAATTTATATCTGTAATGACCAGCTCGCAGTCCAGATCTCAACTTAATCGAGCATGTATGTGACGCGATTGGAAGACAAATCAGACAAAGAGAAGTCACTCCTGCTTCACGTGAAGGCCTTGGGAGGACGTTGATTGAAGAATGGGACAATTTTCCGCAGGAGTCGCCAAGAAACTTATTTTACAGTCTAATTTAGAAGATTGCAAGCTGTTATTAATGCACGAGGTGGAAAAAATCTTAGCCGTTATTTAGTTTAATTTTGTTATTTAAAAAAAATTGAGTTATACATTTTTTCTCGTTTTTGTAAAATTGTTGCTGTTTGTTACTTATTTTTGATGAAATTGGTGCTTATTATTCCATTTTTCTGCGTAAAACGAAGAACATGGCATGAGAACACAAAAGAAATAGTTGCAATCTATAAATATTGAGCAATGCGATAATTTTGTTAAGCAGTGTATTTAGAAAATGATTTTTATAAAATGCAATGTTGTTACGGGGTCGGGTTGGTAGGTTAGTTAACCAAAATAAATAATTTTTTTTTCTACTTCACCCTACTTCATTGCAGAAAGTAATTTTTTTAGAACAAATTCACCAAGTATAAGTAAGAAATAGTTTTTTTTGTACGTTTCAGGTTTTTAGTAAAAATGTGTTTTTTTCCTATATAATTTACTTTTTTTGTAGGAAATAATTCTCTTTTGTACATTTCAACTTTACAGTTCAAAACAATCTTTATTGTACAAATCAACCTTTTCTTGTAGAAATCAACCTTTTATTGTATCAGGTGCTTTTAATATTGTCCGCAAAAAATACCAGCCTTCTCTAATTCCAGATTACATTTTTCTGCTAATACATTTGTTTTGCTTTCATTAACGTTTTCACGACAACAAAATGGTTTTCTGACAACGCTCCTATTCTTATAAGCGTTCCAAGGCTAAGCGGTAATATAAGCCATAATAACAAATAAAAATGGGCGAAACAGGCGCTCTTACTACCGAAAAGGCGCTAAGATAGTTACTGCGCTCACAAAAATAGTTATAACAACTTTGTTTATAGAGTTATCAAAAACATGCAAAAAATAAAAAATATTTTTCTTTTTTATAGCTAATTGATAGGCGTAGTTAAAATTGCGTAACTTCCGGAAAACACGTTGTTGATATTAAAAAGAATGTCTTTTCTTAATTTTTAAAATAATTAAAAATTCTTGCTGATCATAATAAAGCACTTCAAATAGCCTATCGAACTGGTAAAAATTAATAACGATCGACGTCTGAGTTTTTGAATAAATAATTAATCAATTTAAAAATTTTCAGTAATTCCTGGAGCGCGTCAGAGTAAACTTTGGGAAAAAAGTAAAAAGTAGTTCGTAGTTTGTAGTTCATTGCAAGCTCTATCGGTTCAGAAAGTTTTTGTGGAATTTTGTTTTGAACATGTTCAAAATTTTGAGCGGGTAGTACATTTACAATTTTCATATTTCCAAAAATATTTTAACATCACTTGATTATACTTATTAAGGGTTATCAAATAATATGATAATTTGTATTAATTAGATATTTTGTTTTTGAGTAATCAGGCATTAAAGTTAAAATTTTCAAAAATTCGTAGCAGCCCCCATTTTGAAAATACAGCATTCCTAGATAAAAAGCATTTGATTTGTATTTAGGTGCACTACAACGCTATTCAAAACTTAAAAACAGTCTTTGGAAAAAAATCTATACAGAAAGTAACAGGTCTAATTTCCGGTTCCGATTAACGACCTTACAAAGAACAACCTGCAACTAAAATACTTTCATACACCAAATCTTATAAAAAGCGGTCAAGAGGTTCCGGAGATAAACATTTTTTTAAACCCCCTTTGTTGGGTTCCTTGGACCACCCGCATGTTTAATACCAAACTTCGATGCTAATCTACCCCGCGGACGTTGAGGAAACTAAAACATTGGAAATGATCTAATAGATCATACGGGCAGGGAAGACGTACGATGCGCGTAGACATGCGTGTAGATGTACGCTTTGTCTTTACTAGTAAATGTAATAATAATAATTAAAGCGTAGATTTGAAGCATTTTGCTTATGCACTATTATTGTAAGCAAATCAAAATCACTTTATATCTCCACGATTCATGAAAAATTTAATCATTTTATTTTGCTTACTTTGCTGCTTATTTTGCTCCGTAAACAGCGTATATTTGCTTATTTTAGCTTTTATACAGCTAGTTGGTGTTTTCTTTTTAAATAAAGAATTTAGCATTTGCAATTTTTAGTTTGAAAAATCTAATGTTCAAACATTAATTTACTATAGCATAGCATAGCATAGCATAGCAGGTTATTCATGTTAATATGCCTACGTTGCATTTACATACGTCAACAAAAATAGATGTATAAAACAAACAAATAATTAATATCTATCAACAACATAAATTGCCATACAAATAAAATATAAATAACATCAAAATTTACTTTTAGAAAGATTCACACTTTAAAAATTCATCAACAATATAGTAAGCAGTATTTACAAGATGTTTCTTTATTGCAGCTTTGTAATTTTTTACTGGCATTCGTCTAATTGCTATTGGAAGTTTATTATATATTTTCGTTGCTAAATAGGATAAGGGTTGCCACTGAGTTTTGGCCAATCTGTGAATTGGCAGGACTAGATCGTCGTTCTGTCTGGTACTGTAAAAGTGGTGGCAAGATTGCTTAGGGAGATTATGCTCATTACTTTTTATGAACAACAAGCACTCCAATATTAAGATACACGGCACAGTTAAAATTTGTACTTTTATAAATAACGGTCTGCAATGTTCTCTATAATTTGCGCAAGCCATCGATCGCACTGCCGATTTTTGCAATATAAACACACGATCAGCACACGCACTAGCACCCCATAGAATTATTCCGTATTGCAATACACTATGGAAGTTTGAAAAATAGAAATTCCTCACCGCTGCTGGAGTTGTTAATTGAATTAATTTTCTCAACTGATAAGTTGCTGTGGATAGTTTGCTTGTTATCTGTTGCACATGAACATGCCACCGTAGATTGTTATCTATATAGAAACCAAGACATTTTACTGCTTTTGTCTCATCTCTACCGTTTTTTACATCAAAAACAACACTTTGCGTTTTTTCAGCATTAAGCTTCAGCTGATTTGCCGTAAGCCATTCTTCTACAACTCGAAGATTTTTCTTCGTGGCTAAACTTAGGGCAGTATCATCAACTGCTGTATCGATTATGGTGGTATCATCAGCAAAGAGTATTAACTTTCCTATGGTGCAGTTTGCAGGTAAATCGTTGATGTATATCAGAAATAGCAATGGCCCCAGCACGGAACCTTGCGGAACTCCCGAACTCAACACGTTTTCTTCCGACAATTCTTGATTTACGGAGATAATTTGCCTTCTATTAAATAAATAATTTTGCATTAATGTAAGAGGCACGCCCCTTACTCCTATATGGTGTAGCTTGTCTAACAGGCAATCATGAACAACAGTGTCGAATGCTTTACTTAGATCAATTTGAGTTACTCCTATTTTATATTTGTTATTAAAAGCTTTTATGACTTCATTTATAATATCTATCACAGCTAGAGTAGTCGACTTTCCTCTTCTGTAACCAAACTGTTGTTCACTCAAGATGTTGTGTTGAGTAATAAAGGTAAGTAACTGGTCTTTTATAATACTTTCAACCACTTTTGAAATGATGGGTAGAATGGAAATGGGTCGGTAATTGTTTGGATTTTTTCGGTCTCCATTTTTGTATATGACGGAAACTTTTGCTATCTTCAGTTCCTCTGGAAAAATTGCTTCTTCGATACATTTATTTATGGAGCATAAAAGAGGTACTAATACTGCATCACTAATATGCTTAAGTACTTTTGCATTAAGGCCGTTTATATCTTTAGCATTCTTGTTTTTTAGGTTAAAAATATATTTTTTCAAGTCTGTCTCGGTTATTGTATGTAAATAAAAGGAGTTTGTAGGTGAACTTACACCCTTTCCTAAAAATACGTGAAAATCTATAGTACTGGATGGTAGACTGTTAATTACTGCACTTCCAACATTAACAAAATGCGAGTTAAATTCGTCAGCCTTAATTTCTATTTTGTTATGCTTATGATGTTTGGTTTGTTTGCATTCTTCTTCTATTATCTTCCAAACAGCTTTATTTTTGTTATATATTTAGGTTTAAACAACTCACCGAATAATTTACCGAATGTTTACACCATACTCTACAATTGCCTTGCTAGACCAAACAAACATCCCTCAAACGAACAAATAGTGCGCTGGGGGAACCCCCAAGTTCTGTGTTTTATCGAAAGTTACACACACAATAATTTATCGCATTTATTTGTAAAAAGGCTAAAAACATTGTTTTGTCTTTTGTTAACGTCCGGAGCATTCCATTGTGTTGTGCTGTTTTGTGAATAATTTTAATTTGAAATCATAAAATGCCTAAAGTGAAGGATAAATCCGTACCGGCAACTTGGGATAAAAGATTTTCCTGAAATGGTTATTGAAAAAAACCAAAATATTGAAAACCGTAAGTAAGAATGTTACGCCTTTATAATATTTCTTATTTTCAAAGGCGATTTGAAAGAAAATTCTATTTTCTCCCACAATATGCTTAAGTTAAGTTTTTAATAAAAACATGGTTTGACCGGCAAGGAAATTTATATCAAAGTATATTTTCATTTGTTGTTAATTACATTTTCTGGTTTTTATTTGGCATTAAAATATTTACAACAACACCTTATTCTTTTGAAAAACAAAAATTTATCAAGCTTATTATAAGCGCTTATGTTTAAAAAATAAATGCTTATAAAGTCGCCTTCCGATAATAATAAACAACAAAGCATTTCTGAAACAAAACCCAAAAAAAATAGAGCAGGAGTTATTCGGGCGCTTTCCACTCCCGATCCCCGTTCGACGGAACCATTGTAGCGACGCCACTGTGCAAAAGTTTAGACGCTTCGCACATTTTCCGATTTACTAAAATACTACACATTACGCGCTAGGACATTCACATTTTGTCGGCAAATGGCGTGACGGTTAGTTGTATCTTATAAATCTGAATGTCTTTTACTGTAATGATATTAACGAAAACATAAAACTAAGGAATCTGGTACTAAAAGAAAAAAATCTTGCGGTTTCCGTCTGACAGCTCTTCAAAGCTCGCCAAATATAGCGATGTATATTGTTACAGCTGCTTATTGAAACATGAGATTTTAAGTAGTGGCGTACCTAACATTATATCATTGATATAGCTAAGAGTTCTGAGAGTGAGGCTTAATGTGTTCTTAATATTAAAAATTAAAAAAAACTGTTTCAGCGTTATTTTATCTTTGTAAGTTAACAAAGTAACGCATCTGCAATTTTCCTAAAAAATTCAGTTTTTCGAAGTAGCAATCTACCGCCTATTATTATGCTCAACAGAATTCCAATTACTCTAATGATCGCTAATAAATTAAATTTATTTTCGCTCAGAACACATTTTCCACGTGCGCCCAACGCCCTTGACAAATCAGTCACGTATGAAATGTTAATTACATGAACAGGCACCATCCTATACAACTACTACATAATTATAATTTTCAATTTTTCCAAATAACTACATTTCACCATTTTAGTTTTTTTGTGACAACTTTCTACCAAAAGGGAACAAAACGCAGGCGTTGTTCACGTTCTACAAACTTGGGTTGTTAACGAAGGTTAGATAACGATTATAGCCTTCGGAATATTAAGTGTGACCTATTTTCCCAGCTAGTGACCCACTTTTTAAGTTGTAACCACCCTAAATCTACACACGAAGGGAGTTATTAGATGGAACGCAAAGGGAATTGCATAGAGAGCGCATGCAGAGCACGCCCTTAGGTTAGGGATCGATTCAAGGCGCACAGAGAATCGCCTGATAATAGGTTAAATAAACGTACCCTTTTCTAACCGGTAGATACAACTAAAACTTCAAGCTTGACTAAAATAGATGAGAACCTTTAGGAAAATTTTGTTAGTAATTGATCTAGAAAAACGGAAATATAGAATGCCTAATAATAGAAAAGGGGATTAAATGATATTTTTCCCATAAGCTCTTATGTTTTTCTCTGTACTCGTTTTTGCCCAATTAACAATTTGATGGAGTTTAAAATCAGCATGATTGAAAATTGAATTCGGACCTACACAAGTCCATAAACCAACCTGACATATTCTAATAGATACGACATTGAAAGTAATTAGGACCAATTAAATTAAAGAGGTTCGTCTATAATAGCTTGGTATTTCGCAAACGATAACGTTGGCGAGAAAGTGTACCGCCAAAACCATATTCTTTTCCTAAGGCAAAAAATGGAAAAAGAATGGAAGGGAAATTAAAATAGCTTTCCAGCAGTAAAAACCAAGAGGCTCGTCGTGCAAAATTGTGATGCTATTGGTTGGTGCGCACGGACCCGTACTCATAGCAGACAGGGTGCGGGTGAAATCTAAATTCAGAGGTCATCGCCCGCCGAGGCAAAATCGAAGTGAATCCAAACTATTTAAATTCTGAGCTAATACAACTACCAGGGTTACTAATCCCAAAATTTACTTGTAATTCCTGAGATGATTTGAATTGCATCCGAATCAAACAATTTTTTGTAATAAATAGGCTTAAATACTGGTTATAAAATACTATTTCCCACACAACTAAAGAGTTTGTCGTTGAAAAGGGTGGTATTTCATTAGGACAACTGTAAGGGTCAATTACTCAAGTGTCGAGACCCTCTACATGCGAGGCGATAGTGATACCAAATTTAAATTTATAATCCCACAGCGTAAATATTTTAGTAATACAGAAAAAAATCATCTTTTAGTGACTCACAAAATAGTTATCTGCTATGTGTGATTATTTTGCTGTAATAACGCAAATGATCATGAGCCATGGCAGCTACTCGCTATTTTTATCATGTGTGGTTTTGCTTTGAAGCAACTAACTTGATGGCTTTATGTTCACTTTCTAGGTGAAATGTTTGTGTTAAATAAGTTATACTAACCGAGTTAATTTGTTATTATAACATCGTTTTCAATTTGAAACCGATTACATATCTAACTTATGTTTAACGTAAAAACTGCACGTTTATTACAACGTGATATTTCGCAATCTTAAGGCTAAAAGAGAGTACATGCTGCTAACACAAATCGATCATAAATTGCATTACCATGTGGATGATCATGTGCCATTTGAATTGCCTTCAAATAAATGGGCGCAACTATTACACAATTTTTTTTTACTTAAAACTCTATACTTTAAACAATGAAAAAATCAACCTGAACGATCCTTAACTCGTTATAGAAATTTATAAAAGCCAACTTTTCATAAAGACAATTTGGCGGTATTTTTTTATATTTAATCGAAAACATTTTTTGTTAATAACAATATGAGAAATTTTACTCACAGAATAAGTTTCTAAGGATCAACTTAAGAAAGTCTCCCCACAACTCGTGAAAGTTGTGTATGTAGCCCTACTTATTTTATCAGAGGAAGTAGTAGCCTTGATATGACCTTTTTAATTAAACTAAATTAAAATAACAATAAAACATTACTCACCACAAGAGCCATACACATTGAAAAAGGGGTGGACTGTTAACACCTGAGGCCACGAAAAGTAGCTATTTAAGAACAACACAATTGTAAAGATGCTAGCAGACAAAACTGGTCGACCCGACCCTCAACCTTTGCCGAACGTTGGAAAAGATGGTTGTCGGTATTATCCGACCGACGTCACAAGCTTTTACCACTAAAATGACGGCATTTACATTGACTTTATGACGTCATAGCATTTCCAGCACTGTATCGTCCAATCACAGCGCTTCAAGGAAATTTCTAAAATTTACACCCAAACTTCTAAATTATCTTTAAAAGTTACGTTTCTGACTCTGTTGCACTTTTAGAATGAACACTCATTGTAGCTCGTTTTTTAATACCTTATCTCTATTATCGAAGTTGTAGAAAAATGCGGAAAATCAGATAAAAATTGAGCACGAGTTCGTAGCAGGAGTTGACACACCATCTAGTTATAATTTTTGTAACTGTTGCTTATAGTAAACTTTCTTCTATTTATAAACAAATGGTGGACTGTACGATGATCTGCATAAAACACCAAAATTGATTTTGCTATTACACACGATACATTTATGCATGAGTTTAGCTAAAGTGAAAAAATCCTGTCATAGTAATTTGCAAAAAATGCTACTCAATACATGAAATACCAATTTGATAATGGGGGCAAAACGATCCCTCATTTTTGTTGATTACTAGACTATCACCAAAAAAATGTATGGTTTTTCCGTACACTTTGAGAAAAAAATTAATAATAAACTATCATCCAGATATTAAATAGAATAGTTTCATTTATCTAGTCGGCTAAGCTTACTTTTAACAATAAAACAGGAAAAAGAACGAAAACATCCCATGGTTTTCAGATTATGATAAACGCTTCAACGTGATATTGCAGGAAAGTTTGATATTACGATTTAACACAATGCAATACGTAAAATAAATGATCTGTGTAGGTATCAGTTTAGATGGTAAGAAATATATTTAGACAACTCGAGATAATACCCAAATTTTATCGTATAAAATTCGATATGATTGTCAGAAACAAACCTGTTGTATTCGAGAGCCTTGTCCAGTGCATCAACCAATTGACGTATTTATATAAAATTTTTCTTCATAAATTAGTCCCGCATAAAGAGAAACGTGCTAAATTGACGACATTTCAAGACCAAAATCAATAAAATTAATTAATAGCCAGCACCAATCACTTTATGCTTTTGGACCCTGGAGTAGCACTTTGGTAAATTAATTGTGTTTTCATATTTTCGTTATTTACGTGTGTTACATTATTTTTCAGTTATGGTTTGTGTAATTCTCTTTCTAATACATGTTACAAAAGTGAAAAATGTTGCTAATGGGATTAATTTCCAATTGCTTCAGAAACACCATCGGTCTTTTGTTCTTGTATATTATTTAGAAGCGATCTTTAATATAGTAATATTTAAAAGCGTTTTAGACAAAATTAATTTTAAACAACATTAGTTACAAACATGCAAAGAAGATTAAAACATCCTGTCGCTTGGGATGCGCGTGTTTAATAAATATAAACAGTTGATGAGTAATTGGTTTAATTATAATATTAACGATAAGAGGCAATGCACGCGGTTTTATGTTTTACAGAGGTGGTTAAGCCTACGCTTATGTATATTTTAAACATTTTAATAAAATAAAACACAGTTTTATTACATACCCTTTATTTGCTGTCGATCATAAAACGTAAAAATTTCGAAATACAAGATAAGAGCACACATAATCGTCCAACATAATCCCTCGATTTAAAACTTAACAACTGCAGTCAGTAGAAACCCTGTTTTCATTATTTTATATAAATTGGTAAAAATCAAAAGTTTTTTTGTCTGGATATGCTAGAATTAAATGCCTCCTTAAGACTTTTACACTTACACAGAAAACACCATTGATAATATTTTTTTTTCAATTTTATTAATTTTTTTGACATGGTTGTTTGAAAACGGCAAGAATGTACAAGGTCTAAAGGAGGAAACAGTTTTTTAATAATAATAACAAAAAAAAATTGAAAAACTCTAGGGAAAATGAATAAATAAAATTATCTTTAGCAACACTCTGATCTTTTGCAGTTTCCAATAGTTTTTCTGTTTTCCCAAGAGTTTTTCTCCTCTATTTCGCAAAATTAATTTTTCCTAATTACACATTGGGTGTACAAAAATTCCTAGGTTACATTTCCTTACCATTGCCAAAAAACAAATATTGTACAATATTTACTTCATAAATTTAGAAACACACCTTCTAAAAATTTTGTTAAGGCATTGTTATGATAACAATTGAAATGCTGCTATGCACAACAATTTTGAGCATATGTCGTTTCAAATTCCATTAATACAAACGTGATAATTAATTTTCCACCACACGAGAAAAAAAATACTGAGAGAAATTGTTACAGGAAAATGTTGCTGAGTATAGTCTATTGCTATATTAAAGCTGACCAATAACATTTAATTGTTTACCTGTAAAAATACCTTTTCCTCATTTCTCCATAAAGGTTTTTGTCAGCAACGTTTTGTAAACACAAAACAATTTGGTAACAGAAATAAAGTAAATGAAAAAGGAAAAGAAAAGAAAAATTGATCAAAATAATTTATTAGAAATAAATAAAATACAAAATTTGGGTTAAGATATTGAAATATTCACGGAAATTATCGTTGGCAGCGAGAAATACTCGTCTGCTATCACCTATTTTATAATAATAAAATATTTCGCAGCTGATTTGTTCATTAATATATACATTTGCTTTTCGTTATACAGGCCTTTCATTTTCTTCTTAATTGCACTAATTGTTTCTTATTATAAATCTCCTAATTTGAACTTCTTTGTCAAACTAGATTTGTATTAATTAGAATATTATGTACACTGCATAATACTAAGATATAGCTCAGCTCAAGATTTTGCGGTTGTGATGGTGGGCGCTGCTCATTTGCAAAAATTTTAAGTACGCTTGTCTGAATTATATACCTATTAGTAGAAATTTAAGTGGAATGTGAGAAAATCCGTGTATAATTTCTAGAGCCAGTTAAATTTCTCCGATTCTACCGTGCAATATTAGAAATTGTCAAAAATCTATTAGGCATGCGTTAGGCCAAATTGGGGATACCAATAGGCAGATTAGTTCTAAGATAGTGATTACAATTTCTAAAGGGCACTGTTGGTTACGTGATAAACAACGCAACCTTCAATTATCAAAGGATTAAATCTTTTCGTCCGCAATTAAATAATAGTTTAAGAAACCTACCATCATATAGTCCACTATAAATTTTTATACAGATAACTGTTATCTGCATCTACATCTCTGAGGCTTTCTTAATAAGGTGGTCTCTGTGATATTAAGATTACAATCGGATTTGGTTCGTTTAAAACCTATTTCCTTACACCAACCCTAAAATAATTGATTAAGTTTTATTTAATTAAGAACATTAAAACTTTTCAATACTGTTGGTTATAACCTAATACAGCATGTGTTTCTAAAACTGAGAGATCACAAACGCTAAAGTCAAACTGATAATAAAATGTCTCAAACTATTAACATATATACAAAGGGGGTCAAAAAAGTTTCCACAAAGAATTTTCTCTCTTTCAGATACAATCTTAAAAAACATATGCATTTTTTTGGGTGTTTTGAAAGAACCTCAGCAATATAATGACAACCTCAAAAATGGTACTGTATAGCCTTTTGCTATTCCACCAGCTTCATGTATCCAGATCACTCAAAGTGTAGGAACTTTCGGACGCCCCCTGCATCACATTTTGTCAGATTAAAATAATATAAACGTAAGTCACCAAAACTGGTAATAAAATTCTTAAATCTATTAACATATTAAATATTACCTAGTAGCGAACAAAACAGGAATTAAAACGCAAAAAAACATCTGTGCTTGTCAATAAACTGTGGAAGCAACTTGGATAAGTCAATCGCTGACAAATTGTTCATTTGTGTTTTGTAACAAGTGTCACCTAAACTGATAACTGGTCAAAGCAAATAATACCAAAACGTGAAAGTGCAAAATTACCTAAAATTTATCCTAATTATAACTGTGCCTCCTTTTCTTCAAAACCGAGGTCACTGCACGATATAGCTTTGTTAAAACATCCTGAACTAGTACTATGAGGTGTATCAAATTCCTGTGGTTGTTTTGGATTTATCTGAGACTCTTCCTGACTTGAATCAGTACATTCCTTCTGGAAGGATTCATTCAGCTGTGAGCCTGGACTAGTAAGGATGGCATTTCTTGCAGGATTAAGTCGAAGGCCGGATGTAGACGGATTTGGAGATGCAGGAATCTCATATGCAGACACAGAACTCAAGTTTCGCCGATGTCCAGTTGTTTGTGGTTTTTCTTCGAAAACTATAAAGAATAGTAAGACATATAACACAAGCAATACCCTTGGCCATACTGTGTGTATCAAAAACAGATACAAATATTCAAACAATTAACAGATTAGCCAAAGTAGAGCTCAGTAGTAGCATCCATTTTTTGTTTATTTAAATTAAAAAAATAAAATAAAATTTTGTTTGAAAACTGCCGAAATTGATAGAAAATTTTGAACTCAAAGTTTTGGTATTATCTTGTAGCACTTACTGAAACAATTATGTGGCAAATGTTCAATAATCATTTTCTCGTATCTTAAGAGTCCCTCTAACAAACAAATGTTTACATCGCAAAATCAATACATAATATTTAGTGTGTATCTACTATGAATAAATTCTCAATACGCGGTTAATACTTCTATGAATTGGAGTGAATGGAACGCCGGCGCCGTTTTACTTTCTATCCCCAATTATGAAATACAAAATTATTACACCTTTTTGAAGTCGTTAACTAATTTGTGACGTTTATTATATAAAGTCAAAAAAAACATTTTTTGACGTCTAAAAATTTTTCAGGCAATTTAAAATAAAACGATTAAAGGACGAAAATTATTGGTCAACTGCAAATATTATCAGATTTTAATAAATAATTTATTGACGCCAATAAAAACATTTTTGACGTCAAAAATCCTGTATTAATTTTAATGACTTATAGGTAAAGTAAATGTCGTCACATATGTAACTTTATTATTTAATTCTAAATTGTCTTAGCGATTTCCAGACGTCAGTAAATGATTTTTTGACGTCAACAGATATATTTTTGAAGTAAAACATTATTTATTGACGTTAAATAATTCATTTTTAATAATAAAATGGTTCTTTATTACATTGCTACGTTAAAAAAGAATTTACACAAGCTAAAAAATTATTTATTCATTAGATAAATTAATTTTAGACGACTGAAAAGTTTTTGACGTCAAAACCAAATCAAAAAACAATCATGCACGGTAACCACTATTTACTGACGTCACAAATTTTTGTTTTCATTTTTTTAACGTCATAAACCATTTTTGACGTCAACACAAGTTTCTGACGTCAAAAAATTATTTCATGACGTAAAAAATATATTTTTGGCGCCAAAAATTATTTATTTGCGGAAAAAATGCGTTAAATATATATATACTTAGTACTTATTTTACACGTGTAAAAATTTTTTTGATGTCAAAAATCAATCAAAAACGTCAACTATTAATTTCTGACTTCATAAAATATTCTTTTTAGTTATTAACGTCAAAAAAACGTTTTTGACGTATATAATTTTTTTTTGGCGACAGAGCAAAAACATTTTATCATGTCATGAAAAGGTATTCAATAACGAGTACAAAGAAGTAAAATCGGGCTGCATTACTGACAGTTTTACAAGTAAATCAAAAAGAGCACGAGAGACAGTTCAGCTCTTGCATCCATCCCTTAACCATGTACCAGCGCCAGTTTTTTTTATAGGTTATTAATTTTTATAGTTTTTTAAGATTTCTTAAAATAAGTGTAAGTTTCAAACATTACTTTATTTACTTTTTTATCTTTACGTTGCTGCTTGGATGAATTAAAAACAATATAGCACACATAGTTGCGTCTTTTATTGCTTTTATGCAGAGCGCTTGCTGTATGAAAAATTTGGTTACGCCACTGTTTTTTTTTTCTGGTTTGTATATGCTGAAATGTACGTTTAGTTTTAAGGTTTGTACCTATTTTTGATATATTTTTATATATGGTCGTAAAGAAGAACAAGAAAAAATCTTACGTTTGTCCAAACTAATGATAGAGCCAACAATCTCATTTGCTGTGATGCCACCAGTTTCATCCAGTTGTCTTCTGCGTCTTATAAGCCACCAGTCTGTGATGAAGATAGCCAGTGCTAAAATTTTAATTCCTGCACAAAGACCTACATATTTATATCGAAATTGTTCGATATCGTATAAAAGGCACCGCCCTCCTTTAGCGCCGCAGGTATTCTTCCAAAGTAGGCAGGTTGAATCAATTAAGTTTCCAAATAAGATGGGTGCTGGTATGTAACCAAACAAACGAAAAATTACAAATTGCATCCCTAAAGCAAAAGATCTCTCTTCTTCACCAACAGATCTGGAATGAATATAGACGGTAACATTTTTATGTTTGATGTGATACAAGTGGAACAAATACCTAAGTACAATCATAAGCAGAGGCATCTGGGTAACCGCTACAATAAATGTCATAAAGAATAACAGTATAAGGAAAGGATAAATCGTATGGCAGGACGAGTTGCAAGGGCCAGCAGTGGCAACAGGAACTACGGTAACTTCTGCATATTCAGCGTCAGAAGTGCGAGCACCAAGTGTAACTGCAGACGTAGTTCCAGTTATCAGGCTCATATTACCATGTATGCCTTAAAAAAAAAGAAAAAAAATTAAAAAAATTTCGGGACCCTTACATTCAGGGAAAACTTACAGGCACAGTTGGTGTAATTGGACCGCAATATGGAGGTACAACCAGCATGGCAAGGACTAAAATATGTTAACCCATTATTTCCACAAACAGGCTCCACATCATTCATGCTGCATTCACATCCAAAATTACAGGATGATGTAAGATTCACTTGAAATGGTTCAGTATGTGTACTGTTAAAGTAAGGAATCGTAGTCCCTGCCATTTTCAAATTGTCGCACCCCAGAAGGAACAATAAAGCATAGCATGACAGGCAAATAAAATTAGCTAAGAGTACAAACTGAATCGCCCCTTTGGGGCGCAACTCCATACGCTTTAAAATACAGCCGCCCATAAATATTCCAATGCAGGCACCAGGAATTGCAATTGAACCTAGAAATATTAAAACTATTAGAGAATAGCACATTCCAAGGAAGTAGTTTGGACACTAATGCGTTCGATATTACCCCCCCCCCCCACCGCCCCGTCCATTAAACGAATGTAGCGATTGCTAGAGTGAGAAACCGTTTTTCTTCTCAAAGAATGAATTCGTTATTTAGAAAAGAAAAAGAAGCAACATATGTTCTCATGTCGGCTATAACTTCTAGTGGAGCATAATGTATTAATTTATTCCCTAAGATGGAATGAGTTTGGGATACCAGTAAGATCAATCGAGTCTAAGGGGAATATTAAACTTACTCCGTGAGAACAGTTCAATTTTACTAATACATTTTTTAAGATGTTGCCAGTGGCGGCTCGTGAACATTTACAATGTGAGAGCGACGAATTTAAACCAGAAAAACTTTAGCTGTTAGTTAGCAGTTCCATACATGAAATCCAATACGCCTTTCTTTCTGATTACAAAATGGTCAATCAATGTTTTAAAATGGTTTTTCCCCGATGCTAAAACACATAAGCTTTCCTTCATACTGTTTCTCGTAAATGCTTTAATACGTTTAATAGTTGATACCAACGCTTACTTTTCACATTTAGCATAGTTCAGAATAAAAACAGATTTATTTTAAATTAAACTTGGAGAGCATTCACATATGTACACCAACATCAATCAGTTAATGACTGCATTTTTGCATGTCCAATCGTTGGGTTTTCAGCGATCGCCCTATAGTGTTGCATGATGACACGTCATTTGTCCCGATGTCGAATAAGCATAGTTCCCAGAAGCATAATATCCTTACATTTGCTAGGCCAATCATAACTAATACTGCTCTGTTAATGTACACAATATATTGAGTTGTTATTAAAAACTTATTGTACATTTTATTTAATTGTGTATATGGAGGAATGCTACTGTGTATGCTCTCTGAGGTGTTTTTAACGATAATTGCACACGGAATTCGCAATGCTTGTTTTCCCTCAGAAACGTTTGTATATAATAAACACACCAACATGGTAAAAACTCCACGTGAAATGAAATAAAATAAACCGTTTATAAATAATTATTGAAATATGATAACTTCCTCTGTTTCTCGCGCACACTGCTTAGGCAAAAAGCTCGCAAAAAGCCCCCGTGGCAGGGATTTTGTATGTTTTATCTCGTTTGCTTGCACAGAGACGGATGGGCAGTTTTACAACATTAAACATAAATATAACTCTGGCATACGCAGGGTGTAATATTAGTGGTGTCCGTACAAGCACTTGCTCTGTCTGTAAAATACGCCAGTGATGTCGCTATCCTCGGGTTTAACTTGTACCATTTTTTGTCATTAATTTTTAGTTATGTCAAATACTGGATTCCACTTCCGATGTCGGACAAAAATGGCTATAGGTTTGTTTATTTGGGAAGTTATCAAAAATAATTTTTTTAACTAGAGCTAACTGATAGGCGTAAATGCCGGAAAACGCGTTGATAACAAAAGTATCGTTTTTTTCTTATTTTTTTAAATAGTTGAATATTCTAGTGAATCTTAATAAAGTACTTTAAATAGTCTATCGAACTGATAAAAGTTTATAACGATCGGGGTTTGCGTTTTTGAATAAATAATTAATCAATTTCAAATTTTTCAAAAATTCCTGGAAAGCGTCAGAGTAAAATTTTGGAGACAAGTAAAAAATAAATTTGTAGTTTAATGCAAGCTCTATCGGCTCAGAAAGTTTTAAAAAAATCGTGTAGACAAATATTCAAACAATTTTTTTTTTAATTTTCGAAATATTGAAGCAGCGCCATTGCGGAATTTTTCGGATTTTCGACATTAAATTTATTTCATCGTATACTACCTATGAAGGGCACTCAAACAAGTTGTAGCTAATCCCGATCAGCGAACTGCTTTTTGAGTAAATGGGCGTTAAAGTCGAGATTTTTAAAAGGTTGTAGCGGTCGCCATTTTGAAGCTAGAGAGTTCGGTAAAAAAGTTTTCAATTTGCCGTAAGTTTTTTTCTCAGATCCCTCAAATTTCCAAAATTTAGTTTTGGAAAAAAACACTGCTTATAAAACATATCTAACTTCCTTTTCCGGTTTCGGATTTTTTTTGAAAAGCTTAACTAGAACTACAATTTTCGATATACCTCATGATTTAAAATTTTATCAAAATCGGTGTAGTATTTTCGCCTTTAGAGGCGTCACTCACCCACCCACAGACAGACGTTTTTAAAAATCACTTTTTTGGGTTCCTTGAGCCCCAAAACGTGTATTTCCGTTAAAATCTAGATTTCAAAAATTTTCACAAAATCAATACTTTAGTATCCCGAAGGTATGGGAAAGTAAAGAGTTATAAGCAAAAATCAAGCAACGGGTGCTATCATAAACGCCCTTTAGGCACCACTTGAAAAATACCTCAACAACAATATTTTAATATGGAATCAACGGTTTCAAACATGTCATCAATAAGAAAAATCAGTAGTGCCCCATCTAGGGGGCTGGTATATTGATATACAGAAAACGACAAAATAGGGATCAAGTCTGCAGAGCGGCCGGCCGCTCCTATTAACAAAAAAAAAATTTTTGTGTCATTATTTAAAATATATCTAATTCTAAAAACTTTGTAAACCGTTCGGGAAATTTGCTCTCTCATCCGTCCCTGTGTTTACCTATCCGCTTATTCCTTTAAAACCCAGGGTACCAACTGGGGATGAGCATATTTGAACTTTTGCTATCTCTACAATCGTGTATGAACAGCAGACTTCTGCAGTAAACCATAAGCGGTATTGTATGTTTTAGAACAGTGGAGTATCTTATATGTAACATAGTTTGCTTTGCGTGTTTCGTAGGGAGGGCGCCACCCACGTTGCCTCTGTTACGGGCCACCACTGGATGTTTCTTAACCCAATATTCGAATTGCATACTGAATTATTAGAACAATACATACCTGTAAACACGCTAGCTTGGCTTTTGCCCAAACTAAATTGTGTTTCTAAGTATTTCGGCAGAAAAACTACAAATCCCGACACGATTATAAGCTCCATGCAAGCGCCCAAGCATGTTACTATATAAATGGGGTTGCACACTAATCTCCACATCGACCGTGGTATATCTGGAAAATAAATTTCGGTTTAGATACTGGCAGCTTTGTACACCCGAAAATTACCTTTAATGTCCTTTCCATAACCAGTGTCGTTTTTGGTTATATGTTGAACCTGTGCAGAAGGCGCAGCCGCATTATTATTACCATTTGCTTTGGCAGCCTCTTTTTCCATAAGTCTAATTTTTTCTTTCTCGTGTGTCAATTCTTTAGGAAATGAGAAAAAAGGAATTGACACAAGAGCAAGCAACAACCCTCCCAGGAGAAATCCTCCCCACCATAAACCAACCCATTTGTGATTTCCAGGATCTGAAACAGGATGAAGCGTGAGGAAAGGGCAGAAAAGATAGTTACAAGACTTACCAATTGATATAATTTTTGAAAACGAGTCCATGTGAAAAGATAGCAGATAGGCCCCTAAAAGAAAACCTAATACCGGACCAAAGGCAGCCATACTATACATGCACCCTGAAATATTATACAATATAATAAAGATAAAGGAAAATTTTGGTTTATTTAATTATGTTTACATAAAATATACATTTTGAAACAAATATAAAAATTAGGCAAATATCAAGTTGGGTCTAAAAGTTGATAATATAACTGCACTGCGTATTCTGTTATGCAGTCGATCAATATATTTATTTTTCAGGGTTGCAATCAATTTCTTATGAACTTGTAACCGTTTGTTAGATATAACTCAAACTTGGGAGTTCAATTTACGTACGTAATAAGGTAATTAGAATAAAAATCGATTCCATGTATTTTATGAATACTAAGGTTTTTTAATATGTTGGATGCGGGAACAGTCACGAAGTTTCTTTTAAATTTTACTTTAAATGACATGAAAAAAACGTAGCAATATTAGCTGGAAAACACGTTAACAAGAAGTAAACATTTTATTGCTACCTTTTAATTAAAAAATTTAATTATTAACTACGTAAATGTACCTTAAGATTAATCGAATTCTTTTTCCGAAGGTTGAAGCTTCATAAACACTTGGAAGCAAGTGTACTTGAACTTTTCAACCTTCCGTTTATTAAAACAAATATTTTAGAGAAAAGGACAAAAATGCTACGTCACTCAATGTCTGAAAATTTCAAAACATTGCGTTACAATTTAACTATAGTACGGAGATTACTCGTTACAACGGCGAATTCAGTGGAAGGTAGAGGGAGTAATTACACCACTTAAGATTCCAGAAACACCGATCTTTTTATATTAAAACAAAACTATTATTAAAAATGGGCATAGAAAGCCTAAGAAGGTTGTAAATATGCTCCACTGAAGCCGCCAGAAATTTTGACAAGTGTTAAGTAAAGTACGCAAATTACAGATCTAAACACACCGCTGCCATAATTATAAATTGTGTATCGCCTCTGCATAAAAAGAGCAGAGGTTCCACTCCGGACATGTTTAAAATGTGTTAAGTTACTTAATTACAGATTTCCTAAATATACCACTGCGAAAATCATGGATTGTGTACCCCCCCCCCCCCCCCCCCCGTGCATAAGAATACCAGAGGTCCTGCTCCGGATATGTGTAAAAACTAGGGATGCAGCGGGGAACACTTTTTGAAAAGGCCGGGTACCGGGTACTCGGCCTTGTCGAGACGCCGGGTACTGGGTTACCCGGGCCGGATACCGATTTTTTTTTATAAACTTTGCTTCTTTTACAGATAACTACGGTTTTATATTGTAGAGCATATAAGTGTATTTATGAAGCAAAACGTTTATTTAATTTGCGGTATTTAACATTTAAATAGTATTATTTAATAGCGATGGTGGCAACAAAACATGAGAAAATATTTTGGCTGCTCTAGCAAAAAAGTACCTATCAGCACCTGCAAGCAGCGTCTATAGCGAAAGGCTTTTTTTTTGAAGCGGGCAATGTTTTTGAAAAGAAAAGAAATAGGTTACTTCCAAACAATGGAAAATCGTTAATAATCTTGCACCACAATTTGCCCCTATTAAATTTTAATTATTAGATTTATTACATTATGTTTGATATTTAATGATTTAATTAGTTATGTTTATATACATATATGTTTATGTATAATAATTATTAATTACTATCGACAGTAAACCAAAATAATACACAATAAAGTGTTTATTTTTATTAGAAAAAAATTTTTTTTCGTATCCGCTACCCGGCCGGGTACAAGATCGCTACCCGGCCAAACCGGGTATCTGCCAAAATTGACCGGGTAACGGATAATAGCCGGGTACCCGCGGCAGCCCTGGTAAAAACTGGTAAGTATGGCAATTACAGATATTAAGGGGAAGAGTACTGCCTAAATATACCGTTGCAATGTTCACCAGTTGTATAGCCCCCCTCCCCCACAATTAAAAATACCAAAGAACCTTCTCTAAAGATGTCTCTAGGACTGTTAAGTAAGTTATGCAAATTGCAGATATTGGGATATTGCTTCCTAAATACACCGTTGTCGATCATCATGAAATACCTCCCCCCCTCTAAAACTGTTAAGTCTGTCAATTACGGGTATTGAGGAGAGGGGGCTCCCTAAATATACCGTTGCAATTTTCATAAATTGAGTAGGCCCCTCCCCTTCATAAAAATGCCTAAAGCCTTTTCGCCGAAATTTTTTAAAAATTGTTAAGTAAGATATGCAAACTGCAGATATTGGGGAGGGGTGCTTTCTAAATACACCGTAGTCGATAAGTATAAATTGTGCCCCCCCCCCCCAATGCATAAGAAAACCAGAAATCAAACTTTGGAAAATTTTAAATACTGTTAAGTATATGCAAATGGGGCTGTCCCTAAGAAACGCAATTTAGCTTTTTGGAATAGCAATTTGCTAATTTTTGGTTGTAATCACATGACAAAGGGTTAGGTTAAGCAAAGCTCCTTAGATACTTATCTTCTAGGAAATTGCAGACCTTAAGTATAATGAAAATGTCTGAAGGCATTCGAGACAAACTGAAGAGGAAGAACTGCGGCCAATGTGGTATGACGCATGAAGTGTCAATCAGTGAAATAAATCAGTTTAGAGTGTCAGCAATCGTTTAATTGAAAACAAATTAGCTAAATATTTTGCGTGGGAATATGTACCTTGTGTTATTAAAAAACGTTTCACTAACTTGTTTAAGTAGGTTTATTTTTTTTGTGCATCTTTCGCAATTTTTATCAATTATTTGATATCAATTTTTCGAACATTTTTTAAATTTTATTGCAATCTTACATATGTTGCGTATTAACTTAAGTAAACAATATTTTGAAATATCGCGTATTGACGTAGCTACGACAAGATTAGAGAAGATCTATTTTAGCGAATATTTAACTACCCTATTAGCCTCTTAGATATTATATAGTGCCCAAATTCAGTACTAATTTTGCACTATTCCAAAGGGGGGCACTTGCCCCCTTGACCCCCCACCCGCGACCGTGTCAACTATGTCTCAAAAGCGCTTAACATTGGCATTGTCACATATCTACCGTAGTATAATTAATATAATTAACAGTTTTGCCAGAACCAAAAAAGAAAACTTGCATTTATAATTATATATTATATTATATTACAATTTATTTAAAATATATTTGTTTTTTTTTATTTAATAGTTAAGGACGTTGGCTTTAGCGCTGTTCTACCAAACAGAGTGAACCTGTCTGTATGTGTAGGTTTGTACACGTTTGAGAGGGGGGGGGGGCATACGCCCCTGGTAGTTGGTGTTCTTCGTAACTATAAAAAAATTAATTCTCGATTATCCCCTTCTAAATGCGCGACTTAGATCCGTTCTTGACTTTGCAAATTAGTTCAATAAAATTTTTATGTTCGACGAAAATTTTCCTACTGTGTATTTATTTACTTATGAAATTAGTATATCTTCGCTAGGTTCGGTCACAGAAAGATATAATCCGACCCAGTCTTTTCAGACGTGTATCCGTTTACTCTTTATTCTGGTATAAAAACCTAATCTATTAACTAATTCAAAATTTTAAGTTAACATGTTTTCCAGTTACTATGTTAGATTTGGTAAATTTTAGGAAAATTCAATTTTTTACTTTGGCTCATCCAATCCAGGGCGGTTATAGACGCCTCGACAGCTAGGATTATCTTTGCCAAAAATGAAGATATTATAGTTAACATTTTGTATGAATATTACCCTATTGATGATTTGCATTTTTCGGTTATTATCGTTGAATTCCATCGACCAGGGGCGTAGATGTAAGGGGTGCTTATAATACGTTAAGAGATACGTTACGCACTCTTCACATATACGCCCCTGATTAATACATTAAAACGACGAAAAAATAACCAGTACTGCACCAGAGTCTGGCGGTTTAATAAGCGGACAAAATACTTACCAATATAAATAGAAGAACTGTCAGGACGAACATGGTCGTCAATGTAAGTTGTTCCTAAAGTGAAAAGGGGCGAACCTCCGCATCCCAACAATAATTGGGCGAGTACAAATAATAACACAGGTCCAGTTGTTGATGGTGACCCTTGTATGCAATTATCACCCCTTAAATTATTGTGAGGTGCGAGTGGTGGTGATGATAAGCCCGACGAAAAACGACCCAATCCCATGTCCTGTTCTCGTACTGAGACGACGCGACACATGTTTTCTTCTGTAGTGTTAGTATTTATTGTACCAACACTTTCTTCGGCAATAAAATGAGGTACCATAAATATAATGGACCCAATACCCATAATTACCGCCCCCACTCCTATCCAAACAGGTATGTGGCGTCTGCTTCCTAAATAACTAACAAATATTACTGTTATCACATTCCCTATTTCATATGACGATGCTATTAGACCAGAGAGACTTGATGGGATCTCAAATCGTTTTTCGATTGTTGTTATCACAGAGTTGATGTAACCAGAACTAAGTGCTTGTTGAAGGGTCACAAGAAATGACAGAAGCAGTACAAAACACTGAAATGGTATAAACAAAATTAAAATTTAATTTGCGACGTGCAAACGGTTTTTACCTTAATTCCTGCATATTTTTGTAAAAAGGAGGGTCGGCACTTGAGGATTCCACAATCTTTTGTATCCCTTAATATCACAGTTGGAGTTTCAGTAAATGATGTAGTGTGGGCTGCTTTTTCCCTTTAAGAACATGAATACTAAATATTTTTTTGATCCAAATAAAGTTAACCAAAACGTACCTGTCAAAGCCTGAAGATGGGTTTCGGCTGTGACATTTAACGACCGTGTCGTGGCAAAAATTGGTGGTTGCATGTTTTGCAGTTTCACTGTCATCCTCAGGGGCACTTTCGGAGTACAGCCCAGTCATAGCGTACATGGACTCCTGTCTGCGGTGACCCTTACGATGGGCAGGAGCACCTCCATCACCGGGGGCTGCAGTTGCAGTTGCTGATCCGCCAGTCATTTTTTATCTTGGCGGTCCAAGGTAATAATCATATACTATTCAAAAACATTACATTGGTCTCTTCCTGCAACAAAATTTACTGTTTGTATTTTAAAGAAATAATAAATTTGTTACATCATCTCTAAAACTCATTTTTAAAATTTTATAGCTCCCAAAGTAATTCCACACGCAAAATTCCCGTTTATTCCTAAAACTGTCGTTATAACTTTTGTAATTAGATTTCCGTTATAGAAATTTTACCAGGAAAGAAAAGAGGGAGAAGCCGTTTTACAACTTCTTAAAGAGATGTACACAAACGTTATTAATGCGATTGAAATAGCACAGGACTTTAATTTTTAAATTAAAATTTTTATTGTTTCCACAATGTTTGCCAATTTTAATGTGGGTAAAACGTTGAACAACAAAATTTTTTATTTTTATACAAAATAATTTCTCTTAGATATCTAATCACAAGTATAGCACAATTAACTAAGAACTGTTTTCAGTTGCAGAGTATTTAAATTTTTTAGAAAAAAAATTATTTGATGTTTTGGAAAACGATTCCTCAGGATTAACAAACAAAGAAAAGCGGAAGGAGAAATTCGTTTTACAAAATTAGGGAAAGAGGGGAAAAATTAACCTCCCTAAATATCCAACTAAAAATTAAGCAATTAAGCTCAAACAGAAATTTGTTATCATCCCCCGTTTATTAAAGAGAGAGGTATGAATTTTCAATTTTCAAAAATTCATAGAAGGCGTCACAGAGAAATCAGTGGACTGGCACTTAATTGTGGCTTATTTTTAGCTCTATTAGCCTGTAAAAATTAAAATAAAATCGTGTAACCAATTTCTGATCAGTATTTTTTTAAGTCAAAATTTTGATATTTTTTTATTTCACAGTTTTAGTAGTTCCAAAAACTTTAGTAGCTTGTAACATTGTGTAGCCTTTGGGGCATTTCTAATATCGAATTTCATTCCGATCTGATAACTCGTTTTAGAGTAAACAGGCGTCAAATCTCAAATTATCAAAAATTCATAGAAGGCGTCAGAGAGAAATTTGCGAGCTGAGACACGAATTAAATGGTAGCGTCTTCTCGGCTCTATTATCAACCAGCATTTAAAAAAAATCGTGTGTCCAGTTTTTGAGAAATAATTTATTGAAAATTTCCGATATATTGGAATTTTTTTTTTGTACACAGTAACGTTTTGTCTCTATAGGCCTATTACGATAGAATATTTACACCCGATCAGTCCATCTGTTTTTGAGCAATACGGCGCTAAAGTATAAATTATCAAAATTTTTAAGCTAGAAAATTCGCAAGAAAAAGTTGAATTTTCCCTAAAGTTCTGTATCAGATCCCTTTTTCAAATTTATGAAATTTGGTTTGAGAAAAAACGCTACAAAAAAAGTATGTCTAATTTCTGCTTCCGCTTTCGTATTATTTTAAAAAACCTATTTTATCAGTGAATTTTTGATATACCCCCAGATTCCGAAGCTCATCGAAGTCCGACCAACCGTTCGGTAGTTATGATGCACCACACACATTCCCACATACATACCCAGCCACAGATGGACATTTTTTTAAAACCAATTTTTCTGGTTCCTGGACGTCCTAAACATGTATTTCTATTAAAATCTCGATTTCGAACATTTGCATGAAATCAGTACTGAAATTACAGGAAAGTAAAAATTGAATGTTTCAAAAGTAATTGTAACTCAAAATAATTATTGCTAATAGTGAATAATTAATAAACAAGCTGCACATATGTGTTGATGACGTGCACCAAACAATACGTTAAATAAATTTGCTACTTTTCAATGTCTGCCGAAATAAGTCTGTTTGTGTTACGAGAAGCGATTTTTTGGAAGAAATTCATTCGGAATTGAATTTTAAATTTTCAAAATTAAAAAAAAATGCAAGATTAGGATTTTAGTATTACTTCTAGAACAAAATTATGATAATTAGAAATAAAATAAAATATTATTTTCAAAAATTCACAACAACATTCTCACCTGAAGTATCTTTGTACTTATTCTTAAATTATAATAATCATAGTTTGCTGGAGGTAAATGTATTTAAACATACAACTACTGATACAATAAAATCGCTGGAAATGTTACGTGTTCCAAAGTATGTTTAGACCTTGAGAATAGATATCCAACAGCTGTCGATACCAAGTCTCTGCTATGACAATCACCTCGAAAAAAGATTATATCAAGAATATATTATTAATCAGAATTTAAAAAAATAAAACGTAAAATCAAAAATATTTACATTTGTTTTTTCCATAAATGCAAATAGCAACATAAAAGATTGCTTTCTAGCACATCATCATTTCATCATAACCATTATCAAATTTATTGTCCATGGTAAACTGCTTTAGGAAAAGGTGCGCTTGATTAATTTTTAAAAATAAAATTAAATGATTTCGAGGTTTTCTTCACATATTCATAAAAATATAAATTTTCAATTTCAATGAAATAGATCAACTTAACTTTCTGTATTAAATTTATTTACGTTAATAATGCCAAGTGTAGGAATTCGTAGTTAAAACTGGAAATTCCGGCATTCATTAAAAAAAAGTAGGAAACAGGAAGTGTTCCTTAATTAATGGTCAGTTAATTTTTTACATTTATTTTAATTTTTTTGTCATTTTAAACACATATTTTTTTATACAACAAACACGACACATGTTTTTACGGTAATAAATTATGGTTAAATATTTCGCTTTAATTTTATCTACTGCAGTTAAATAATGTTCCAATATAGGATGAAAAATTGTAAAATATATCATTTTTTTATAAATTAGCTAATTAATTAATTATTTCCCATCTGACGCAATTTCGCGGATGACGTATGATCCCGGATTAAAACGTTTCTTGACGAAGTTGCTTTTAGAAAGTGCTGTTGAAGGAAGCCTTCGCCCGTGAACGGAAACTTGTACTTGTACGAAAAATATCAAATTTAGGCAACATCAAAGAACTAGTAGCAAAAACACTAGCAACGTGCTGTTTTCCCTTTTCCTTCAATGTTTATTTATTTGAAATGAATTATAGTCCGCAAATTTATATCGCATTAAAATAAAGATTTGTTAAGAAGGTTTAAAGTTGCGTAACTTCAATTTTAGAAAGTTGAAACAAAACGATGTTCAATATTATTGTGTAGGTGTACCAAAGATAATAGTTAAAGGGTTGTCGACAGCTGAAGGTCGTTATTTCGTTGCTTGTGGTTTATTGATTTTAGCTTTACAAATAGGTACCGATCCTCATTACCAAAGTTTGTCAAATATTTTTTTACGTTGATCTCGTTTCCATTCGCTTCTTTTCACGGGGGAAAACGGAAATTTTCCATGTAGCAACTGAATTATATAATATGCAGTGTTGGTTTGACGTAAAACAGCACATGTGCTAACCGAAAAACATTTAACCTTTATTATAGTCGCCGCGCGTTCGAGGCACTGTCCTGGTTTCCCTCGAAATAACGAAAACGGTGAAATACAAAACATAATAAAAAGCAGGGGGAAAACATTTACGCACACAGCGAGCGCGTGTTTCATTTCTACCTTTCTTCAGAAGGTCACGCTTTGCTCGAAGGGTAGAAATCATTAAAAGATTGAATTTCTCTAACGATATCTTTGAGAACACCTTAACGAAATTCTGAAATATTAAATGAGATGTTTTGCCAATAAACAACCTTCTATTTGCTATTTAATTAAAAAAAGTTTAAATTAATGAAAGTTGAGAGCATAATGTGCGACGCAACTACAATTCAATTAGCAGCTTGTTATAAATATAAAATATTGTATTATATTTGACTAACAATTCCATTACGAAACGCTTGTCAAAAAGTTATCATTATCGCAATGGCTTATTTATCGTTTTTTTCACAATTAGTCATTTTTACTGTCGCATACTTTCAGCATAGAGAAGGAAGTACTGACTGATTTCACGAATATGAAAATTTTCACATTCGAGATTTTGGCGGAAATATACATTTTAATTATAATAACCGGTTACTCGAAATCATAACCGGTTTTCGGGAAACCGTGCTCCGTCGGTTTTTATAACCGGACAATTGTTACCGGTTACTAAGGCCGGTTATCGGTCATCACCGCTTATTAATTATGAGCGGTTATGACTGGGTATTTACTATGAGGTTATCGGTTATAACTGGATATCGGCAATGACCAGTTATCGATTATGACCGGTTATTCGCTATCGGTTTTTATCATACTGATTGGAGGGTTATGCGCTAATTGCTGCGATTACACAAAATTATTTAGATAAATTAAGAAATCAAAAATTTTACCTGCAATACTTATCACCGGTAACCGGTTGTGAGCAATAACTGGTCCCGCTAGACAGCCCTGTTTCAATAACCGGTCATGATTGACTATAGGCATGACCCGTTGACCGGTTTTTACCAGCGCTCGTAACCAGCTAACCGATAATAATCATTGACAGCCTTAGTATGTATGTGCTGGTATACGCGCCTCAATAATAGCGCCGCCAAAAATAGCGCCCTCAAAAATAGCGACCAGTAAAAATAGTGCGACCAAAAATAGAGCCTCCAAAAACACTGCCTACCAAAAATGTCGCGGCAAAAATAGCGCCATCAAAAATGGCACCAGCCAAAATAGTGGCTCAAAATTAACGCCGTAAGAAACTACGCCCTACAAATTCTTTGCATTTTGATTGAAGTTTGATTTAAGGTTTACACAAATTAAATCAAACTTCTATCAAAATGCAAAGTATTTTTGCCGGCGACATCATTGCCTGGCGATGTTAATAATGAGTGCCCAAATTCTTTGCAGTTTGATAGAAGTTTGATTTAATTTGTGCAAAACATAACTCAAACTTTCATTAAAATGCAAAGTATTTGTACGACCATGTTTCTTATGGCGGCTACTTTGAGGCGCTATTTTTGCCGACGAAATTTTTGACGGCGCTATTTTTTGCCGGCGACATACTTGCGAGCGCTATTTTTGCCGGAGATATGTTTAACAATGTTTAGGGAAGTTAATTTTCCACCCCCCACACTAACATTATTGGACGAATTTGTCCTTCTCTTTTTGGTTTTCTTTAATCCAAAAAACAGATTTATTATTCATAAAAAACCTAAAAATTTCTATTTCTAGTACAATAAGACGTGCCCGCAGGCAAACACTAACATGTTAACAGTGTACGTTCCACTGGCCGAGCCGGTGTAATGGCATGACAGCTCTGCTACCATCTTACAAGTTATTGTTCGTGTTGAAAACGTTGACACAAAATTACAAACATACTTGTGAAATACCATTGTCTTAATTCCTTAAGTATAGGAAAGTCCAAGCGAAGTGCTTCGCAATTCTTTTGTTATCTTGCTCAGAAATTGTGCTAAAGGTCTCCAAAAAAATTGAAATGCTTTTGAAATTTTACAGCTCCTAAAACATGCCGATATTATTTAATTTTGAATATTAGAGATTCTCTTTTAACATTTCAATAATTTTATTTCGAAATAGCATTAAATAAAATACAAACACCATAATTAAAACATTTCCATTTAAAATGTGACTCAGACAGCTGACTGTAAATTCATCAAGGGAGTGGGCGGGAAATTTAGTGAGTACAATACCAGAAGGTTTTAAAGGAACAATGCTGCAAAGGTATTCATGCAGCATAACGATAAAGTATTATCAAATATGTTTGAATGGGATGAAACGAGAGGAAAGGATCAAAGTGTTTATCATTACATGAGCATATTCTGAAATGACATATTTGAATAGTTTTACGTACATTTCTGCTTAATATTGCTTACTACAGCTTCATCATTAAATTAACTGTGATAGAACGAAGCCAGGAGACCATATGGTGTTCTTTATCTCAACGTTATTTATCCGTTGAAATCTCAAAATTTATTTTTTGTCTCCTTTACGTCCATAGGGAGTTTTTAGCGAGTGCTTGGTTAAACTGTTCAGGTAAACTAACCAAACTTAAACCGCTGTAAGATTTGTTTTCCTGTGATCCGTCACATCTTCATAAAAACTAAGCCAAAATTTAAAAACACATGAAAAATTGTTTGTGGTGACACTACTATGGTATGCTACTATTTGGTAATCGCAGAATACAAATCTAAACTTCTTTTTGGAGTGTGCACAATGTAGAGCCCCTTTCCCCATCAACCTTATTGTTGGAGGACCAACCTCAATTTTTCGCGGTCGCGGTTACCAAACTTTTCAACCCATATTGGTTTTCCGACTTTACGTAAAGTGAATACGACATAAACACAAACTTTTGGAGAACAGATCATACTGTTATATATTTTTTCTAAAGTACATAAAGTTTTTCAATACGAAAAACCTCCAGTTAATGCTTTCTTTAAATTAAACATTATGCCCTTGCCTGACAACAAAAAACATTCAAAACTTACTTGGTTGTTAATTTTTTGAGTCTTTTCTAATTTGTCCTTGAATGTTTTTATGAAAATTTTAGAATTTAAAATTTTGATGGAAAAACATGTTTTGGACTATCACCAACTCAAACAACTGTTTTTTTTTGTCTTTGGGTGGGAGCGTGTGTAGGTGTGTGTGTGGAGTGTGTGTGTGCGCCTCGTAACTCCCGACCGGATGCGCAGATTTAGATAAGCATTGTAATATAGGGGTATATCAAAAACTCATCGGAAAAATAACTGCAAGCAAAAGTCAGACCTGTTTTCTTGATAGCATTTTTGTTCGGATGCCGAATTTTTTAATTTGTAAACATGCCAGAATCTGAAACTCTAACTTCGACTTCACAGTGTCACTATATAAGAGAATTTTTGTACAAATGACCATTGTGTAGTAAAACAGTTTTTCAAAATATTGGAAATTTTCAAGAAACATTATTCAAAAATTGGCAATACAATTTTTTTTAATGTTGTAGGCTTATAGAGATAGGAAAGGTTACAATTTAGTTGGTGTGGCGACTTCTGTGAATTTTTGAAAACCGAACATTCATGCCCGTTTATTTAACAAACGGGAGACGATAACACATTTCTGTTTCAGCTAAATTGCTCATGAGTGATAGTAAAATAAGGTTTCCAACTTACTTATTAGGAGCAGCAAAGTTTAAGGGGTTAATTCCCCCTCCTTCCCATTTTTAGCGGACGAATTTTTCGTTCCGTTTTTGGGTTTTTAATTTCAACGCATTTTTTTTCAAAAATTAAAGATTCGTTTTCTTTTCCGTAGAAAGAAAAATTATGTTGTGACTTATTCAAAACGCAGCACCAGCCGACTAATACTTGAGGTGGAGTATTCATTTTTACCAGCGTGTTTGGGCGGCAGGGATCGAATCGCAGATAGTGGTGTGTAGTGGATCCACCTGAACAGTGGTTGGACAATATAACGTTATACAAATGTACTTTTTTTTTTATAAATACGGTGAGTAACCATCTCTAATGTTATAATGTAACTATAGGAAAGAACCGCAAAGTACTTCGCTTTTATCAATTTATTACCTCAATGTCCAACACGTGCATGTAGCAAAAGGTAGTAAAAAAAAACCTTTCGTTCTATAGGCTTATATCATTACATGTAAACAATGCTGCTTTGATTAACACATTGCAAAAACCTGTTTGTTATCGATAAGGTGCAATAAAAATATTCTTATACAATTTAGTTGAAACGTTCTAGGTTAGTTAGCGTAAAAACACCAATCAATGAACATACCGCAGTAAATGAACACTTTTACTTATTTATTTCAAAATAAGAATTAGTAAAACAACTTGGTGGTTTGTCTGACTGTTACCGTGTTCGGAAAAAAAATCCCTGGAAAAAACCTCATCGGCAACAAATCCCCGAAAAAAATTTCCGGAAAAATAATTTCTGGAAGAAAAATCCATTGGAAAAGAACATCCACGGTAGAAACACCCTCGCGTAAAAACATCCCCGGTATAAACAGTCTCTTCAAAGTTTTCATTTGTACAAAAATTCTCTTAGATAGTGACATTGTGTTCCTCTAGGGCTATTTTAATACCAAACTTCATCCCGATCTGTAAACTCGTTTTTGAGTAATAATGCATTAAATTTAATTTTTTTTTAAACGTATCGGCCGCCAATTTGATGCTAGAAAGTTAGGGAAAAAAGTTAAACATGCCCTGAGGTCTTCTATCAAATTCTGTTTTCAGTTTCAGACAATTTGTTTCCCGGTAAGAATACTATAAAAAAATATGTCTAACTTCCGCTTCCGATTTCAGATTTAAATATAATCTTATTTTAACGGTGAGTTTTTGGTTTTGAATGTTTTGACATCGAAATTTGAGTTTCTGGAAGTCCAAACATGTATCTTATTTTATGGGCTCTTCTTTTCGGGGCTTTTTTGTGGCTATTTTTCCAGGTTTTGTTTTTCTGGAGATTTATTTTCAGGAGCTTTTTTTGGCGGATTTTTTTCCGAGTCTGTTTTTCCAGCAAGACATGTTTTATCCTAGATTTGAATATTACCACTGTTGTTAGGGCGCTAAAAATTCCTAGCCTACGGCCTCCAAATTTGTTAGGACGGCCCTGAATACAAAGTAGGTGATTTCGTTTATTACTAGCTACGAAGGAAGTATTTTTCCAGGTGAAATAACAACCATTGATGGTGATTATGAAAGTGTAAGTGTTCATTCATTGGTGCTTTTATCCTATATGCAAGCTGTTCGGAACAATCGGAACAATGTTCCGAGAAATATTTTGTTACCATAAACATTGATTGCCAATCGCACAAAATTTGCGAGATTGCAATTTTTTAGACAGACGTCCTAAAGGCTTGAAAGTCCGTAGTGTGAAGTGCGCGTTGAGGTAGTAACATTATGGAGTGGTAGTTTGTGGTTGCCGGTTTGTACAACTAACAATAAAATAAAACAGTGTTTAGTGATTGTGTAACAATTACCAACAAGGATTTCCCTAAGCAGTAGTGCCGTTGGAAGGCGATTAACAACTAATTTATATTGATAAGTAAAGTTAAATTAAAATGAAAAGTTTGACAACCAATCGGGCCCGCACAAGGCAGATAATTCCCCATTACCTCTTCCCTGGCTGCGGACATAAAACTAGAGTCAAACTGGGAAAGTTGGGAAAATTTGTGGCGTAGGTCTGATAAGGCCAAATGGCGTCAACTCGTGGGGCGAAATGGTACACAGGAATCAAAATACGACAACAATGAGAATGACGAGAAAAATGTTGTTTAGAAAAGTGCCGTTATATTTTTTATTCTAAAGTTCTACTTCCAACTCTTACTACCCGATCAGAATACTCCTAACACTTAGTTGTTCGAGTCATCACTCGTATACCGTTTAGACTCGCAGCGCCTATAATAAATCTCTTCTCGCGAAATAAAGACAAAATTATGCTTTTTGATTTTTGCACAAATGACAGAACAGTTAGTATAGGATCAGAATAATAACATTAAGCAGCGCTAAATGGTTTTATAAGCAGTGAATCACGAATCACATTTAATGTGACCATTTTTCTGCTTCCAACCAGCGTTAATATACAGGGTGTTAATTTTAACTTGTCCACAATATTGCTTTTGGGCCTAGGACACTTCGCCCAAGGGCCACAACGCGCAACGCTATAAAATGCCCACAATGCCCAAAGAAGGTTCACAACGCCCAAGGGACACATCGCCCACAAAGCCCAAAAATATCTAGAGACACAATGCCCAATGTGCCTATAACGCCCAATTATTTAGGAGGCCAATAATGCCCACTATGACCATAACGCCCAAACTTCTACAGGTCCACAAAAACCAATTATTTTATAAGACCACAAAGCCCAAAAAGAGGCCCATAATCCTCACTTTCGCTCGTGTAATATCGGCCTTGTTAATCAGAACTCAGAGGAACACAACGCCAAAATTTAACAGAGTCCAGTTTTAGGCAAAATGGACTTTGTTTGTTTTTTAGATATACCCTTAAAATTTGAAATATATACTTTTCATATAAACTGGGCCCATTTAAATCCTTTGTTATCGCCTGAATTTCCTAAAATGAATTTAATGAACTATTTTCTTTTTAACGCCTAAATTTTAACTGTTGTAATTTTTGCAGGTAATTTTACAGGAAGAAATATTTTTTTTAAATACACTAATAAAAAATATTTTCTGGAAAATTTGCTTTTTTTTAATGATTGCTTAATAATTAATTCTCTTTTACGCCCTATTAAAAAAAAAATATTTTAAATACTTTTATTGAAAAAATGGAAGTTTTTTTGAAAATTTAGTGTTTACATATGTATTCATTGCATTAAAACGTCAAATATTTACTAGCATTTGTTTTAATTGAGCTCCCGCTAAAATTCAATTTTACGTTAAAATACACATGTTAGAACAATTATTTTAAAATTTGAGGCATTGTTCTAATGTGTGCAGTTTGCCAGTAAAATTGAATTTTAGGGAGAGCTCACATTTAAAACCAATGCTAAAAAGTATTCAGACTAACCATTCCGATGATATGGCGAACAAACGAAAATTAAAATTATTATACACTGTGAGCCAAAATAAGTGGCCTCTATATTAAAGTAACGCCCCTCCCCTCCCCAACTAACTTTTGATGGACTTGATATTTTACCACAAAATTTGGTGTGCTGTAATGGGAAATTAAATACTATTTTTCAGCCCATATTAAAATTTTGTATCATACAAAATGGCGACTGGGCGCCAGTTTGAATTTTTTTTTAAATGGAAAAGGGGGTCGAGTGACACCTCGTTGGCAAGGTCTTTTAGTTCTGCGTCTGATCCTAGAGTTTCAAAGAAAAATATTGAGCCATAACAAAATGACAATGTTTGAAGATAAAGAAGTCTATTAAAAAAAACTAAAATTAAAGCAAGAAGGAATTAAATTAAGTGTTCGAAATGTTTACTATTCAGTTCTTGGCACATAAAAAGTCGGTTATAAAATGCCTGCCTTACATTTTCATAAGTTTCTGGAGTGATATTTCTGCAAACTTCTGTAATGCGTTGCTCCAGTTCTTCAATTGTTTCTGGACGGGTTCTGTACACTTTCGATTTCAGATATTCCCATAGAAAAAAATCTAAGGGGGTTAAATCTGGGAGCGAGCCGGCTATATATGTAGAATCTACAGACCCCCGCCTACCAATCCATCTTCCAAGAAAATATCCGTTGAGAAAGTCAGAAACAGGCCTATAATAGTAAGGCGGCGCACCGTCTTGTTGGAACATAACGTTTTCAATATTATTTCCAGCCACCTGAGATATTTTTGGAAAAATTTTGTCCTGCAAATAAAAAAGTGGACTACTGGATAAAAAAATCCAAACAATTTTGAATTGAGTGAGTCCATTTGTTTAAAATCCGCCATTTTGTTATGGCTGAATATTTTTCTTTGAAACTCTAGGATCAGATGCAGAACTAAAAGACCTTTCAAATGAGGTGTCACTCAACCCTGGATAAAAAAATCAAAACAATTTTGAATTGAGTGAGTCCATTTGATTAAAATCCGCCATTTTGTTATGGCTAAATATTTTTCTTTGAAACTCTAGGATCAGACGCAGAACTAAAAGACCTTTCAAATGAGGTGCCACTCGACCCCCCTTTCTATTTAAAAAAAATTTCAACATGGCGCCCAGTCGCCATTTTGAATGATACAAAATTTAATTTTTGCCTAAAAAATAGTACTTCATTTCCCATTAAAGCACACCAAGTTTTGTCGTTAAATATCAAGTCGTTCAAAAGTTTGTTTGGGGGGGGGGGGGGGGGGGGTTACTGCTTTATAGACAGACGGTATATATGACGTAGTTTAATTTTTTAATATGTTTTTTGAATTAATAGCTTAACCAAGGATTAAAAATCTGTGCATTTTTTGGATGACAGAGTTTTTTTTGCAGTAGCAGACAAAAATGACAATTTTTAAACACGTTAAAAAAGTGCCTACTTTTTTGCCCCCTAGTGTAATTTTTAATTTAATAAATCATGATTTCGGATTTGAATTCATTGGAAAAAGTATCTAAAGTTATTGATGCGGGATACATTATTCATTAATTTTTACACTGTTCCTTGATAAGCAAAAAAACTTTTAAATGCCAAAATATGGCTCAACATAAGTGGAATCAATTTTAAAGAAAGGAAAAATATTATTTATTTTTCTTTGGGCTTTCAATCTTATAAACAATTGCTATGACATCATGTAATATTTTTTTGTCGTATAGTTGTTGATATTTCAATATTAACCTTAATAAGTGACAACTACCTCTACTAGTTCATCTTAACACACGCCCACTTTATGTACGGCCGTAGGTCATTTACAGTTCTTTGTTCTATCTCCTTCAATAAATTAGTTTTGGCGTCCAGTGTTCGTTGACTCGAAACGCCGTATACCATGACACTTGCGGGCAGGTGGGCACAGGATACAATTAAAAATTTAACTACGCATTGAAAATTTTAATATAGGAAAGTAAACAATTTAATAAAATTGTTTACAATAACGCTAACGCCCTACTAGAGTGTTTATACACTTTCGGATTGATGTGAAATTGCTCAAAATACTTTTATTTTTTACTTGCGTAAACGCAGTTACGGCATGCCAGAGTGTGGGATAATTAGTTAATTAAACAAGAATCGACTACTGCATGTCCACACACAAATAATGACACAATTGATTCATTGATAATTATAATGGTTTATTTTCTATATTCAAATTACAGATTAAATAGCTGTTACTACGCACCCATACTCAGAATTATTATGTACTAGTCACAAAACTTATCATTTTTACGTAGGTATATTTATGTTATTGGTAAGATAATATTTGTATAGGTAGAAAGTCCCCATAATATAATTGGATTGAATTTATTAAAATAGTTTTCGGTACCTAGTAACTTTTACTATTTATTGAAATATTACTTTCACTACTTCCGCTTCTGTTCGACTTCAATCTTATTTTATTTTCACATTGAATTTTGAAGCGTGTAATATTATACTGCCATAATTCAAAATGGTATTAGTCTGCAACTTCAACTTCATCTTAAAGGCCCTAGATAAGACCTCAACATCAAGGTGCAAAAAAATCGTGGTTTTTATTTAAAAAAAATAAAAAAATCGATTTATTTGATTTAAAATTGATTTTTTTGATTTAAATTAATTTTTTTTATTAAACTTTTTTTTCTTAAAAAATCTCAAACTAATAAGGACTGCCTGAAGAAATTAAGTGTTTTTGTTTAATATATTTTTATAACAAATCTAAACACATTGTTTGACATACGCATGTTATACCGAATATTCGGTTTACCCCCATTTTCTTGGTTAGTTATTAAGATAATCAATTAAAATTTGGAATGGTTAATATATGCACGGGCACCTTTTATTTGACCTACTTTATGACTTTCTGGAGCTTCCGGTTTTACCGGAAGAGGCACCAGTTTTCTTATTTTAAACAGAATACCCAGTATATTGTTATATTTTTAAATTTTTTATTGCACAAAAAAATTAGTTAAACTGTATCGTATACATAATTTCAATCAAAATTCAAAAATATATTGGGCTTTCCATTTAAAATAAGAAAGTACTGTTAGCGAAACCGGAAGCTCTAGAAAGTCGTAATAAAATACGTTAAACACTAGGGCCCCACCTGTTTATTAACCGTTTCAAATTTTAATTGATTATCTTAATAAATAACAAAAAAGGGGGGTGAATCGGTTCTCTATCACATCCGGTACATGTATCTTATTTTTTATTTTAAATGTTTTTTTTTTCAAAGATCATATAGAAACACGTATAAACTGTATGGTCTTTTCCCACCCCACCTACCCTTGATCAGCACATAACGGGTATAGAACCTAAATTCCTCAACCTGGACAGCACATAATTTTGTAATAATTCTGTCACCGCCCCAGTTTTGAACCCGTGTCCAACAGTATGGCAACCTGTGTTAACCATTACAGCAATCTCCCGCGGCCCTTTAAATGATTGAGTAAAATTAAATTTTTGTATTATATATGGTTTTGTGCAGAATTCCTTTATAATGTATGCAGTTCAAATAAGGTATGTTAACACTGTTATGTTATTCTATTCAAGCTTACTGATAAATTAATTATTGTACTAACTGGAAAATTTCACATGAAAAAGACACCCCACTCACAACCCAACTGATTTAAATCAGTAATTTTAAAAAAAATCTATTGATTTAAATCAACTTGAATTAAATCTTCGCGCCCTGCTTAACAGTAGGGGACTAGCCGCCTTGTTAAAACTGCGACAGTCAGAAAGTGTGCATTAGGTTGCGGCCACAACGCTCCCATTAGCGCTAAACGCATCCCAGAGAGCATTAGCAGTAGCATTCCACCATGTACACAATAATAACAAAAATTTAAAAAGAAAACAACCCCTGTCGGCGTTTGCATTTTCCAATTGTGTTACCGGACTGCTTGCAGCAAACCCTACTACATGGAAGATAAAAACGCGCAACTTGCGTAGCTTTAACAAAAAGGCGGTTAGTACCTTGACTGTCTGAGTAGTACCCATGGTTTATCTTAAATCAATGTTATTCAGTGATTAGATACTTATAACGTCACGTTTTCGTTTGCGGCAGGTATAAATGGTAACATTTTTAAGCTTTATTTTACTCCTTAAAAATGTAATAAAAACCACAACGTTTTTTTTTAATATAATTTCGCTTGATTTCGTCCGTTTCAAACTCGACCTGAATAACTGACGCCCAGTTGACTTATGAGGTCAATCGATTTCATAACAGAACTGCGATATTAATTTTTAATAAAACTAGATCAATATGGACCTATTACACAAATGTACAAATTAGCTTGAAAATAGATGTGCTACTGATAACTTTATTATAACATTAATCACGAAACATAATTTTGTAAAATTTACCAATACCAATTAGAATTTTTTTGACAAAAAATAATAGAGCTGCGAAATAGGCTTTTAGATTTGACACATCCCGATTTTTCTTCGTTTATGTTAATTTTTCGTAAAATAGCGCTGTAATTTTTATAAATTCCCTGCTGCTTCTAGTTATATCACGAATAATTTTTATCACTTACTTTAAATGGAATATAAAATAATGTTCTGGAGTTGAAACACCCCAGGTAAAAAATTATTCCTTCAACTATGAAACTCGTTATGTTAGTAATTTAACAACATTATTTTTAGGTGTAGAATAATATTGTCTCTAGCACCGGTTTCGAGGTTTGCTTTGTAGTAAAGTAACAGCGAATCACAATTGAAAGCAACTTACAAGGCATATTGAATGTCTGATAGGATGTTTTAAACCAGCTTGCATTTAAAAATAAATATCTACGCTATAGGTATAGTAATTAAAATTGTTTCAAATCGTTTGCAAGTCAACTGCCTAAAGTATTACCGATAAGCAGGTGTGCAAATTCCCAAAACATAAACGTAAATAGTAAGTGGACTTTCCAAGGTTTTCTTCCAAACGTATTTAATATCATAATCATAACGTTTTCCAACTGACAGCTGCTCGAAATTCTATGGCAATTAGTGAGTCATCAAGTCCCTTCCCACAAAATAAAGGCAAAAGAATTGTTTTGTTTAATTTTTGCAAAAACAAGAGGTTGGAATTAAAGAACACCAGAGATCAGAAAATTCGTCAGCTCAAAAACTGGCTGGGAGAGGGCAGATTAGGCCACCCCCTAAACGCTACTAGGTATAATAAACAAGTTTCGAATTTTATTCAGCTGTTACTGTTCAGCTTCCGGTTGGAATTATATTAAAATCTTTGTTTCGTCAAAATTGGGACAGCCGTTCCGGACATGCGAGGGAACGAACTTTTGTTGTGTTTTTAAGCCTTGACACATTTTTCCCGTTAATTTTCAAAAAATGAGCGAATTACTTCGCCTGAACTATCCCATCTTTACACATTGTTACTTCGCGTACTTTACATGTTGTTATTTAGCGTATTTGCAAAAGAATATTTGTATAACGTTGTACTACACAACAACGGTTAATATAGCTATGGCAAGCGTGTGAAGAACGCACTACTATTCAGGGAAATGCCTGGGACATTCTTGGGTCGGTCTTCCTCACCAAGTTACCATCAAAATTTTTTTTTAGAAAAAAAATTTTGTTTTTTGAATTAAAAATCCCTCGGTATTCTAGAAACCTAGAGACGATACAATAAATTCATGGGCCAAAAATTCGACGGGATAGGGAAAATTATTACTGCGTCTTAAAATTAAATTGGAAGTCTTATTTTACTATCACCCCAAAAAGCTATAAATTTTCGATTTTCAAAAATACATACTAGGCATCACAGGAAAATTAGCGGAAATTTTGAAAACCTCGCAATTTTAATAATTTATTCCTAAATTACTCCTAGTTAGACAGTAAGTTATTAATATTGTGTATTTCTAGGGCATTTCCAATATCAAATTGCATCCCGATCTGATAACTCGTTTTAAAATAAATAGGCGATAAAACCAAAATTTTCAAAAATTCATAGAAGCCGTCACAGGTACGTTAACAAGCTGTGGCATGAACCAAAATGTTGCTCATTCCCAGCTCTATCAGTTTAAACAATTTAAAAAAATCTAGTGGCCAGTTTTAAGCAATATATTTTTGTAATTCTGCAGTAAATACAGAACCATTTTTTATTTTTAAACCAAACCTTTATAATAATTATGCAAGCAAAAGCTAACTGTTTTAAGCTTAGCAGGAGAAGTCTATTCTATTTAAGTATTTAAATCTAGAGCACATGGAAGTAATTTTAAAATCTGTGAAGTTATTTCTGATTCGTAGTGTTGGGATGCTAGTGTAAATTAGGTTTAACAAATACAGTAACTATTAGACTATCCAAAACTTGGCTCGATGCAAACTTGACTTTACGCAACGCATTGTTTTTGTTTCGTCGTAAACACATTGTTAAAAATATTTTTTTATTTATTTAACATTAGGAAAAATGAAATTTAGATTAGTTCCTGAATACGACGACACCAAGATATGTTAATAGCTCAAAACCTTCCCCAATTAATTACTTCAGTCAGTAACAAAATTATACCCGGATTTAATTAATTACTTTTTCGAACTGTATATTTGCAAAATGAAATGCAAGAATTTTAAATAGTAGGATGGTATAGTAACTCAGGTGGAAGACTTTTACTTTGGAATGGGAAAAATTCGTCCCTGACAAGTGATCTTCTAAACAGTTATGTCCAACAATTGAGTTCTGATACAATTTATCCACAACCTCGAACTTTTTCAATACATTTTTACCTTTAAAAGTTAATTTTAAAGTAGCAGAATATGTCACGTAAAGGTTTGAATACGTATTGTTAAACAACTACAGGTTATACAAAAACCTTAACAGTTCTGAACAATTAAGCGCTTTTTCTCGGGAAATCTAAATTGAGCTTTCAAGCTCCCCAAGTCTAGGGATGATACAAAATCCAAGCTACTGTTTTGACTTTATATAACAGATAAGTAAATCTTCCGTGTGAAAGAGATTACAGTCATTAGAGATAAATGTTTCGCGCAGGAGATCGCAGATTTGAACAGACTGTGTAGATTTATCCGCAAATTTATCTACGGATCAGTCCGCGTATAAATCTTCATGTGCAAAGAGGATTTTGGCTAATACTTAGATCTTGTAAAATAAATAACTAAAGAAAGCACTCTGCAAAAGACCTGACCTTAACGTGCCTATTAAAAAATTTAATTGTAAAAAATCCACGCATATTTAAAAATTGCCGCAGAAGTTTAATAGGTGATAACTCCGTTGGAGAAATACAGCAGAAGCAAAAAAAGCCGTCTGAACTATTTTCCCCTCCCCATACTTCATAATATAAATTTTATATTTTTAAAATTATTTTATAGTAACGTTCTAGTCCCAACTCGTAAGATCAGAACACTTGACCGCTTTGGACTATGTATCTGCCTAATTCAGTAAAGGCCGTTAGACTGTATGCTTCGCTCTAAGCCGCAAAGATAATATCGCTTACAGTCTCCAGAGAGATGTAAATGTTTAACAAAAAATATTTTTTTTTGTTTTTTTTTTGGTAAAAGTTTCCATGAGATTAATGAAAGGAAAAACAGAAGGACAAAACACCATCAAATATTTGGTGAAAGGGGGAAAATTATTCCTCCTAAATATTGCTGCAACTAAAAATTCAGCTATCAATCTTATTCTACTATCACTCATGAGCAATTTAACTTAAACAGATTATAGAAATTATTGTCGCCCCCGTACATTAAATAAAAGGGAATCTATTTTCTAGTTTCAAAAATTTAAGCAGGTGTCGCGAAGAAAGCAGCGGTTTGGGACATGAACCAAGTTGTAGCTCATCCCCATCTCTAAATCTATACATAATTTAGAAAAAATCGCGTGGTCACTTTTATAGCAATATTTTTTAAAAATTTTCACGTCACAGTTTTAGCAGTTTCAAACAATCTCCTAGTTTGTAACGTTGTGCACCCCTGAGGCTTTTGAAATAGGAAATTTCACCGCGGTCTGATTTTTGAGTAAATAGTCAAACATTTTCAAAAAATCGTAGAATAAAAGGAAATTAGGGAAATTATGAAAATTTTAGCCCTGTTGTTTCGACATTTTTGACCCTGAAGATGGCTTTTGCCGAACTTGTTCTGTTTTACAAAATTTGATTGGCCAATTTGCAGACTTTTAGTGCCACCCGATCTTGTAAATCTACAAAAATAGTTTCACGTCAACGCTTTATTTAAAGTCGAGATATGCCAAACCAAAGTTGACAGTATCCGAAATGAAACTCTGGCGGATAAAATGAAATTTGGTATGCTTTTATTAATTGTCAAATTGCGTATTTCGGCTGCAATTCTATTTTTAAAATACCACCAGAGGCGTGCTCATGGGTAATGGGTAACAATTTTTCTAAAATAAATACACACACCACTGTTCTTTTTGTATTTTTGACACGTTTTCTGAAATCTATGTTTGAAAACGCACAAAAAGTTACTCTTGCAACTTCTACGTAATGGTGAATTTTTACAAGTTATTCGCACTTGAATGCAAATGAACAAGATTATGATTTATTTATTCTAAAAAGTTTTGGTCAAACTTTGGAACTTGCTAGATTACGTAAAATAATTACGGGGAAATATTCCTTAAGACGAGGCTTGTTGCACAGTATGACTTATTTAAAGTTTTCATTTCAGTGGCGTAGAAACCGAATGAGGTGCCGCCATTTTAAAGAAATATTTTGATACACCACTGGCATTTTTGAAACTTTGATTACAATTTTTGAAAACTACATAATTTAAAAAAACTACTTTGTTGTTTATATCGTACAATGCACCATTAAAAAATAAATAAATAACAAAAATGGGTAAATTTACAGAAGTTAACCAAAAATTTATTATTATTAATTAAAACAGATTGACATTCTTTAAATTTTAGTTAGTGTTTTAAATCAAAGAAGGTGCTCAAAATACCCTCCATGATCCTCAGAGCGTCTCCGCATGCTATGTCGAACGCGAACACAAAAAAAATTATTTTCTAACAATAAATCAAAATCTTGCCCATTTGTATTCAAGTGCAAATAACTTCAAACAGGCCACCTCTACGTAAAAATTGCAAGAGTAATTTTTTATACGTTTTTAAACGTAGATTTCAATAAACGAACAATACAAAACAGTGGTGTGCATATTTATTTAAAAAGAATTGTTACCCATTACCTATACGCACGCCTTTGGTGGTATTTTAAAAACCGAATTGCAGCCGAAATACGCAACTTGACAAGTAATAAAAGGGGTGCCATTCGGGCCCGTACCCCCCTTAAAAATCGAAGTTTTGGAAAACAAAAAAATACGGGTAACATTAATTTGCCAAATAATTTTAATCTAACAGTTGCCGATAAATGTTCTTTAATCGATGTACGTTTTTTAATTGCAGCTGAAAGGTTTTTTAAAACAGAGTATCTTGTTTCAGACTAGACTTTTGAGAGGTTAGATACAGATGAAAATAGTAAGTAATTCCAGCAAAATAGTTTATTTTTAATATCGCTACCAGATAGCTAGTCGTTAGCTATTTGTTTTTCGTGAGAGTATATATTAAATTTTTCTTTTAAAAGCTGGTCAACGAGTATTTCCATATTTACTGCATATTTGCAAACTACGTATGAAATAAATAAACACCCTAGCTAGCACGCTGCAAGTGACTGCCGCTGACCGGCGCAAGTAATTTAACAAACTACAGAGGCCGTGCCTATGCCGTGTTTATTGCGTTCTGAAATCCTATTTCTTATTATATTCTATCTTAAACTATTTCTAAGCATCTGCCCATTTGATCATTTCATTATTTGTATCAATGTGCAATGTGCATGCAAACGTATTAAGAACAATAGATTGGTTGATTGTGTTGTAGCTGGAATCATTTAGCTCGATAAGCTCAGTCTTCGCTTATGCGAAACTGTGTTTAAAGGCAACGGTCTGTTTATTTGGCGCCTAATTTAGAATGTTACGCGGTGGTGTTAAAAAGTAAAAACTGTGAAAAAGTAACTTTTTTTTATTGAAAGTTAGAATTTGATTTCCGTTGAAAAGTTATAGGTAGGCTGCCTATCCTGCCTAATAGGACGGAGCGCCACTGATTTCAAGGATTTATCCAAAGTAAATTTGCTTTATTTTTAGGGATTTACGTATATTGTTAAAATGAAATTCCCTCAACTGTTAAAAACGAAGATCTAGTACGATTTTGTATTTAGTTGAACCAGATTATGGGTCTTGGTAGATAAAGATAAAACTGACTAGGTCTCAACCACAGCAACGCTGTGCTCTAGATAATATCTTATTAAGAGCAAAGGCCGAGACAATTATAGTAGTTTTTTGTGTTTTCGTTAAATTTATAGGTTGTCATGGTTCTTACTGGATCTGAATTCAAATAATGATTTGTCATTGACAACAAACAAAACAGTCATCAACATCGCTGTTGTTTGTTTTTATAAACTTTAGAGGCTCAATTGTTTAATTTTCCATTTTGTTGTTTCGGTAACAAATTTAAAATTGATAAATATGTAATATTTACCGTCATTTGTTTGTTTGTTCGAATTACCAATATTTTGGGTTTGATAGCTACAGATAATAAGAAAACCAAGAATCTATACAATATTACAGTTAAAGTGGAGCTTTATTATTATAGTTGTTATGAACTTATGAGTAAGTCGATAAACACAGCGATGTGAAACAAAGGGTTGCTTGCATGATACATCTTTACGCCATACCCTAAAGGTTAAATTTTGCGTAGTACATTGAATGCTGGAATATAATTGAACATGAAAACTTGTCATTGGTGCTTGGTACCTACATAGGTATCTTATTTGCTGACAAATTCTGTACAATCCCCTTTTTATCTCAATTTTCTAAATTAAACGTAGGTGTGTACGTAGGTGGATCTTGATTTCGATGTTGAATTTTGGCTGTAAAATTTAATAGTGGAGATAAAACTTGTGTTTGTTAACCGCCCCATTGTTGAAATATTATTAATATTAGTTAAAAAAAAATCCAAAAACCTTTGTAAATTACATAACGGGAAATTCACACCTGCTGTTTAACTTGTTTGAAAATGGAGTAAGTCAGTCAACTGTAAGATAACTGTATTTATTCTCTGAAGGTTGTGTTGCACTAATTATTAAAATAGTTTTGTTCCTAAAAACATTAGCAAAAACGAACATCTGTGAGAGTTGATGATGGAGATATGCAATCATTGTAATTTTGAACCATGGGGCATTCTAAAGCATAATTTGTTTACAAACTTATGTGCCCAACTCTGTGGTAAACATATTATTGAAGTTTAAAAAATAAATACGTAATTTAGTAACTATTGTTTACTAATAGCCTGAAAAGTTTATTCTAAAAATCCGAAAGTAAAAGTAGTCTTTGTCCAGAGTTGTGCAATTGATTAAAGTGTAACGCGTTTCTATTTAATAAGAGACTTCAACATACACAGAAATATAAGCTAGTAAAATATAGCCTTAATTATTAATAGACACGAAAAAATATGTTTAAGTAAACTTACTTGATGGGGAGGTCAACGTAACTAAATCCAAAACCTATGGAAATTTTGCGGATAGAAATTAAACAGTCACAAATAAAATTTTTATCACAAGAATTTACAACCCTGATACTTTTAACACCATTTCTTTTTTGGTTTAAATTATTTTTTGTTAACACACTGAAACAATACAACACAGCACTGGCAGATCTTGTAAAGCAACAAAACAGCAGGTTTGGGTTAGCATTTTCGTACCATTCATTGACTCACAATCTGCTTGCTATGCTGCAAGTCAACGTACCGTCAAACCCAGGTTCCCCTGCTATGCTGTGCTAACTTATATCACAGAATAAAACCTCTATGGTTATATTTAGCAATTTGTTTAGCAACAAACGGGGATGCCATCTGTTTTGCCTATCTTCATAAATAATAATTGATTTTTTAGAGCGCCACCTATACCACATCTCATCAAGGTAGACTTTACAGGAATCTGCAGTGTAGTCTTGCTAATTTCAACAGGTACTACGTTAATAATCAATGTTGTGAGTTATATGAAGATATTATAACTTATAAAATAAAACGTCAAGCCTTTCTTCATAAATTTATTATATAGATAATGCTAACTAACTCTAAAATCTAAGGCTGAAACAAACATAACGGAAATTTTAAGAAACATTTAGAGGCCTTACACACGGGCGTAGATGACTTAATACATGTATGTGCGTGCATCAACGCGCAGGAAATAACGTCGGTGTGTATGCAAAATAACGTCAAGTTTTTGAATGTACAGTCAGGAAGAACGTCGCGGTAATTTATCAGTTCTCTCCAGAAATCTTCAACGCACGTGCACCGTTGCGCGTGCAAGTCTCAACGTGTGGAGGCAAAATCACGTGTTTGACCACAAAGTGCATCAGGAGCGTCGGTAAGTTTTAATTCTTTCAAATATACATTATTACCCGAGTGCGGATTTCTTGCATTTTTCTTCATTGAAAATTGTAAACAAAAATCTGTAATAAATCAGCACAAATCATAAAAAATGCAGTTATTTGACACCCATTTGTTATTGGTTATTAAAATGGTAACATGAGCTTATTTTTTACTTGTTGCAGCTCTTTCGTGCTGCATTTATTATAGAATAATGTCCGACTTCAGAACAATGTCACGTGACTTCTTGAGGGAATTCATTGAATTGTACATGGCACAACCTTGTCTCTGGTAAACAAATTCCAAAGAATATTTGGATAGAAATAAAAAAAAATGAGGCATACAAGTTGTTAATTAAAAAGTTACAAACTGTTCAGCCTAACGCAACAAAAAATACTGTTATAAATAAAATTAATACTCTTCGCGGTGGTTTTCGGAGGGAATATAAAAAGGTGCAAGACTCACTAAGAAGTGGCACTGGAGCTGATGATATATATGTACATTCATTATGGTACCACGATTTATTATTATTTGTTAGAGACCAAGACATACCAAGAAAGTCAACTTCAAAAATTCCAGGTGATGATGAAGGGGATGACTTCGAGGAACACTCCCAAGTTGAAGATGAAAGCGGGAATGTAGTTGAGAGTGAGAACGAGGTAAGCTAATAAAATGCATGTCGGACACGGAATTGTGGAGAATAAAAAGCATATGTTTTATGACATTTTAATGATTAATACAGTTTGATATCATTGTAGCGCTCAATGTATCATTCGTTCTTGCCAAGATACTGCCCCTTCTTCATTAAAATACTGCATAAATGATTGCCGCACCAGATTTGCTTCGCTGCTAAAGTTTCTACTTCTACAAGTCCCACTTGCACACTTCCGTCTGTTATATTTTCTTGGTCCAAAGAACCCGCTGGTGTGTATGCGCTAGCGCACTTACGTCTTAAAAAATTGTGAAGGACGCAGCAAGCCATTACCACCTTTTCTATTGATTCCAAATTTAAGCCGATAGCCGTTTGAAATATTTGAAATCTTGCTGATAGTATCCCAAATGAGTTCTCAATTCTGCATCTTGCCCGTGATAAACGATAATTAAATATTTTTCTTTATCTTTTTGGCTATAGGGTTTTAAAAAGTCAGAACGTAATGCGAAGGCTTCGTCACCAATAAACACGAATGGGAGTTGTCTTTGACTATTTTGTGGAGGTGACGAGGATGGTAGATGTAAAGTTCCATTTTTTAGTTTCTGATAAAGAAAAATCGCACATTATAAATTCGTAATTTGCAGTACATATAGCCATGAGGACTAAACTATTGTAGCCCTTGTAATTGTGATAATACGCCCACCTTTTTGTGGTGGCGGTATTATCTGAACATGCTTTCCATCCACCGCCCCCACACAGTTAGGAAAGTTGCAACGTTATTAAAATTCTTGAGCAATGCTTTTCCATTCTGCTTCAGTTGTAGGAAACTGAAAATAAAGTTATGTATTAAAACCAAAATGGTTTCACTGTTACAGATAGATGATAATTCTGGAGATACTCCGAGTGAAAGTCAGGCCCCTTCAGAACATAGTCGGCATTTATTTACCTTCAAATACTACAACAACAGCGTCGTCATCATTAAACAGTGAGCCAACAACCCCTTCACTGTTAAATGATAAGAGAGGTAGGAAACGAAAAACTCCTCAAAGTATAGATAAAGCAGATGAAATTCTTAACATTGTAAGTGCACGACTCAATAATCCTGAGGACGAGTTTACCATTATTGGAAAGAATATTGCTGTCAAACTGCGGCGATTGCCAAAAGACGCAAAAATATATACGGAAAAATTAATTAACGATCTGTTATTTCAAGCATAACTAGGGAAAATCAACGAAAATACGAAAATTACGTCCGAAATCATTCAGCCGCAACCAAGCAGCAACAACATATTGTTTCATCCACAACCAAACTCTACCATATAGAATGGATCAACATCGAGTAATTATTCATTAACTAATTTGGACAGCTCCTCTTCTAATAATTCGGCTGCAAATTATTATGCTGCTTACAATCCCTCATACGATGTTTATAAAGACTCGTAATGTATGTTTTTACACACATAATTATTTTTAATAGTAAGATTCTTTCTATTTTCTACTGTTATACTATACTCGTAGATTTAGAGTTCCTTTTATATTAGAATTTTGAGTGTTTTATTTGTTTAATGTACAAAAATATAAATTATAAATATGTTTTTCTTACCTTCATGTATTTTGTCTGTAAGTACTTGGTATATGGCTTCACGTGTTTCGGGAATTATTTGACTTAAGGCTTGAGGAGAAATTATACTGGTAAATTTTAAGTCTTGGTAATTTCGCCCAGTCGCTAAATATCTAAGTGTTGCAGTTAACCGTTCGTGTGCAGTTATTGCAGTTTAATTAATGGAGTAACTGCGTTCAAGAGATCTGAATAGGTATCTTCATCCATCCTGAGGTAATTGCGCCAATCATCTGGTTCTAATCTCAGTTCTTCCAACAGGTTGTTAATATGTGAAAATGTTTGCCGTTTTAAAAGCCACCCTTTCGACCACACGCGACGACGATCTTTTATTTTCTTTTTTGTTTGTTCTTTGAGCACATGTGCACGCCACTGCCATTATAGCCAATTCATCGTCTTCTAGTAACATCTTCCAAACACCTCAGCAGCTAGACCAAATCCATGGCTTCAAGTTCGTGCGTCTGTGTGCAAATCTTAAAACACGTTATTGTTTGCGCGTTGATGCATGCACGTACATGTATTAAGTCATCTACGCCCGTGTGTAGGGCCTCTTACGGACTAGCGTGATTTATGAGAAAATAGTATCAAATTACACTTCTAAAGGCAGATAAAGGACAAGTGGTGAAAGTTGCAGGTCAGTTTTCTGAAGTTTGAATTAAATCAAGTAAACGGTTGTTTAAGGGTGACAAATCAAAATTTAAAAGGTCGTTTTCGTGTTTTTTCATTTCAATTGCTTCTAACATATTTAAATTATACCCGTTACTTGCCTTTAGAAGTGAAAGGTTATGGGTATTGAATTTATGACCTGTGTCTGCAAAATGGGTAGCCAAAGCGGATTTGTCAATATTAATATTTTTGAGATGATAGGTGTGGTCTTTGAATCGCGTAATTATTTTTCTCTTAGTTTGGCCAATATATTGTTTGGAGCAATTATTACATTTAAGAAAAATATTAATATTGACAAATCCGCTTTGGCTGCCCATTTTGCAGATACAGGTCATAAATTCAATACCCATACAATGGCTCCCAAACGCAAACATGTAGCATTAAAATTAAAATACGAGATTTTAGAGCAATTACAACGCGGTGTTAGTGGTAAGCAGTTAGCAAAAAAATATGGAATTGGTACTTCAACAGTTTCTGATATAAAAAACAGAAATCTAAATTAGAAAGGTATGAATAGCACTTCCATAAATATCCAAATTTGAATTTAAATTTCTTTGCAGTTTTATTGCAAAATGTGATAGCGATCCCGGCTTTACAAAAACATTTAAAAAAGCAGAATATCCCAAAATGGAAACTGAATTATATTCTTGGATTCTTCGTCAAAGAAGTAAACATGTCCCAATATCGTATGAAATTTTGTCCCAAAAAGCTAAACAACTTTTTTTGAAATGTTACGGAAACTCTAATTTCAACGCTAGCAGAGGCTGGATTATTAATTTAAAAAAAGATACGGAGTGTTAAAAATAAGTGGCGGAAAATTAACAAATAATGCAAGTTTAGTAGAAGCATTTAAAAGAAAATTACTCGAAAAAATTCGAAGCTTAAATCTTTAGCCAAGTCAAATTTACAATGCAGATTCATCTACATTGTTTTGGAAACTTCTTCCTGATAAAACAGAAATGACGGCCCCTGCAAACGAAACTAGGAAGGAAAGGGTATCTCTTATGATCTGCTGTAATGCAAATGGTAGTCATAAGTTGAAGCCACCTGTTCTTGGAAAATCATGCAATCAACAAACGTTTAAAAATGCGCAACTTCCAGTCGAATACAAATCAACTTCTAACGCCTGGATGACATCCGTTGTGTTTAGAGGATGGTTTCATTCTTCATTTATTAACCAAATCAAAAATTATTCAAAAACTTATAATCTCTCCCAAAACGCTTTGCTATTAATTGACAATGCTTCGAGTCACTTCTCGGATGATATCTAGTCAGTGAAGATGGGAAAATTATAACCATGTTTTTGCCTCCAAACTGTACAACGGTCATTCAACCGATGTATCAAAACACTATAAGGCTTATATAAAAATATTTTATAGAAAACGTTTATTATCACATATTTTATCTACTAAAGAAATAGAAAATAGAATCAAAATTATATTTGATTTTTTTTTTGTTGGAATTCCTTTGGCTATAATTTGATTTGAATGTCTTGAAAGCGTTAATCTGAAAAATGCGATACATCTTCTATTTGAAGCATGGGAAGAAGTTTCAGGTGATGTGTTATCTAGTTGCTGGAATAAATTGCTTGATGAAAAATGCGAAGATGACGACGACGGATTTTTGCCTTTATTGCGGGGTAGATTTGCTTCGGAACGAGAAGATTTACAAAAAATTTCGGAAATGTTGAACCAGATTACTGGCAACGAATCGATTACAGATAAAGAAGTTAAGGAATGGGTTGGAAAGGATGAAGTATTGGTACCTGAAGAAAATGAAGAAGAAGAAATAGAAGTATAAAAAGAAAAAATAGAAGGAAAAGAAAAAAAAGTTAGAGAAGAAGAAGATGAAAAACAAGAACAAAACATAGAACAATACCAAGAAATAAATGAACTTACTCCAAACTCAGCAATCAGAAATGATGAAGCAAGACACTGTTTCAGAGTATGTTTACATTGGGCGGAAGAAAGCAATGTTCCTTTCAACGAAATGTTTATTTTAAAAAGACTCAAAGAACAAGCGTTTTTATTATATCAAAATGAAATGAAATAAGCTAAATCCGGACCATTATTATTATACTATACGTGCGCCAAAGGTGTCTCATGTAGGAGGACCACGTAATATTTTCTTCAACGTTTCTCAACCCTGGAAAACACAGCGTAGAAAAAAAATACTTATCCGAAGAAACATCGCCAGAAAAGAAGCCCTGGAAAAGAAATTCCCATAAAAACAAACACCCGGAAAAAAAGCCCCAGCAAAAAAAGACTGGAATAAAAAAGACCCAGTAAAAGGAGCCCCGAAAGAAGACCGAAAAAAAACCGAAAAAAATCCTCGATATGAAAGATACAGGTTTTGGACTTGCAGGAACTCAAAGAACTGGTTTTTAAATGTCTGTCTGTAGGTGGGTGGGTTTGTATGCGTGAGTGCAAGTTAAGCGCTCATCCGATTTCGGTAAGCTTCGGAACGTCAAAACATTCAAAATCAAAGATTCGCCGTCAAAATAAGTTTTTAAACAATCTGAAATCTAAAACGGAAATTAGACCTGTTCTTTTGGTAGCATTTATGCCGGAAAACTAATTTTCTGAAACTGTAAACGGAAGTTGATAGAAGACCTTAGGGCATATCCAACTTTTCTTTTTCTAACTTTCAAGCTTGAAAATGGCGGCCGCATCGACTTACTAAAATTTTTCACTTTAACGCCCAGTGGCGGAACAAAAAGCGTTAGGGCCCCCCGCAACAAACCAGTATGGGCCCCCAGGCTCAAAATATGAACGTAAAAAAGTATCATAAGAAGCGGCGTGTTCGTCGAGAAGTTTTGGTCGCAAAGTTATTAATAATAGTGTCTATATCTAAGTTTTTTTATACATTCATGTTCTATACTTATCAGAGATAAGTCTGAAAGCGCTGTTGTGCCATAGTAATGCATAAATAGGTTTTTATTAGTTTAAGTTTTGAAATAGAACGTTCGGCCGAAGATACACTCACGGGTAAAGTTAAAAACAGTAACACTGCACTGCTTACACCGGTAAATTAGATGCAAGACACCTATTTTCAATAAATAAATAATGTGTAAGGTTCAATATTGTCTCTAATTTTGATAATGCCGTCGCTTAAACCTTTTTTTTTTAAACTAATAATTTGATGGGGAAAATCATTTGACAAATCTTTGTCGTAAATGGATTGCAATTTTCTTGATCTACGGCAGGCATGGGCAACCTACGGCCCGCGTACAACTTTTTTCCGGGCCGCCGAACATGTTTCATTTAACCACTAATCCGGCCCGCGATACCGATTATTATTTGATACAAATAAACGACAGTAACGAATTATTTCTTTTGTTTGAGAAAAAATGCGGACTACGCCGGCTTTATGCGAAAGTGAAATATTATGTATACTTTTTGGATTTTCGCATTTTAAAAAATTTCTGTTTTTGTTGAATATATTTCTGTATACTTTTTTGTATTTATATATTTTAAAAATTTTTATCCAAAAGAATGTAGTTTTTTATCTTATTTACGGCCCGCGATACATAAATGGATCTTCAGTTGGCCCCAGCTACTCAAAAGGTTGCCTGATCTACGGTATAATTCATCCCCATTTAAAGTAAACTTTTAAATCTTTCTTCTAATTGAGTAGGTAGTTAGAATGTCAACTGTGCAGTAAAGAATTCCTACTTTAAAAATTTCTTCCGCATTATTTAGATCTTCAGATAACTCATCAAAGAATTTCTTAATTTTCTTCTTTCGTCTATTTTCAAAAATAGGCGATATTTTGTACGAATTAGCTATGTCCACTGCCTCCTTTTTAATTTTTACAAAATATTTTCTCATGTTTTTAACTCTTTGTAAAGTATTTTTTAATTGTTCATTGGCCGAGTCTAAGCTAGCATCACTTTTTTGTAAACTTTTTGACAACAAGTGAATATTTTCCAAAAATCTCACACTGAAATATTAACATAAAAATAAATCCAAATTGTTCCATTTTTTTCGAATAGCTGTAGCTTCGTCTGTTTCGTCTCTTTTTCTGCTCGTTAAAATAATATTATTGAGAACTTTGAGGATTTGTTTAGGTCAAAGTGACACCCTCTATAAAAGTTTGAATATTGCAAGAGCGAGTGGATGGGTTTGTATTAAATTACATATAAGAAGATACGAAGAATTTTATATTGAGTTTAAAATACATAGAGAATCAACACAGAAACAGTAGGTATGTTGCTGATACCCTTATTTTATAGTATGAGTATGACATTTTGAAAGTTGAGTGTCAAATTGTAGACAGTTATTTACGTAAATGATAGTAATAAAAATGAGGCCATTTTGATGGCGTGTCTGTAGCGGTTAAAAACCTTAAAAATAAACTTTACAACAAAACTGTTCATCGTTAAAAAAAAATAACTTTTCTAACTTAGTTTCATTAAGAAAATATTTAAGGTTTTTTTATCATAAGTACCTACATATCCAAATTTACACAAGTATGAGCATTACTTATAAATATATATTTTTATATATGAACAACCAACACATACTTACTTAAACTCTGAGATCCAATTTTCCAAAACATAGTTTAAAATTACCCACAAAAGGTAAATTTTGTTAACTATAAATATATAGTAATCTGATAATTTGTAAACTTAGTATAACAATGTTATGACACCCTGGTTTTGTAATATGTTATGTTTACTTGCTAGACAGCAAAATAGCGGAATAATTATTTTTAATAACATACCACAATTTATTACGCATCTACCAACAGCATCTTAATAAGTGCTCACGAATTAAAATGTGTTAAATACTTGTGTTTGAAACAAATAAATTAAATACTTAGCTTTGAAACTTGTAACCTCAAAGACCACACAAGATGTGCCTTATGCAGTTTTTGATTGTATCTTAAAAGTAACAAGGATTATCCCTTCAAAAATAAATGGCATATACATAAACTATAAATAAAAAATAGATTAACTTTTCATCATAAAAAGGAATACGAATCACACACACAACTCTACTTCATCACATTTCTTGATATATCTAAGGAAACTAAAACGTAATATTGCCAGCTTACAAAAACAAAATATTGCAAAAATAATACAACCATAATATATTCTCCAATTTTAAGCAGCCTAATATAAAGCATGAAAATGGTTAAGATAAGGTCGGAACAAGAATCCTGGAATTTTTATTTATTTGTGAGGTGGTTTGTGGCTGCACTTTCCTATTTTAGTATCTGGATTTGTTTTAGACTCTTTAGTGGAATCATTAACCGTAGCTGCTTTATTTTTCGAATCAATTTTACTACTTTCACTGGTATTTTTATCATCACTCGCTTTTTCGCTCTTGTTTTCTTTGCTATTTGCTTTGTAGGTTTCTTGTCCAGGTTTATTACAGTCTTGACTACTATTGGTTGGTGAATCCTTCTCTTCGGCTATTCTTGGCAAAGGTTCACTAGTAGTCGACAAATTCAGGGACAATCGATTTTCAGATGTGGTAGCGGAATTATTGCTGGCACTTTCATTCGTTTGAGGTGCAATAGCTTCAATATCTGCATCCCTTTCTCGTTCTGGTTGAGAAGCAGAGCGCCATATAGCACTACTACCTCCTCTGGTTTGGGTTTTAACAACTGGTGAAATACTAGATGAACACAATGGTGAAATGAGAGAGCATTTACTTTCAGCACTTCGCGGATGTAATCTATCTGGTGAAAGAGCTCTTCGTAACAAAGGAGATCCAGGTTCTGCAGCTTTAGGACGCACAAATCCTTTTTTTGCTTGATTTGCTGACATGGTAATAGGGGTATTTCCAGCACTGGGGCTGTAGGATTGGGTAGTATTGGAACTTCCAGGTTGATGACCGACAGGGAAAGCCAAAGGACTTGGTGATCTAGTCGGAGAAGCTGGAAGAGGGGACGGGGACGGTGTCCTAGCTAAAGGTGATAAAGGTATGTGACCAACAGATTTTCGACGGTTGGGTACATTTGGACAAGAAGGACTCGCTGTGTGGAGGGTTTTAGTGCAACCTGTAGAATGCAGTTTGTGTTTTAAACCATGCAAAGTGGATGGTCTTTGATAATGCTGTTTGCTATTACGATTGCCTCCAGCTGGTGTTGGACTTGGTGATCCCGAAGATGGCGTCTGTGAAGGGGAACTATTTGTGTGCTGGCTGAAAGAATCTGATGGCGAAAGGCTTGTACGGTTGGATGCTGGAGTTCTTATTGTATTTTGAGAAAGAGATGAACTAGTATCCTGACTTCTCGAAAAGGATTGAAAACTACGACTAGGGGTTACACTTAGAGGTGACTGGACACCAGCTGCCATCTTAATTAAACAAAAATATTTTATTAAAACTTTGCATAATAGATTTGATTATTACATACCTGCTGAATTTCAACACTAGCCCTTTTACTACTTATTCTTCTAAACAAAGAAGTCTTCCTACGCTTATCATTTTCTCTTTTTTGTTTTCTTTGTCGATGTAAGCTGCGTCGTGCTAGTTTACTTTGTCCGGGTTCTCTCTTCCGTCCACCACTCTGAATTGATGTATGTTCTAAAGGAGTGGCTCTCAAACTAACATGCTCTACTCCTGACAAAAGAAGTTGCAGCACTTGCGTATGATAAAGTCCCTGTACTGCTTCACCATTTACGTGAGTTATTAAATCTGCCGGTCTTAATCCTGCTTCAAATGCTGGACTTCCCTCATCCACAGCCTATAAAAGCAAACACGAAAATAAAACAAATTTTTTTAAAAATTTACTACAACTTACCATTACTAAATGATGCATGGTGTAAAAATCTGTATCTCCATAATACACTCGAATAGTGTGAACAGTAAATCCAAATCCTTTAGGACCTCTACGTATAATAACAGGTGGCTTAAGACTGGTAACAAGAGGTGAAAGTTCGCGACAAGGGGAAGTGTCACGGGAACTGGCAGTGCTAGAACCTCCTCCACCAGGCGAATGAATTCCAGCAGGTGGAGTTTGAAAATCATCTAAAACATTCAACCAACTCGTTACATTATTTTAAATAAAACCCAAGTAATGTAATTACCAGAAGGAATCATTAACGAGAGACCAGATGCCGATGCACTCTTTACCACAGATCTTGATCGATGCTTGTTTGGTGGAACTGCAGGTGGTTGGTTTCTACTAACAGGAGACAGTTCTCTATTATTTTCTGATGAGGAAGTTCCAGTTTCCAAACTGAATATTTACAAATTTAGTAAAAGACAGTTAGCAATCAAAAATTTTTAAATACCTGCTATGTTCATCTTCAACAGATATTGAAAATCGTGGTAAGATGTCACGTGCGTGACCACTCTTTCGTTTTCTTTGAATTTGGGGAGAAACATCATCACTATCTGTTTGAGAAGATTCAGGGGTACTAACAGTTCTGTTTAATTCCAAAGAAATCTGCAAAAACAATTGGTTATCTTTGGTAATTTTTGCGATGGAAGTTTTTTTTACCTTTCTATGTTCTAGAGAGGATATTTCCGGGAAATCTTTATCGGGAGTTAACAAACTGCATCTTAGTTTCATTTTAATATCTGGAATTTCTGGAGTGTCTGGAGTTGTAGCTACAGATGTAGTGATACGTACGGGGTCTATTCCGCCGTCTTGCTCTATAGAAGAATTAACTCGAGAACTATGCACTTTACGGTATTGTGGAGAACACGATGAAAACAAGCCAAATACTGGTGAATCATCAGTGTCATCTGTATCATCTCCCAGATCATGGTTGTATCGATCAACACGAGCTAAAAAGACATAATATGACTAACGTTTATTTAAAAACAAAATATAAACGTACTATCAAAATAACTAGTGTCTTCTTCATTTTCTAACTGTGGCACAAATTCTGCTTTTTGCCTAAGTAGGGAGTTCCAGTCAACACTTTTGAAATAAAAGTGTTCTTTAACTTCATGAGCTCCTCCGGTTCCTAATCTATCACGTGGTGAATGTTGTAACAATGCTGTAATTAGATCTTTTGCTTCATCTTGAATCACCCAATCTTCCGAATCTGGCCATTCAATATCATCTGCAACAAATAATTATATAAGATTTCCAGGAGCGCAGAGTATATTACTATTTTACCATTAACTGTATGAGCGAACAACTCCTCTGGGGTTTCGCCAAAGAATGGTACACAGCCTATAAGAAATTCGTAAAGGATTATACCCATTGACCACCAATCAACAGGTTTTCCATATCCTTGTCGTAAAATAACCTCTGGTGCAATATATTCGGGAGTACCAAATACTTGTTTATCAGAAAATTGTTTCGTTTCACAGTCAATATATCCTTCGTATAAATTTGTAGCCACTAAAAAAGAAAAAATATAGTACAGCACGTGGTAGACTAATCTAGTACTTTTTAGGGATAAATTAAAAAGTAAATTTCATCTACTTACATGACATTAATCCCATTTTACTTAATCCAAAATCTGTTAATTTTATATGGCCCAGTGCAGTAATGAGCAGACTGTAAAAAATGATTAACGTTATTTAGATAAAAAAATGTTCATATTACTGTCTTACTTATCAGGTTTGAGATCTCTGTGAACAATTCCATAGCTATGTAGGTATTCTACAGCCAGAACAGTTTCTGCAAAGTAAAACCTGGCCATGTCGGGTGGCAACGGTCCTATATTTTTGATCAAACTAGCACAATCTCCTCCCTCTACGTACTCCATAACTAAGCACAAATGCTTCTTCGTTTCTAAGCTACAATACATGCTAACAACAAAAGGATTATCGGCAAAGCTTAAAATATCCCTTTCGGCGAAGACTTGCTCGACTTGATTACGTAACATTAAGTTGTTCTTATTTATTTTCTTCATAGCAAAACGTTGTCTTGTTTGCTTATGTTTCACTAAATAAACAGCGCCATATGCGCCATTGGAAATTAATTTTGCAACTTCAAAATCATGTTCACTAGGGTTCGTTGCCCATTTTTTGCAGGTTGTAGCAGAAGTTATGCACACTTGTGATTGTGAGGATTGACTTATGGACGGTAAGTTACAGTCACGCAGCTCTTGCTGCAATTCAGCGATTGGATCTCTGTTCAAGCCCAATTTTTGAATGATATACTGAGGCAAGTCTGCTTTTATGCCTTGCAAGCCTTTTACTTGATCTTCAGCAGCTTCAAGGAAGTGGTAAAACTCTTCTGGATCAAATTCAAGGCACTCCAGTAATCGTGCTGGTCGTGATATTACTAACAGTAATTTTTTGATGATCCCCATTAACTGAGCAGCTGCCTCTTCGGATTTTTCCTTTGTCTAAATGAAAACGGTCATAAAAAATGATACATTCAGAAATAAATTGAACTTACCTCGAGTAACAACCTTTCTAGATTTTCTGACATTTCGTAAAAGTATCGACTAGTAATTAATTTGGCTTGAGATTTGTGCAAACAATCTCGCCCCATTTCTAAAACTTGGTGATGGACAAATCTGACTATTGGTAAAGAATCACAGTTTTCGCCACCACCAAATGTTTTGTTTTCATCAATAAAATGCGAAAGCCTGTCTTCCATTTGGCGAGTTGCTTTAGGAAACCGTTCTTTGTATAAAGTGTTCATCATTGAAATTTCGTTATCTATTATGGGTGATCGACTGGGACTACTACAAAGTGAATTTTTCAGTGAACAATAATTAGCGGTTTTTATCACTTACCTAAGACTACGAGAACGTGGTCTGTGTAAAGGTGACCTCAGGCTAATAGGATTTTCATCACAGCTTCCACAAGGAATAGAAGCATTACTCTCGTTGCTAGAAAAGTGATGGGTTAACATTCGCATATCATCAGACGTGGGGGCATGGGGAAGTTGGTGCAAACGTTCTTGGCTCGAACATTTTGACTAAAAAAAATTATTATAAACTAACCATCATCTGTATATACTATACTACACTACTATAACAGTTCACATTTTCCCCACCTACCGACATATTAGAACTTCCTGGAGTAGTTCCATAACCAGAAGAAGGTAGCGAAGCAACAGACCATCTCCTGCCATCTCCTCTGCCACCAGCAATTCTAAAATACGAAATTCCCACATAAATCGAATGTGTAATTGATTTTTCTGAACAATTCTACCTTTTAATGGGAGCAAATCCAAAGTTTAAGAAACTTGCATGAGTTCGCGGACTATCAATGGGGCTGCCACAAATAGGGGAATGTGAGCGAGGTAACGTAGGAGAAGTATTAGATACGAAACTTAAACGGTGAACCGCAGCAGGGCGACTATTACGCCTTCCAAGTCCTATATCCTTCTAAAATAGATTAGACAATTGATTAAATTTATTCTTTTATGTGTTTCTGATGTTTACCATATTAGCTGACAACGAAGGCGCAGATTTCCCCAAAGCTGAACCTCGTATTCGAACCAAGTTTGAAGAAGCAGGGGCTTGGACATCTGCAATTATTTGTATTTCTAAAAATGACGTACATAAATGAAATTACGGGATATAAACTCATAATTTATACAGAGCAGAGCCGTTACCAAGACGAGAGGTTCGAGGTTTAAACTATTAAAATCACGTGGATAGATCATTAGACTACGAAGGCATATAGTATCGGAATGACAAATCCCAGTGGCGGATTACTCATTAGGCGCGCGCCTAAGGCCTAAAAAAAAATATAAAAATATAAATTTATTTTATAAAAATTTTGTTGAAACCAAAAATCGTACATATGATAAGATTTGTAGTGACCTACCACAATACGGTGCTACACTAAAATCTTTGTTTGATTTAATTTATATATTTGAACAGATATTAAGCTACCGAGAGAAACTTTTCTTTAGGTACTTTAGAAATTTTTATTTTTCATATATTCAGAAGTATTTATTGACAACGTCCTAAGCCTAAGAGCAGTATAACAGTGATAAAATGCAGGCACCTTGCAAAGGGCTGACGCAACACGCAGGGTGCGAAGATTTGAATCAAGTTGATTTAAACCGTGATTTAAATCAAACAGTTTATATAAAAAAATCATTGATTTAAATCAATTGGTTTCTAAATGGGGTGTCGTTTTCATGTGAAATTTTCTAATTAGTACAATAATTTGCATAACTTAATTATCACGGGTGCAGAGGTACCGCTGTTTTCATTTGTGAAAATCCAGGCGACGTGCCTGATATTGTTTAATTCAATTTATTTTGCCATAAAACTTTTTGTCCCCAAAAATTCAGTTAAACACCATATGCAGAATTTGATCCCGAATTCAAAAATGTAACAATGAACTTCTATTTAAAATAAGGGAGTATCACTTCCGGCGAAACCGGTAGCTACAGAAAGTCGTAATCTCCATCAAATAGTAGGTGCCCCTGCATATGTTAACCTGTTGCCTATGTGCCTATCTAAACAACGTAGAAAATGGCGGTGAACCGTTCTCTATTGCAAAAGAATCGATTTAAATAAAAAAATCGATTGAAATCAAATAAATCGATTTTATTAATTTCTTTATAAAAACCACGATTTTTTTGCACTCTGCCAACACGTTCTACAGAAATATCCGATTTGTTTGCTGCACTGCACGATAGATAGTAAGTGACCGAGACATAATACGACTTGTAGTAAAAACCGGTCAAACTACAATCATCAAGGCTCTTGTGTGTATGTGTGTGGTGCATCATAACTACCGACCGGATGGTCGGATTTCGATGAGCTTTAGATTATTATGGAGGTATATCAAAAAATTCACCGACAAAATAAGCTTTTAAAAAATTCAAAACTGGAAGCAGAAGTTAGACATGCTTTTTTAGTAGCATTTTCTTCCTAAACCAAATTTTATGAATTTGAAAACCAAATCTGATACAAGACTTTAATTCAAATCCAACGGCTTTTATTCCGAACTTTTTTAATTTAAAACAATTTTGTTTTCAAAAAAAAGCTACCAAAAAAATATACTAATTTCATTTATTAACAAGTTCCAGCTTTACTTCATATTGTTATGAAATAAATAAAATACTTTATTTTACTTAAACAATAACTATTTATTTATACTTACACTTTCTCCGACATGTTTACATGCTATTATCAAAGGTGATATTAAAAAGTAAACAGTTAGTGTTGTTATAGCAACAATAACACTTGGTGACTTGATCTCGGTAAGTGTCTGCATATGACCTGATTTCTCTCATTCCAAAAAGTGTAATAAAGGTGAATTTACTTATTCCCGCTTTCGGTTTATGATTTTTTAAAGCTTATTTTCCGATTAAAAAGTGCATTAAAATCGGCGCATTCCTTCAGGAGATATGAAGGCACCCACCCACATACAGACATTTAAAAAAAACATATTTTTTTGTTTTCCTGGATGTCCAATCGGGATCCAAAACATGCATTTCTTTCAAAAATTTCGAATTCGAACATTTTCATGAAATCAATACTTTCTACTATACGTACTGAAACGCACAACGTTTGAACTAGGCGGAAGAATTTTTTTCAAACATGTTCTTAGCTCTTATATTACAGAAGATTAACAAAGATTTTAGAAGTCGTTGGAGTTGTGATTCCAATCAAAATTTGATATTGTACTAAAATTAAAACAATAAAAGCGTATATCTATAAAAAATAAAAGTTTTGAAGCGTCCAAAATATGTTACGTTTAGGGCCTGACAATGCTTTGATTCGCCACTGGGCCGAACCCCATGTCCCCATATACTAAACATGTAAATAACCGTAGATCAGATGGTTTTATCAAGTAGAGAAATCAACTCTTTCGTCACGTATAAAAACTTAAGCCTAACCTTGCAAGTGACAGAAGAATTTTCTTGTTTTGTTAGATTTAATGTTAATTAATAGCTACTTGAAGTTCCGCTTGTAATGTTTAATTCAATTTTTTGTAAATATTTTGAATAACGTTTTAAAAATGTTTCTTGCGAATTATGACGTCACGCTGCAACTAGTTTCATTACCTGCTACAAAGGCGCTGTGTAATTATTTGATTAAGCACAAGAAATATTTAAGTACTAGTTACCAAAAACAATTACAACGGAAACCTTTTTTTTGGCACATGGTTATGCCAAAAAAACGGATATCCATTGCTTTAAATACTTAGTTATAAGAAAAACGAATATATTAGTTAGGTAATCATCAAAAATGAATTTGGTTTCCAATATTGAATCCTATTTTTATGCCTAAAAAATTATTTTGGTTTGACTCTCAGTTTACTATAGTTTAATCACGTTAGTTATCAAATTAATATTATCGCATTAATTTGGTCCTATAATCTAACTAGCTTCAGGTGAAATTTCCCCACTACCTAACTGCTGGTGCGGTCAGGTGTCTTTACAATTTTGTATTTTGTTGTTAAATGAATGCAAAAAACCTACAAATGTAAATTAGGCAAATAGGTACGTGCAGTGTTTACATTTTTGCAAGATGAGTGTTGGAAGATAAAAATAAATTTTGTTGTAAGAACGTAAACACGTTGACGAACGAACACGTTGAGAAAGTCGCAGATATATTTTTTATTTTTTAGCCAAGAAAATTTTTTCGTAACCATATTTTTAGGAACATTTTCGAAATTACGCTATTAATAGGAAAACAGTACAGAAGATTGGTGTTTTTCTTATTCCTAAAATTGCAAAATGAGTATAAACGCACAAAATCATTCTTTATCAATTAAAACAGACAAACAAAAACAAGAAAAATACAAACAATATAAGTATAGCTAAAAATAACAAATTTTATTACAAAACTGTAAAAAAATTGTATAAAATAGGAACTATAGATATTTATAAAAAAAAATTGTTCGTAAGCATTTAAATAACAAAAATCCAAAGCGAAAAAAATATTATTGCTGTAGCCACAAAAAGATTCATTTAGATAAGAGTAATTATTGATGACTCAATATAAAATTTATGTACCTTACCTGGTTGTGGGTCATTTACAGGTTTGGTAGTCGTATGCACCTCGGATGTGGGGCATTTTGAACTTTTTGATGCATCCACGGGCTCGTCGAAAACCAAAACCCTTGCAGAGTTTGAACGAACCCGTGGTTTCACCCTGTTGTCCTCCATCTACTTAATTTCACCACCACCCGCACCCGATTCTGTTGTTGGGTACGGACATTTCTAAACACTAGCAATTTCAGTTTTATCCATGATGTTTGATTGTCACTAACGTCCACAATTGTATCACCTTATCACTTAACCACCCTAGACCCATATTGAGAATTTTACCCTTATTTCAGACGTATATTAATCTCGCGTTAGCAAACAATAGACTATACATCTGCGGCCAGTGATCGACACAAACGCATGCCCAAACTAGAAAGTCGCTTTCATTGATATATTGCAAAATCCAACCCTGACATCCTTTTGATAAAGCGATGTTCGGTTTATCAATTACAACTGATCAATATTTTTTTCTGTTAATAAACATTCCATTAATGCACCTATTTTTTACAAGAACGATGAGTAACACGTTGTTGTCATGTTCACGACGATTCTATACCGCCAGCTGTGATGCTACTAAAATGGCGGGCGTCCTACTCATTGTTGGTCCGTTTCAAGTTTACCAGTCAGTCACGTTCAAACGCAGTCGGTCAAACCTTTTCGACTGCATGCTTTTCTGACATTCTATATTTAGTTTCGAATGGGCTACTGATTTTATGTAAACACTTTACAATGTTTTCTCCCAACTCATTTGTTTAAACCTTATCTTGTTTTACAAATTAAAAATATAAACAACGAGCTAAACTACAACTGCTTATCAATTTGATTAAAAAAGATTGCAACTGCAACCCAATAAGCATTAAAATTATCTTCATGAAATTTAGTTTAATTTCCCCAAGCATGAAGGCAACTAAACTAGCAGAACGATTCGCACATTGTTGTACAATCAGCACTTAGCAGAGCTAGTCTCGAGTGCGCGTTGACAGCCGTCTTTCGATATTTCTAATAACGATTTTTCCAGGGGCGGACTGGCCGCACGGGTAAATGTGCGATCGCCCGAAGGGCTTGTCCCATAGGAGCTTACTAAGGCAGTACAAAATGATTTTTTTAAATTAACGTAAGAAATTATTGGGACGATATACATTTACTTACAAAATATTTTATATACAGGACGATTTAAAAATATGGAATAAAATTCGTATTTCCGTAGCGCGTTGGTTTTTGAAAAAATCCTCGAACACTTAAATTGATTTAAATACAACTGCATCTTTATGTGGTATATTTTGTTTTCCAACGTCAACCTCCCTACACCCAGCCGCCTTGACTTAATTTTTACTTTCCCATACCTTCGGTATAGGAAAGTATTGATTTCATGAAAATGTTCTAAATCCAGATTTTAACGGAAATACACGTTTTGGGGCTCAAGGAACTCCAAAAAGTGATTTAAAAAAAATGTCTGTGGATGTGTGACGCCTCTACAGGGTAAACTACTGGACCGATTTTGATAAAATTTAAATCAAGAGGTATATCGAAAATTGTAGCTCTAGGTAAGCTTTTCAAAAAAAATCCAAAACCGGAAACAAAAGGTAGACATGTTTTATTAGCAGTGTTTTTTTTCAAAACAAAAGTTTAAAAATTTGAGCACGGAGTCTGAGGGAAAAACTTAAGGCAAATCGCAAGTTTTTTACCGAACTCTCTAGCTTTAAAATGGTAGCCGCTACAGCTTTTTGAAAATCTCGACTTTAACGCCCATTTACTCAAACTTTACTAGGTAGTATACGATGAACTAAAATTAATTTGAAAATCCGAAAACGATCGCAATGGCGCTGCTTGAAAATTTTGTAAATTTTCAAAAACTGTCCACACGACTTTTTTTACATTTTCTGAGCCGATAGAGCTTGCATTGAACTACAAATTTATTTTTTACTAATCTCCCATATTTTACTCTGACGCCTTCAGGAGTTTTTGAAAAAATTGAATTTGATTACTTAATTATTTATTTAAAAACGCAAACGCCCATCGTTATAAACTTTTATCAGTTTGATAGACTATTTAAAGTACTTTATTATGATCCGCAAGAATTTTCAACTATTTTAAAAATTTAGACAAAAAACGATACTTTTTAATATCGACAACACGTTTTCCGACAGTTGCGTAATTTTAACTACGCCTGTCAATTAGCTTTAGTTAAAAAATTTATTTTTCATTTTTGCATATTTTTAGTAACTTCCCAAATAAAGCTAATATAGCCATTTTGTCCGACATCTGAAGCGGAATTGTAATCGATAGACGCGCCGGCGCGGAGGCCGCTTACCTTACTTTGGTGCAGATAGTCGCTGCTTCTATGAGTAGAGTTACGGTGCGGAAACCAATTGAACAGGCTATCGCAGATTCAAATTCCCGCTGCTTGTTTTCTTTAGAAATCTAATACTCCCTGATATGTACAACGTTATAATTATTAAATGTTACACTTTTGCAAATACGGTAAGTATTAGTATCTAGTATGGGAAGGTTCACTCGAAGTCACACTTTAGCTTCTTAATATATAAATAATTATTATTTTAATGTTTAATCAATTTCGTGGCAAAATATTGTTTAGTAGTTTAGTGATCTGCGCATTTATCGGCCCTAAAATACCTAAAAATAAATAGTATAAAATTTTTCGCGAAAGTGCCCATCACTAAATTAATATTACAAACTTCAATATAAATCTGTCAACAAGCTTTCGGCTTTCGCATACGTTGCACCGGCAGTAAATACATACTTTTTTTAATTTTTAGTGCAAGAAATATTACTTTTATATTTTATTAAATACCAATTTTGTTTCTATAATTTTAAATTTTGCATTCCGGTTTTTCCGCCCCTGGGGTCCAGGCGCCCAGATGCGGTGCGCCCCCCTCCTCCCCGCTTGGGGCGGCCCTGCACGTAGCAACTAATTGTGCTAATACGTAGAGAAAACAGAAAGACAAAAAACAGGAAATTCCTAGTTTTGTAAATCAAATCTATTCGTCTGTTACACTGCAACTAAAAATGCTTCTATTACAGAGTCATACAACGTTGTAGTATTATAATTAGTGTTATAGTATGTATTATTCCGGGTTGGAGCCGCGTCATCGGTGCTTGAACTGCCGACGTTTCGTCCTCAGTTGCACGGGACACTTCAGGGCTGTGGTCGCTTTGGGATCTGGAACACAACAGTTGTGTTCCAAATCCCAAAGCTACCACAGCCCTGAAGATGTCCCGTGGAACAGAGGACGAAACGTCGGCAGTTCAAGCACCGATGACGCGGCTCCAACCCGGAAGCCTAGATGGTATTAACAACGGCCGCGGAAGCCTGCAACTTAGTTGAAGTATTATTTTTTACAGTAATAATGTATTCTGTATCAAGTTTCGAATAAATGGCATATTCCGCACGAAGCCGAACAGTTGGATGATTTTATTACAATATTTTTACGACTTTGATAGCAGCTTATCTACTTCTTTTGTATTTCAAAACCATGTTTTCACCTTGGATCAACGAAGAACCGTTTGAAATTCAAATTCTGTCACTCCATTTAATGTTCTGTGTCGTGTATGTTCATGTGTCTGTCACAAGCGTCTTTTATGTATATTTAATTGCGTGTAATATCTACTAAACCAGGCAGAATCAAGGTAAGTGTATATCTGTGATTAGAAATGTGGACACATGTAATAATATTTGCTGTTCTTATTCAAATTAAATTCGACCCTTTGTTTTAAAGACAGATTCTTGCAAATTTTTAACATCCCTGGGTAGACTTAGCTATTATTTGAATCAGTTTAATAGAATTGAGTTTTTTGGTCATTACTGTCAGTAAAAACAGTGGCAAAGCACTTTACCTGGACTTTCCTTTAACTGCATCTAAAAATAAATTACGTTTTAGGTTTGATTTTAATGTATGAAGTGATAAAATAATGATTCGTCCTGTATCTGTAGATTAGGGTTGCTTGGCGAGGACAATCTATTAAAGGAACCCATTTAAACTTCAAATAAAACTTTATTCGTTAACAATCTCTGAAACACTATCTAATACCTACATGAAACTTGTAATAATTTTTTTGGTGTACATTCTCGTTATCATAAGGAACACGCTTAAAAATATAAAATAAAATCATACTTATTGTTATTAACTTTATTCAAAAATCATATATGTTTGAATTGTTATAATCTTTTGTATTTACAGTGGGTCCCACTTTTCTTGGAAACGTCCCTATAAAAAAATTATTTGTAGCCCATTTGATTAAATTGTCACAAAATATAACTATGTTTTCACTAAACTTTTATTACTTCATATTCTTTTTTGTTTTTAAAGTTATTTATTTATGGAAGGCTTGTATGAAATGATCAAACGTTTTAAGTATTTATTTTTAAATATAATCATTTTTTTTCTTAACAAACTATTTCAAAATTGTGAAAAGTAAAGGTAGTTTACTATTGCTCTAACTATTTAAGTTTTTCCGCCAAACCGTAAGTTCATTGACAAATATAGTCGTAAAAATGGTTTTAGATGATGCGCATAATTTTATCAGTGTAAATGTTTATGAAAAATTAATTAAAAAAGTTTCATTTTTGCATACTTTTTGGGAAACAGTGTATGTATAGGTATAGGTTTAAGATATAGTCCGGTGCATACATACAGGGTGTTAATACAAGCTTATATCGATAATTTTATGTTTTTCGAAAAAACCGTCGGACACGCCAAAAAGTAATTTACCTACTTATGGGAATTTTTTGGTGTACTTCCTTTCTTACCTTTTGAAGTAGAGACCTTGTCAAGTTTTTTTTATTACACTAAGAGGAATAATTAACCTACCCTAATACTACTGCATCTAAAAACTAAGCTTAAGCGTATTCTGCTATCACTGATGAGCGATTTAGCTTAAACAGAAATGGTTTATTGCTTCCCGTTTATTAATAAAAAAGCACCAATTTCCAAATTATATATTCATAGAAAGGGTGGCAGTGAAATCAGTGCATTAGCACATCAAACAAATTGTAACCCTACTCTAGCTCTATGAGCCAACAAAATTTAAAAAAATCTTGTGGGCAACTTTCAAACAATATTTGTTTTGGAAATTTCTAAAATTTTGAAATTTTTCTTCAAAGTTCTTATAGTTTCAAAATTTATCGCTCATAGTCACTTTGTGTTCCTCTAGGGGTATTACAAGGTGTTCCATTTAAGATAAAAAAAAGTTGAATACCCCTACCAAAAACAGTTGAAAGATATAGAAGTTTCAACTTCGCTAAAATGTGGAGTTTTACCATAATAAAGTAGTTACAACCTGGAGTCTTTTTTTATGAATTAAACGGTATATACTTATGTATTCACTGTAAGATTTGATTGTTTATTCTAAACAATTAATTTAATGTTTATATATGTACATATTTTATGGTTGTTAGTGAAATATTTTTTGCTTGTTTTGAAATGCTTAGCTATATCTTATATGTAACAATTTTCAGTAATTTGATGTCAAATCCATGGATTTAAAAAACAATGGACAATATGGATCCAAAGACTTAAGCCTTTATGAAGAACAGCGTCTCTTAAAGGAAAGAATACAAACGTGAGTAACCTGTTACCTAGAGAAAAAAATTCTATGTTTGTTTCAAAACAAATGTTGACAGTTTTAAATGAGTTATTATTTAATTAGTAACAAATGTGATATTTTTTATAGCTATATGTAGGCACCATAATAGTTAACATTTTGAGCAGTTATTATAACTTTGTGTGTTGCATTTTTTGGTACCTGAAGTTTTTGTATTTATTAAATTTGGTGAAACAAAATAATTCATAATCCATTTAAAACTGCCAAAGTTTGTTTTTGTTTTAAACTATTTAATGTTTTTTTATTTTCTCCTTCAAGTTTGATGCAGAAATAAATAGTCAATTTTCAAGTTAATTTTACAGAACAATTTTAAATAGCGACCTATTCTTATGACTCATAATAAAATTTATTTCTTCCTCTTACCCTTAATGCGAAAATAACTGATCTTTGAGAATTGGTTCTGAAGAATAGATTTATGTAAACTCCTGAAAATGGTTTAAAATTACGTTTTTTGACAAAATTGGCCGCAAACAGTCTGAAAGTTTAAACAAAGACAATTTTCCATTTTATATTCAATTTAGTAATGACAGTGACCGCTCTGAAAACGTTTTAGCTGATCTAAATACTCGAATTGTTACTTCAAACTCCCTCTAAGGGCTCACCATTAAACTAGTTAGTTTTTATACATGACTGAATAGAGAATTTTAAAGCTCTATCAGAAAAAAATATATGGTCCTCCTTAAGACAAAAAAGGTTGATGTCAGTTTCGATGTAACCAGCAGTGGCTAATTGATAAATAATATGTCATAAAATCTGCATCTGCCCCCAAATTTCATTTCATTACTTAAAAAATTGAGGGTGTAGGGACCTGGTTTTGTTGTTACCCGTTGAATATTTATTTTTACAATCTTGGGAAGTTAAACACGACAGGAAAACATTTTGCAATAGAGACAAATTGAGTTAAATGAGCGCACCTTGCTCATAGAACTTTGCATTTAATATTTTTCAATACATACACAGTTTCCCAGAGAAGTTGAACCATAGGCAAAATGCATGGAAAATGATATTTTTCCAAATTTTATGTTCCCAGGATACGTTGGCTAAGAGGTTCAATTCTATTATTGTTGTTAGGTGTTATTAGTGCTGTCTAGTCAAAAAATAATATTTTTTTAAATTTAAAATTCAGTAAAAATTTAAAAATTCAAGACGTTTCATTTTAATATCAGAGTAACAAAAGTAACAACAATGTCTTCTAATATTGTGATGGCGTAGGGGCAAGGCTTACTGTTTTGTAAGCAGAAGTCGCAAGTTCTACTCCTGAATAGGGTAAACTTTTTTTTAACTTATTTATTTATTTATTTATTACATTTTCAAAATCAAATAGTTAAAAGAACACGATTTTTAAAGTAAATTGTAAATGTAATACATCAGGTAATGGCACCGTTACTACCTATTTTGTTTATTCATTCTTTATTCTCATTATTACTATTTTGATAGGTTATAATAATGAAAACATTATTAATTTAATTGTGTCATTACCGGATGTATTAAATTTACAATTTACTTTACAAATCGTGTTCTTTTAGCTATTTGATAGTAGAACAGCTGTAAAAATTAAATAAATAAATAAATAATTTGAGAAGTCCGAAGTTTGTGTCGTTCTGGATTAGAACTCGGGACTTCTGCCTACAAAACAGTAGGTCTTGCCGCTACACCATCAAAACATTAGAAGACATTGTTGTTACTCTGGTATTTAAATGACACGTCTTGAATTTTTAAATTTTTACTTAATTTATAAATAACAGAATTATAATTTTTTGTCTAAATTCCACTAACAACCCTAATAACAATAATATAATCAAAGCTGTTAGCCAAAGTATCCCGGGAACATAAAGTCTGTAAAAACATCATTTCCTATGAATTTTGCCTATAGTTCAACTTTTCTGGGAAACGGTGTATACATAGAAACAACTGAAAATATGTATCTTGGTGAGATATCGTACTTCAAATAATGTCATTTAAATTATGTCATATACAAAACGTTTCTTGTTTCATTATTTAAGAAATAAACTGCAATGGTTTTTTTAACATGTTATATTTTTTTATAGATATGAGCAAATAATTAAAGAAATTGCATCACTCAATAAACAGCTGGAATTGTGCCATGCTCTTGGAAAAACACCAAAAGCCATTTCAGAGTCCTCCTTCCTTCACCGTAATTTCTTTACGGATTTAAAGATTATTTGGAATCTCTGGATTCTGAGAAATTCAGGCGTGAAGCAACATTTTTAGAAATAAAAGCATCTATTTTGGAGATTGTAAATGAACTCAATTATAGACCTACTTTAGATTTTGAAAAGGCAGTGATTTCCCAGGATGATTCTCGATTTGTAGTTACCGACAGTAATATGACAGAATTGTCTACCTTTTATGAATTGCTTAAACAACAGCTTCAAGAAACCAAAGAAGAAATTCCATCTGTAAGAGAAAAAATAAAGTCATTGTGGAAACTTTTAGCAGAAGATTTAATATAATCTGATGCCTTACTACAAAAACACACAGGTAACAGCCTAAACACCTTGGGGGCTTTGCGACAAGAAGTGAACGAAGATGTCAAAAACTGAAGAAAGCTAATATTGAAGTTAGTTAAACAACTTGTATTGCTTGAAATATTACTAATTTGTTATATTGTTAGGTAATTGTAAAGCGTTTGCTTGAGGAGTTGGTTAGCTTATGGGATAAGTGCCATCTGACTGATCAACAGAGGCATTTCGAATACCTACACACAGATCTATACACCGAGGATTTATTAACATTGCATGAAATGGAGATGCAAAAAGTTAATAAATATTATCTTCAAAATAGGTAAACAATTGTAAAAATGTGTTCCTTATGTATTGCATTAATTTTATATGAATGCAATAACTGCCTTCTTTTTTTTATCTAATCAATTGAAGCTCTAAGGGTAAAACAATATGTTAAATTTTAGTAAATTGGCACTTACATCAAACTTGTCCCTTTCTGCTGTCAATCATAGTAATATTTAGTTGTGTAAATTTTGCCATTTATTTTTAGCGGACAATTTAAATTGTATTTTGTTTTATGGAAGGTGTTAATGTGTACTTAAAAAATTAATATAGTAATATTGTTTATTTCTATATATTTTATGGTTGTTAGTGAAATATTTTTTGCTTGTTTTGAAATGCTTGGCTACAATATCTTATATGTAACAATTTTCAGTAATTTGATGTCAAATCCATGGGTTTAAAAAACAATGGACAATATGGATCCAAAGGCTTAAGCCTTTATGAGGAACGGCGTCTCTTGAAGAAAAGAATACAAACGTGAGTAACCTGTTACCTAAAGAAAAAGATTCTATGTTTGTTTCAAAACAAATGTTGACAGTTTTAAATGAGTTATTATTTAATTAGTAGCAAATGCGATATTTTTTATAGCTATATGTAGGAACCATAATAGTCAACATTTTGAGCAGTTAACTTTGTGTGTTGCATTGTTTTGGCACCTGAAGTTTTTGTATTTATAAAATTTGGTGAAACAAAATAATTCATAATCCATTTAAAACTGTAAAAATAGATATTAATTGTGTCGTTACCTGATGTATTAAATTAACATTTACTTTACAAATAATTTTTGCTTAATTTTAAATGAAAAACATATTATTTTTTGACTAAATTGCACTAAAAACACTTGACAACAATAATAAAATTAAATATCTTAGCTAAGCCAAAGTATCCTGGGAACATATAATCTGGAAAAATATTAATATAGTTAAACTTTTCTGGGAAACTGAAAATGTGTGTCTTGGTGAGATGTCGTACTTCAAATACTGTCATTTAAAGTATGTCATATGCAAAAACGTTTCTTGATTCATTATTTAAGAAACAAACTACAATAGTTTTTTTAACATTAAATTTTTTTTGTAGATATGAGTCACAGAGCGCAATTGGTAAACAACCGAGGGGGGCAGTTACTAAAAGAAGAAAAAGAGCGTAATGCTCTGTCTAAACGTATCCCACAAATTGTAAAAAAAACTGATGCAACTTGCTGGGGACTTCAAGACACGAACTGATAAGCAGTTTTTGTCATGGGGAGAATCAGTTGGAAGTATCATTTACCACGCTCGAAATAAGCACGATCAGGTTTGTAGACATTTTTAAAATTATTTTTTTTACACAATTTTTATAATCCTAAGATAAGAAACTTAAGTTGAGTGCTCGTAAATAACACAGAGAGAAAAAACCTTATTTCGGGCAAATCAATTTTATGTACAAGCACACAGAATCTAGCTGCAGCCATAGTAAGAAATCTTCTTCTTCTAGTAGGCCTTCTCCGTAATCAGAGGTTGGCTACCATCGTCTGAATTGCTTGCGGTCTTCAGCTAATCGGAATAATTGTGCAGCGGGCCTACCCGTCCATTTGCGAATGTTACGAAGCCAGGATAATCTCTTTCTTCCTACTGGAAGTTCAATAAAACGAAAACCACTAACACCTCTGTTTCCTGCCACGGGTTCTTGGTGAAAGAAATGAGAACGGTATGTGCTATAATTGGTACAACAAGTTGTAAAATTTAATTTTACTTAAAAGAATTTTTTTAGTAAAAATGATTTTCGCATTTGATTGTTTTCAATTGTGTTTTGTTTTGATGTTTTCTTCTAAATCATTCTTATCAAACCACCATATTTCTGTGCTGAACATGATATGTTTGAAGTAAGTATTTTTTTGTTCTTTCATAGCTTTATAATATAGTTGTCAGGATGTCTAATTGGAAGAATCAAAATTACACTTTTTTGGGCTATCCCTCAAATCGAGAATGATTCAAAAATAAGTTAAAATTATAATTATATTAACTAAAACTTCTTTGTCTTCAACTTTAATATCGCAAGTTGGATTTTAATTACTTGTCATTATTATACTGTTTTACGAGGTCTCCCTCTAATTTTCACTCATTGGATCTGCCTTTCGAAGCTGTTTTAGGAATAAAATACTAAGGTGAAATGAATGAATTTTAAAAATTTAAATTAAAAAATGAGCAAATCACTTCACATGGACTTCCTATATTTATTATTTATTATTATTTATTTATTTTCTAACAAAATTTGTAGCCTTAACAATTGCTACAAGATCAGAATACTCCTAACTACAGTTCACAACTCGTGTAGAAGGTCCCGTCCAGCAAGTTGCAGCAATTTTTCTTCAATTTGTGGTATACGTTTAGACAGAGCGTTACGCTCTTTTTCTTCTTTTAATAATTGACCTCCTCGATTGCGGTCTGTGGCTCGTTGGTCCAGCAATAGCCATTTGTTCCACAGTTCTTCTCTGTTTGACTATTATGGTTCCTACATATAGCAATTGTTTCACAGTTTTTTTCTTTTTTCAAGTAAATTAAATAATTCACTAGAATAATTATTCAATTATTATATTAAATTTTTAAAATTTAAATAAACAATATTACTATATTAATTTTTTAAGTATACATTAACACCTCCCATGAACCAAAACACAATTTAAACTGTCCGCTAAAAATAAATGGCAGAATTTACACAACTAAATATTACTATGATTGACAGCAGAAAGGAACAAGTTTGATGTAAGTGCCAATTTACTAAAATTTAGCATATTGTTTTACCCTTAGAGATTCAATTGATTAGATAAAAAAAAAGAAAGGCAGTTAATGCACTCATATAAAATTAATGCAATACATAAGGGACACTTTTTTACAATTGTTTACCTATTTTGAAGATAATATTTATTAATTTTTTGCATCTCCAAATCATGCAATGTTAATAAATCTTCAGTGTATAGGTCTGTGTGTAGGTATTCAAAATCCCTCTGTTGATCAGTCAAATGGCACTTATCCCATAAGCTAATCAACTCCTCAGGCAAACGCTTTGCAAGTACTTCAATATTAGCTTTTTTCAGATTTTCACATCTTTGTTCACTTCTTGTCGCAAAGCCTCCAAGGCGTTTAGGCTGTTACCTGTGTGTTTTTGTAGAAACGCATCAGATTCTTTTAAATCTTCTGCTAAGAATTCCCACAACGACTTTATTTTTTCTCTTACAGATGAAATTTCTTCTCTTGTTTCTTAAAGCTGTTGTTTAAGCGATTCATAGAAGGTAGACAATTCTCTCATATTACTGTCGGTAACTACAAATCGAGAATCAACCTGGGAAATCACTGCCTTTTCGAAATCTGAAGTAGTTCTATAATTGAGCTCATTTACAATCTCCAAAATAGATGCTTTTATTTCTAAAAATGTTTCTTCACGCGTGAATTTTTCAGAATCCAGATTTTCCATATAATTTTTAAATCCGTTAAGAAATTCCGGTGAAGGCAGAGGAGACTCTGGAATGGCTTTTGGTGTTTTTCCAAGAGCATGGCACAATTCCAGTTGTTGTTTTTTTAGTGATGCAATTTATTTATGTTCCTCTTCAATCATTACATGATTGAAGAGAAGCGTAAATAAATTAAAAAACAAATGAAATAAATATACGTTAAAACACCCTATTGTGTACAAAATTAATTAACCCTGCTTTGACTATAAAGTAATAAATCCTGAAATAAATAAATTAATTAATTAATAATAGTTAATAAATAGAATACTAAGGTGAAATAAATAACTTTTAAAAATTTAAATTGAAAAATGAGCAAATCACTTCACATGGACTTCCTGTATTTTATCAACATTTACCTGATATGTTTTCAAAAGTTGTAGCCTCAACAATTGCTACAAGATGAGAATACTTCTGATTACAAAAGAAAAAAAAAGACTTACTTCAAACATATCATATTCAGCAGACCGGTCGGAGGTATTTTTTTTATCCAAGCATCTTTTCATCATTCGCTGTGAAATTGCGGCGGCACTTTTCGATACGCTTTGCACGTTCTAGAGAATACCTAGACAAACCTAATAAACGATTGTTTATTGCTAGTTTTTTAAAAGATAAATTTATTGTAAGTGTTGGTAATATTAATTCAGGACATGTTTTATAAGAAAATATCAAACTCTGCAAAATCAACAAAGTTTCATAAAAGTAGAGCAGAATGTAGTACACATTTCTTGCAATGTTGCCTATTTGTCAATAATTAAGTAGGTAATAATTTTAGATATAGAATCAAGTTTAGATAACGCACTCCAATTTCTAATGCAAGCCAATTATTTTTAATCCAATTATTGCATTCAAAACTTTTCGCCACTGACTATAAATAGTCAACCATTAGGAATTGGAGAGGAGTTGCACAATTACACAGTTGTACATTTAGTCCAAAGTTGCTCATTTAGTCAACATACAATTCCATTCAGCTGTAATCAAGTTATTCAAGATGTAATCTTGTAGTACAAATTGTCCTTCCAAGGTGGAGGACTGCAGCAGCTCCAATAGAGTTGCAAAATGTTTATATTAAAAGGTATCTAGTAAGAATTAATTAAAACCAGATTATTAGACAATAATTTTTGTATATTATTGTATTTGCGTTATTGTATCTATTATATTTTAATACATGTTATTACTAATAATAAGTTTTATTCATTTATTTATTAATTATCTTTCTTTTTCAGAATTACAATTTACAGGGCTGTTACAATTTATTGTATAATAAAGTATAAATAATAATTTAAAAAATTTTTTAATATTCTCTCGCTCTTCTAGGTTCATTTGGGTTTTAGATACTTTTCAAACTTGCTTGTCAAATTTATCCACTTTGTTTTATATTTTCAAATTATTACAAAAACATCCAAATAAAACCTTAAAAATGTGGTTTTTACTGAACAGCCAATTTTTTGAAAAATTTGAAATTTATTATTTATTTAAAAACGCAAACGCCAATCGTTATAAACTTTAAACAGTTTAATAGACTCTTTGCAGCACTTTATTAGGATGAGCAAGAATTTTCAACCATATTAAAAATTAAGAAAAAAAAACAATACTTTTTAATATCAATAATGTGTTGTCTGGAAGTTACAGTATTTTAACTACGCCCATCAATTAGCTCTAGCTTAGCCGTAGGGCGCTTACCTTGCGTCCGTGCAGTTTAGTCGCTGCTAGTATGCCTTTAGTTCGGTACAGAAACCTATTGCACACGCTATCGCAAGTTCAAATTCCCACAGGGATCCTCATTTCTTATTAATTTTTTTTTTTTTTGTTAAAACAATGTTATTCAGTCAGTCATTGGAGCGAGAATGCTTAAAACGTAAAAAGTATGCGAAAGTACAAATTTTGCCCATTTTTTTCATTGCATACTGGTACTTAGCATGTTATAACCCTGTGCTTTTCTTTCAAAAATTGAAATTGATCCTTTTTTCTGTTAGATCCAAGCATTAGCGACTACATTGAATGTAAATACAATTGAATATTTGTCGGTAAATCTTTCCAAAAATTGTTAATAAGTAGCAGGTATACAAAAATATAAATCAGTCTGTTTTATGCCACTCAGTGGCGGTTTCTCCATTGGGTCAAATGGTCATTGACCACCCAATGCAATAAGAAAAAAATAATTACTTTTTGTTTGAGTACATAACATATTACACACTATAAAAATTAAAAAATATTTTATAGTTAACGTTTCTATAAGATTTCAATGCGAGAACGTTTATTAAAGAGCTGCCACAGGATCCGCGAAAACGTTTGAATGTTTGAATATCGCGCGCGCGTTAAGCGAATCTATGCGAGGGTCATATGGCTGTTTGTCCACAATAAAGCCGCCGGCTTAAAAGGCCTTCAAATGAATAAGAGTGAAATAGAAAGATCATTGCAGTAAAATTCATATTACACAAGCTAAAAGGGGATAGAAGTATCTGCGTATTAAAGACTTCAGGGTCACGGATCCAGCACTTCCGAGAATTATGCTGTAAGCTGTCCGTCGTAAGCGCATGCCAATAGCCCCCTAATTTGCGGGATTCGCACGTTCACGACTTAGTAGTGTGAAAACAGTTGTTGGTTATGTAATTATAATTTAGTGGTGTTGTACGATGTCCGTGCAAAATAATTTTGGATTGTGAATGCCATGTAAGAAAATGCTCGGGGATTTTTTCGTAGATCGGTTTTGTCTGTGACATTTTCTTGTGTAGTAAATCATAATTGTGTAGTACATCTTAATTTAGTGCTATAAAATGTCTGTGCAAAAAATAATGGAACTTAAAGCTCAAAGTGGTTTAAAGTTTAAAGAACGTTTGAAGTTAAAAGAAAACGGTCGTCCACAACCAACCCTAATTCTTAAACAAATAATAACATTGTATACAAATAAAGATGTTGACAGGTATTTTAATGAATCAATTCAATGAGTTTATTGAATTGGATTTGTGGATGTGGTATAAGAAAAGCTTTCTTCTGTTTCCCGTGGTTGTTATTCTGCGATGACGCAATGTGGTGTAAAAACGGCGTGATTGACTTAAAACATTTAAAAATTAAAGTACAAAAACATTTTTTATAAGCAAATCATATAAAAAATTCTATGAATTTTGACACACTTAGTAATGTGGATATCAAATTGCAACTAGACAGTGCTTATCGATAATCTATTAAAGATTTTAATGAAAATGTTGATAAAAATAGGTATATTTTAAATAAAATTATAGATTACATAAAGTGTTGCAGAGTAATATAGAAAAAGTTAGCCATTAAATTCTTAATAATTTCGTGCCAGCTGCTCCATCGATATGCAGAAAAAGAAATAAAATAAATGAAAATTCAAAACTTCCAATTGCAGTAGAAATTTGCGACATAATTGTATCGGAGGTTGAACATAGATTTATATTTTCTAATCATTTAATTGTTTCGCAGTTATTTCAAGCAAATAAATTCGAAGAGCACAAAAAATGTTTTCTACAAAATGTTTTTAAATTAGTCAAGACTAGTTACCCCGTTATAAACGATTTAAAACTAAAACCCGAACTAGAAGTGCTTTACGATCGTCAGGATTTTTTATGAAAGTGCTGGTGCTGTTGCAATACTACAATTATTTGTCAACAATAATCTTTCACAGACTTTTACCGAGAGTGTGAAACCTATTAAAATTTTGTGTACTTTGCCGATGACAACGGTGGAAAGCGAGCGTTGTTTCTCTACTTTAAAAAGAAAAACACATTTTTGCGTAACACGATAGTGCGAGAAAAGTTAAGTGCGTTAGGTATGTTAAGCATCGAAGAATCGTTAATTAAATGACATTGACAATTTTAATGAACTAGTGATAAATCGTTTTTCCAACGCGAAGGATCGACGTAAAATATAAGTCTACCTAAAACTTGGCTGGGTAAGTACATTTTTATCGAAAAATATTTCAAAATGACCCCCCAGTACGCCACACCACGAGCCCCCACTGATGCCACTGTTATATCAAATAAGCACACTATACTGCTGTGAGTGCTGTGCTTAATTAAATATCGCTTTGTAGAATACTGGCAGCTTACATAATAGAAATTTAAAAAACGTTAAATACTGCACAACAATAATTATGTATTAAGTTATGTGAATGGTCCGGAGACAGTTGCTCTAAGAATAAAACTATTGGTATTAATAAATATTAAATATACATAATAAATATGAGTATACTGGGGCTAAGTATAGATAGAAGGTGATCAAATTATGGTCCATTAAGACATTTAATGATGATAATATTTAACCTAAATTATAATATAGAAATTTTTACACGTCAATGACATTGAATTTAATTTAAACGCTTAACCACCTTGTGAAAATAGTGTAATTTCATTAACAACTAACACACTATTCAATAAATAACACAGCCAATTTCTCACAGTAATTAATACATAATAGAAAAATTTGCAAAGAAACCTTTGCTGGATTTTTCACACTTCTGTACAAAAACTGGAATATCGTAAACAAAACATCGCAATTAAACCAATCAACCTAAAGATATAGAATTAAACACATGCATATTCGAGGTGGAATTCAGATTGAGTTTGATTGTAAGATCAGCTTCAGATATCAAAAACACTTCAAAACTAGATTATTTTGGATCTTAGGTATTTAAAAAAAATTGGATATAATTTAATTTTGGCTAATTACAAATTAGATCCAATGCAACTTAGCATTCATTTTTTTAAGTACGATTCCTAGACCTTCCGTCATATCGGATTCGAGTTTTGGTACTCTAATGCCTGTATCGATACACACATTGTACACGATGGGTGGTTTTTTAAGCTATTTCTCAAATCAGCCGGCAGGGCCAAATGCGGTGTTAATTATTCCCGTGGCAATAGATAACAATTATCAAAATATCTATGTTGGCCCTGCTGCCCTCTAGAAGTAATATTTTAAAACAAACTTGACCTTTACACATTAAAACAATTTCTCAAAAATTAAAAATACATTGTTTCATAGTTACTATTATTTTTTACAAGATGATGTATGAGAAACCAAATTAAGCATGTTAAACATATAAAATAATACATTATTTTTGTTAAGTAGTAGTAAAATATATACAAAAAAAACTAAAGTATGTAATAATATTAAGGCTGGGATTTTTTGCATACAATACTAAGATAATTTTATGCAATAAAACATTTGCTAGCTACAAAAACAAAGTTGATTTGTGCAATAGAAATAGATTTCTACCATAAAGTTTGGGTCAAAATCAAAATTTTTGGAAGAAAATAAACTTTGTAACAGGAAAATTAAGTTTTTTAACGAAACATAAAATTTCTTTTTCTTCTTTTAAATTTTTCTTTTTTTAACAAAAGAAAAACATTTTTCTTTTAAAAATACCGATTCTTCAACCAAATTTCTTTTTCTTTATAAGAGGTAACATGGCCAGTATCAGCAACACCCCAACCGCGGATGTCCTCAAGTTCATCCAAAGAATTGGGTGGCTTGGGTGACTCCCGGGCTGAGGAGCTGCTGTGGAGGCAGCACAATGGGCCCGTTTCAGCGGCCTAAGTGCGTGTACCCGTACGGGTACCCTCCAACCCAAAATCCAGAATCCAGAAGAGGTTATTCACCTCTCTACCATTTGACAACGTTGCGCTACATGTTGGCTGCACATGGGCTAGATGTCGTATACATGCATTTTTCAGCAGTTGGATTTGAATGCCGATTTAAAATGTATCGTCATTTTTGTTTTGTTAAATAATTAACGGTAAGTGCTTTTTAATTAATAATATATATTTAATCATAAACTGTACGAATTTTGCTACGAATGGGTAATTATTAATTAAAAGCGCTTACCATTAATTAAGCAACAAAACAAATAACAACATTGGTGTTAATATGCATTTACATAAGTCAACAAAAATAGAAATCCAACAGCTGAAAAGTGTGTCCGTGACATCTAGCCCATACGCAGCCAATATACACTATGAGATCCTTAAAAACCACAAAAATCAAGTTCAGTAATTCTTACATCAGTGAGTTTCAAAAATTGTAATTAAAGTCAACGCAACATATTTTTGTTTAATAACATTGCCTCGAGAATTCTTCATCAAAATTAAAAAATAATAATATATTAAAAACAATACTTAAACCTTCAAGCAAAGGGTTGTAATATCAACATTTTGTTAGACCTGGATGATACGGAATATTTCGTACCGATATTTGATACGTAAATGGTATTAATACGTTTCGCAACTAAAGTACTTAAAAACGGAGCTTCCTCTCATAATTATGCAAACCTCCCCCAGAGTGGTTAGGGCACTTGGCTGTTACGCGGAAGGTCTTGGGTTCGAATCCGAGACTGGATGCGTGGCGGGCGGCCTACCCAGTCGTTTTTTAAAAATTGGTAACCAAACCCTTCGAGGGGTGAGGGAAGTACGTCTAAGGCGTGGTGCTTACCACACCACCCCGTACTTCATATAAGAGTGCGAGACGGCTGGGTATCGAAAGCGATGGTCCGGTGGCCCAGACCCACCGCATTGCAGGCCAAACTCCTCATTGGAGTGTAGTGCCACCGACTTTTTTTTTTACTCCATATTTTTAATATGAGCCGTATTGCCATATCAATATGCATATCATATCGATATAACGCGATACATCGACCCAGGTCTACATTTTACAACAAAGTCGTTTTTCTTTTTTAGAACAATGGCGGTACTGTATTGCACCAATTATGAAATCTTTAAAATACTTGCTGCTTCTTCCACTTTGTTATTTCAAATGAAACGTCCTTATAGTTTTGTCAAAATGCTGCATAACTGCAGTCGCAATTCTTTATTTGTATATTATTGCATTTTTAGATTCTACATTTAATTCTAGATATAAAAGTGTTAAGGTAGTATGATCTTAAAAATAGTGGTTTTCGAATTATTAAACTTTTTTCATAAATTTCTGAACTCACAATCAGCCTTTACGTCCCACTACTGGGCTCCAGAACTTTTCTTTGCCACGTACTCTCCCTTAGCACTAAGAGGGACAGTTTAACGTCGACTTCAAAAGACTAACGCCAGAGAGGGTATTAAGCATTACGACCCCACGGCTTCCTACATCGGTACATTAATACTACAAAATTAATATTTTAGACAGCATAAAATTAAAGTTTTGAAAAAGGTCAAATAATTTAAAAACCACTAACTTTAAGATCGCAGTACTTCAACAATTTTATATCTGCAAACTGCAATCAATTGTAGAATTTATAAATGCAATAATATATAAGGTGTTCCATTTAAAATTGAGGACACTTCTAACATTCATCATCATCATCATCATCATCTGACATGGAGCTGACTCGAGGGTCGATCCTGGATTACGCGATTATAAACTGTTATGTCTTTGGTTACTTGATATTAACATCTTAATAACAAAATATGTAGAATGTTTATTTTTCTTCAATCGCTGTAACGTAAAAACCAACCATACCAGTTCATTGTTCAAGCTTTCTAATGAGCCCACAAAAAATATAGGTCGCTGTTTAAAAAAATTAAGTCAAGGTGGCTGGGGGTGAGAAGGTTGACGTTGGAAAACAAAAGATATTACATAAAGATGCACTTATATTTAAATCAATTTAGGTGTCCGAGCGTTTTTTCAAAAATCAACGCGCTTCAGAAATACGAATTTTATTCCTTACTTTTGAGTAACCCTGTGGTTTTATTAGCTGAAAGTTTTGCAGGAAGTTTCGTCGTTAAATTTATGTAAGTTTCAAATCTTTATCATTATCATACCATACTAAAATTTGAGACTGTATGAACGGCAAATATATTTCAACCACTGTAAAATGTAACAAAGAGACGGCCTTGATTAAAACATTGTAAATGAAACAAATATTTATAAAAAGTAGTGCACTGACATTTTTTCAAAAATGGGATTTTTAGAGATCCAGAACATGTATTTTCGCCAGAATCTCAAATTGGAAATTTTTATAAAAACCATACTGAAAGTATTCGAAAGTCAAAAGTGAATTTTCTAAGTGAAAATCGATATATTCTGCACTGGCCAAAAATTTCTCAATTTCGCGCGGCTGCTGTTCCGAAAGTATAGGTTATAGAAAAAAGATATAGAGAACCTATATTGTAGAGAATTTTGCCAGCTTTAATTTTATATAGAACTATTTTTGCCGCACGACAAAGAAATAACAAGTTATTGCCGAAAAAACAGTTTTTTGTATCTTCTCTGCATCACCCCGGGCAGCAGGAAATCTTAAAATGTCTCTAATGACACCCCGCCGGAGAAATTAGTAGCGCTGTTTTCGAGCTGGAACGTCATTCCGGTATCTTTCTTTGAGCATTTTTTTATGAAAATAAAAATAAAAAGGCACTTGCTTATTAGTTCATCCTCCTCTATGTGTTACGAAACCTATTATTTCTAGAAAAAGAAGCTCTGGAAATGACATATGTATAATTTATTAAAGTCGCCACATTTGGGACATAGACAGAGCATAAAAATAAAACTGAATCAAGGGAGACGTAGAAACATTATTGTCTTTGATTGATTCTTAATTATTTAAAAATTAATGACACATAACAAAAATTGTGAAGCAATCGGATAAACGCGTTTTTTCACAGTCCTTTTGATTTTGAGTTTTTTTAAACGCTCTATTATTAATACTATTAATATCAAAAACATAAGGATCTATATTCATCCATAATAAAGTCCTACTATCATTGAAAAATACTGTTTCTCTATTTGGGTAAATGTACAGTTGGCCCTGACCAATCTTGTATCACCAGTCGGCACAAAAAATGCTAATTAAATAAAGGTGATGCACATCAATCGATCAAATAAAAACTTAATCGCAGTCGCCTTTGAAACTAACATGTCAAGTCAATGATTAATTTGCAAATCGTGGAGCTATATCGTAATTGGGCCGTTTATTATTTTACCGCCGCTATTGTTCATATTTAACATTTTTAAACAATTAGCAAATAAGCGTTGTAAATTATTTTTATTATTTGTTATTTGTATTTTACAAAAATGTCAGTTGTAAACCGTGACCCATGTAACACACATAATAGAAAAAAGTATTAGATGGTTGGATGTAGTTTAGCGGTAAAGGCTTGTAATCTGGTGACCCCAGTTCAAATTCCGCTAAATCACTAAACTAAACAACCGTCTAATATTTTTTTCATTATGTGTGTTAAATGGATCACGGTTTACCGTAAAGTAAGAATAATAACTATTAAACATAATTTGCAATGTTTATTTGCTAATTGTTCAAAAATGTTAAATATGAACAATTACGGTAAAATAATAAGGCTCGCAACTATGATAATAGCTTTGCGATTTGCCAACTAATCATCGACAGAACGTGTTTGTTTCAAAAGCGACTGCGATTAAGTTTTTATTTGATCGCTCTATACATTATGCTTGTACATTACATTAATTCGTGTGTAGATTTCTTCGGCACGCAAGTAAAACTTTTTAGCGTGTTCTCACTGAAAGTGAATTTTAAATTGTATGATTTAACAGAAGTCTAAAACGGTTATGTCATGTTCTAGTTAGTTGTAGAATGCGCTATAAAAACGTTAATGAGCGTGAATGAGTTACATTAAAACTTAATATATGTAATTAATATTATCTTCTATCTATCTTAGTACAATTCGGTTAAGTTCATTAAATAACTCCGCCATATTAAATCCGCCATCTTGACTTCTATAATTTAGATTCTGAATTCGTAATTAGCAACCCCAAAATCTCTCGAATACCAATTCTTACGAAAATCGGATAACTTTATAAAATACTTCCGCCATATGCAAGTTGGTATTCGTATTATTACCCCCTTTTTCGCCGCATTCGCCCTTGGTTTTATATTTAAAAAAAAATTACCGCAGAATAAACCATAAAAGAAAATTAAGTAAAATTCCACAATTCAGCACACCAATCGAGATATTTTGTTGTTATTTGAAGTAACCACGCAAGCATAGTTTATACTACAGGTTTATAATTGGGAGATTAATTATTATTATTATACCATAAAATATTCCTGTTTCAGCCAAGTCGCTCATCAGTAATAGTAAAATTAGAGTATAAAATTAATTTTTAGATCCCTTAATATTAAGAGGGGCTAATTATACGCCTCGCCCCAACTTTTAAACTATTATTTTGTCTTTTCTGTAGTGTTTTTCAGTTCCAAAACAATCTTGCCTAAAATAATTTAAAAAAAACGGTTTAGTAGAGGCTTTGTTGCGACATTAAAATAAGGGAAAAATCCGTCGAAAAGCTTTGCCCATTTTTGCATAATTTCCTTCAGCGGTATTTCGCTATGAAGTAAACGTAATTCGAAGAAAAGCAGTAAAAAGAAGGTTGCCCACAATAAATAACGTGTAGCTCCAGCAGGGGTAGCTTTTTGCCGGTTAAATAATTGGCGTTGACAAGTTTTATTGGTTTTTAAACATCTACATAACAGGCGGAATTTAAACGAAAACAGTTTTTATAGATAAAAACAAGTAATAAAAGGTTGTTTATCGCCCTATCGGATATTGGCCGCTCTTTGTCCATTAACTAGTGATAACAGGCGACTTTATTTACGACATTTTTTTAAAGTATCTAACTATAGGTACAGAATTTTGAAGTAAAACTTCTTCAAAATGTTTGTAAAAGAGAACCTGAGGGTTTTAATCAATTTTACTTGTGCGGGTAACATTAAATAATGAGTGAATTAACATTTATTTCATAGAAATTTTAGCACGGAATCTGAGAGAAGAACTTAAGGCAAAACGAAAACTTTTTTACCGAACTCTCTAGCTTCAAAACGGCGGCGCTACAGCTTTTTGAAAACCTCGACTTTAACGCCCATTTACGCAAAAAGTAGTTGTCTGATCGGGATCAGCTACTACTTGTTTTAGAGCCCTTCCTAGGCAGTATGCGGTGAAATAAAATTAATTTCGAAAATCTGAAAAATGGCGCTGCTTCAAAATTTTCGAAAAAAAATCTTAAATACTGTCCACACGTTGGTTTTTAAACAAAAATTGCAAAAGAGAAGAAAAATGAAGGAAAAAGACGAAGATTGGTTATAAAAAGATCCTCATAGATGGACAGGAATATGTCTGGAATGAAAATACAAAGGGTATAATACATTCAAAAGACTGAAGTTACACGAGGACGGAAACAAAAAGGAGACGAAAATAGCAACGAAAAAGGACAATGGAATGGAAAAAGAGAGGGGGATATTTTTAGCTACATGGAACGTAGAAGGGGCAATGAAAAAGCTAACAAGTGAACTAAAAAAATGCAAAGTGGACATAATTGCAATACAAGAAACTAAACAAAAAGGTAGTGAAATTTATGATGTAGATGGCTACACCTTTTTCAAAAGTGGTGGAGCTGACAGAAGATTAGGCACGGGATTTATGGTGAGTAAAAGGCTCATATCTGCTGTAAGAAGTTTTATGCCAATTTCTGAAAGATTGTGTTGCTTGAGGATGAATGGAAGATACCAAAAAATAAGCCTAATTAATATACACGCGCCATCTGAGTACAAACAGTTAGAGGTTAAAGAACAGTTTTATGAAATGCTACAGAATGTGTATGATAAAATTCCAAAATATGATTTACAGATAGTGTTACATGACGGTAATGCGAAGATAGGGAGGGAGCCGATATACCACCCGACAACTGGGAAGTATAGTATGCACGCGGAGTCCAACGAAGATGGTAAGCTCTTAATAGATTTCGCGATAGACAAAAAGATGAAAATCAAAAGCACGTATTACCAACATAAGACAATACACAAAGGAACATGGATGTCACCTGATGGCAACACAGTAAACCAAATTGACCATGTGCTAATCGAAGAAAAAAATGAAAGTTGCATTAAAAATGTGAGAAGCTATAGGGGGCCAGACTTGGACTCTGATCACTTTTTTGTAGGAGTAAAGCTGAAACAGATAGTACCAACAAATAACACAAAAGCGAAAAGAAAACAACAGAGACTAGCAAGAATAAATCTACAAGATGAAGATGTAAAAGATAAGTATGAGAAGGCAATAGAAGAATTGTTAATGCAAGAAGGAGAAAGCCAAGACATTGAGGAAAGAATCGCATCAATTGAGAAAACCATAAAAAGTGCAGTGAAAAAACAACCAATGAGAAAAGAAAGGAAAAAACAGGAATGGTACGATGAAGAATGTGAAAAAGAGGTAAAAGAAAAGGAAAAAGCAAGGAAAAATATATTACAAGTGAAAACTGTTGAAAATAAGCTGAAATACGAAGAATTAAGAAGGAAGTGTAAGGCAACATGTAGAGAAAGGAAAAGAAGACGCAAAATTAAATGGTTAGAAGCGATAGAAGAAAATTATAGAAATAAAGAAATTAGAAACTTTTATCAGGGAACAAAAAAATAATGAAACAAGGGTATCAAACAAAGACAATATTTTGCAAAGATAAATAAGGAAATTGGATGGGAGATCAGAAAGAAGTGACCGAAAGATGGGCGGAATATTTTGGAAAACTGCTTAATAACCAACAAAATATGGAAAGGTTGACGGATGAAAGGCCCGTGATACAAGATAATAATTACAATGAGGAAGCTCCTGAGGACGATGAAATAATAAAAATAATAAAACAACTAAAGAACTATAGAAGTCCGGGTGCCGATGAAGTACCAGCTGAAATGATAAATATGGGGGTACCAAACTACAGAAACTGATATGTGAGCTAATTCAGGAAATATGGAACAAGGAAGAAATGCCTAAAACATGGGATGAAGCAATAATATGTCCGTTATACAATACGGAGCGGAAGCTTGGACCTTGAGGGCCGCTGACATCAAAAAGCTAGATGCCTTCGAGATGTGGGTGTGGCGAAGACTCCTGAGGATCATACCATACTGGAAGAATTGGGAATTCAGGAAAGGCTGTCAAGTGTAGTAAAGCGGCAAATCTTGAAATACTTTGGACACGTCACTAGAAGGAAGGACGACAACTTGGAAAAAGTGGTTGTGCAGGGGAAGCTGGAAGGGAAACGACCTCGAGGACGCTCCCCAAGACGATGGATCGACCAAGTCAAGGAATTCACCGGTACACCGTTTCAAGAAAACATCAGGAATGCCTCAGACAGGGATAAATGGAGGAACATTGCCCAAACCACAACTTAAATAGCAACCATGAGATCACGACACTTCAACCATGAAGTATACGACTAGAGAGAGAGAGACAAGAAGGGGGACAAACAAACCTGCGACAACTATAGGGGAATCGCGCTGTTGAATGTTGCATATAAAATCCTAGCCACTTGTATCAAAAACAAGATGTCCAAATATGTTGAGAACGAACTGGGAGAATATCAGTGCGGGTTCAAAAAGGGAAGATCGGTAGTGGATCAAATATATGTACTTAAAGAAATACAAGACAAAAGTTACCAGCATAAACTCCAGACACACATATTATATATCGATTTTAAGCAAGCGTATGATAACATCATAAGAGACCAGCTCTACCTGGCACTGAACGAGCTTGGAATACCTAGTAAGTTGATCAGGCTGATAAAAATGACCCTGCAAGATACAACAAACATGGTAAGAGTGAATGGAGAGGTGACAAGAAAATTTAAAGTGAAGAACGGATTAAGGCAGGGGGACCCTCTCTCAGCGATGTTGTTCAACGTAGCTCTCGAAAAAATTGTAAGATCAAGTGGCATAAATGGCCGAGGAATCCTATATCGTAACCGACATCAATGCCTCGCCTTTGCAGACGACTTAACAGTACTAGCGAGAACAAAAGAAGAATTAAAGAATGCAGCAAAGAAAATAATAATAGCGGCATAAAACATGGGACTTGAAGTTAATGCTACTAAAACTAAATATATGGTATGGAATGACATGCCTTACTATAACAACAGTACCTTAAAGATAAAAGTAGACAACAAGAAATACAGTTTCACAGTAGTGGAAACGTTTACATATCTGGGAATAATAGTGACAAGGAAACCGGGTGTAGCAGTGAAGAGATCGAAGCAAGAATAACAGCAGGAACAAAATGTGCACATGCAATGAAAAATATAATTTCGGGGCATATGTTTTCCAGATCAGTGAAACTGCGAGTGTACAAATCAATTATAAGACCAACTGTTACCTACGCGAGTGAAGTGTGGACTCTAAGAAAACAGGAACAAGTAAGGTTGAGCGGGTGGGAAAGGAAAATGTTAAGAAAGATCTATGGTGGAAAAAGTGTAGAGGGAGGATGAGAGAGGAGAACGAACAGAGAAATCAGGGAACTTTATGATGATGCAGATATTGTGGGAGTTGTGAAAGCACAAAGAATTAGATGGTTGGGCCATCTAACAAGAATGAGCGAGGAGAGAACAACCAAAAAAATATGGTCCGCGGAGGTGGGTGGAAGACGAAGACGTGGAAGGCCCAGAACGCAATGGAGGAATGAGGTGCAAGAAGACCTGACCTACCTTAATATCCGAGAGTGGGAAGCAAAAGCCAGGGATAGATAGGAAAGAATGGGCATCAATCGTGCAACAAGCCAAGGGCCTACAAGGCCCATAGTGCTCATATATATATACCATAAAATATTCCTGTTTTAGCCAAGTCGCTCATCAGTAATAGTAAAATAAGACTATAAAGTTAATTTTAAATCCCTTAATATTAAGAGGGGCTAATTATACGCCTCGTCCCAATTTTTAAACTATTATTTTGTCTTTTCTGTAGTGTTTTTTAGTTCCAAAGCAATCTTGCCTAAATTAATAAAAAAAAAACGGTTTAGCAGAGCCTTTGCTGCGACATTAAAATAAGAAAGATTCGGCGAAAAGCTTTGCTCATTTTTGCATAATTTCCTTCAGCGGTGTTTCGCTATGAAGTAAACGTAATTCGAAGAAAAGCAGTAAAAAGAAGGTTGCCCACAATAAATAACGTGTAGCTCCAGCAGGGGTAGCTTTTTGCGGGTTAAATAATTGGCGTTGACAAGTTTTATTGCTTTTTAAACATCTACATAACAGGCGGAATTTAAACGAAAACAGTTTTTATAGATAAAAACAAGTAATAAAAGGTTGTTTATCGCCCTAACGGATATGGGCCGCTCTTTGTCCATTAACTAGTGATAACAGGCGACTTTATTTACGACATTTTTTTTAAAGTAAATATAGGTACAGATTTTTGAAGTGAAACTTCTTCAAAATGTTTGCAAAAAAAAATCTGAGGGTTTTAATCAATTTTACTTGTGGGTAACATTAAATAATGTGTGAATTAACATTCATTTCATAAAAATTTGAGAACGGAATCTGACAGAAGAACTTAAGGCAAATCGAAAACTTTTTTACCGAACTCTCTAGCTTCAAAACGGCGGCGCTACAACTTTTTGAAAACCTCGACTTTAACGCCCATTTACGCAAAAAGTAGTTGTCTGTGCGGGATCAGCTACTACTTGTTTTAGAGCGCTTCTTAGATAGTATACGGTGAAATAAAATTAATTTCGAAAATCTAAAAAATGGCGCTGCTTCAAAATTTTCAAAAAAAATCTCAAAAACTGTGCACACGTTGTTTTTTAAACTTTCTGAGCCGATAGAGCTTGCATTGAACTACAAACTTATTTTTTATTTATATTCCAAATTTTACTCTGATGCCTTCCAGGAATTTTTGAAAAATTCGAAATTGATTAATTATTTATTCAAAAACGCAAACGCTGATCGTTATAAACTTTTATCAGTTCGATAGACTATTTAAAGTACTTTATTAGAATTTGCTAAAATCGTCGACTATTTTAAAAATTAAGGAAAAAAACGATACTTTTTAATATCAACAACGCGTTTTCTGGAACACGTGATTTTAACTGCACCTTTCAATTAGCTCTCGTTAAAAAACATATTTTTCATTCTTTGCATATTTTTGATAACTTCCCAAATAAAGCTAATATAGCCATTTTTGTCTGACATCTGAAGGAAAATTTGTAATCCGCCGATAGGCGCGCCGGAGGGCGCTTACCTTGCTTTGGTGGTGCAGGTAGTAGCTGTTTCGATGGGTAGAGTTACGGTACGGAAGCCAATTGAACAGGCTATCGCAAATTGTTTTAAATTGAAATTATATTTGTTAAACATTAAATTTTGAGCCGCTAGTATATTTATAATTTTCATATTTTCAAAAATATTTTTGAATGACTTGATTATACTTATCAAGGGATATCAAATAATATAATAATTTGTATTGATTGGATATTTTGATTTTGAGTAATCGGACATTAAAGTCAAAATGTTCAAAAATTCGTAGCGGCCTTCATTCTGAAGATACAGCATTTGGAATAAAAGCGTTTGATTTGTCTTTAGAAGCACTACAACGCTATGTATTCAAAATTTCAAAACAGTGCTTAGAAGAAAACCTATACTAGAAAGCAGGTCTAACTTCCGGTTCCGATTCCGATTCCGATTAACAACCTTACAAAGAACTACCTGCAACTAAAACACTTCCACATACTAAATTCTATAAAAATCGGTCAAGGGGTTCCAGAGATATAGGGAAACGAACGCGCCCACTCACCCACCCACCCACAGACAGACATGTTTTAAAATCCACTTTTTCGGGTTCCTTGGACCCCAAAACGCGCATTTCCGTTAAAATATGAAATTGTAAATTTGCATGAAAGCATGACTTTCCTTACTTCAGTAGAAGTGTGCGAAAGTAAACAAAGCTTGGCAGTTCCGCCAGTACCGTAACTAGGGTGGGACGATCATGGCACCCGCCCCAGGTCGCAGCGATGTAAAGGGCGCAATTTTATTGTATACATTTTCTGATTTTCTGTTGTTTGATTGCTGCCAACAATCAAAATTTGTAATGTGGGGAACGTTAAAAGAAAGGCTTCGCGTTTGTATCGCTAGTTGCACGTCTCACCCCCATGCACAAACGTAGGATGCAGTATGTGACGTGACGTATTTTGTCTTTGCAATCTTACTGTACAGGGTGTTTGGTAGAGTACGGGCTTTAGCAATTTTGCCAGTGACAAAAATAAATGTTTATCGTGATTTTTCTTGAAATTTTTATTATGCAACTGTATGATATTTTTACATGGCTGTATAGAGAATAAAAAGCACTAACTGGTCATGCCATAAAAAGTATAGGTTGCCATTTAAAAAAGTCGATGACGTCATAGCTAAAACATATGACAATTGAAGGAAAAATGAAAATCGCCAAATTGTGGCAAAAAACTTGATAGGAAACTTTTGCTAGAAATTTTTTTTTCGTAAAGTTATTATTTAAGGCTGTAGCATCGATGTTCCTTACTTTTTATTCACCCTGTATAGATTTTACGTCATACGAAAAAATATTAGGTTCGGAAAAAATAATATATACGAATACCAACTTGCATGCAGTTCGAATAACTTTATGAACTATTTTTCCGGTATTGAATCCGGCATTTTGAATTTTATAATTTAAACCCCGACGAAAATGGTAAGCTCTTAATAGATTTCGCGATAGACAAAAAGATGAAAATCAAAAGCACGTACTACCAACATAAGACAATACACAAAGGAACATGGATGTCACCTGATGGCAACACAGTAAACCAAATTGACCATGTGCTAATCGAAGAAAAAAATGAAGGTTGCATTAAAAATGTGAGAAGCTATAGGGGGCCAGACTTGGACTCTGATCACTTTTTTGTAGGAGTAAAGCTGAAACAGATAGTACCAACAAATAACACAAAAGCGAAAAGAAAACAACAGAGACTAGCTAGAATAAATCTACAAGATGAAGATGTAAGAGATAAGTATGAGAAGGCAATAGAAGAACTGTTAATGCAAGAAGGAGAAAGCCAAGACATTGAAGAAAGAATCGCATCAATTGAGAAAACCATAAAAAGTGCAGTGAAAAAACAGCCAATGAGAAAAGAAAGGAACAAACAGGAATGGTACGATGAAGAATGTGAAAAAGTGGTAAAAGAAAAGGAAAAAGCAAGGAAAAATATGTTACAAGTGAAAACTGTTGAAAATAAGCTGAAATACGAAGAATTAAGAAGGAAGTGTAAGGCAACATGTAGAGAAAAGAAAAGAAGTCAGAAAATTAAATGGTTAGAAGCGATAGAAGAAAATTATAGAAATAAAGAAATTAGAAACTTTTATCAGGGAACAAAAAAAATGAAACAAGGGTATCAAACAAAGACAATATTATGCAAAGATAAAGAAGGAAATTTGATAGGAGATCAGAAAGAAGTGACCGAAAGATGGGCAGAATATTTTGAAAAACTGCTTAATAACCAACTAAATATGGAAAGGTTGACGGAGGAAAGGCCCGTGATACAAGATAATGATTACAATGAGGAAGCTCCTGAGGACGATGAAATAATAAAAATAATAAAACAACTAAAGAACAATAGAAGTCCGGGTGCCGATGAAGTACAAGCTGAAATGATTAAATATGGAGGTACCAAACTACAGAAACTGATATGTGAGCTAATTCAGGAAATATGGAACAAAGAGGAAATGCCTAAAGCATGGGATGAAGCAATAATATGTCCGTTATACAAGAAGGGGGACAAACAAACCTGCGACAACTATAGGGGAATCGCGCTGTTGAATGTTGCATATAAAATCCTAGCCACTTGTATCAAAAACAAGATGTCTAAATATGTTGAGAACGAACTGGGAGAATATCAGTGCGGGTTCAGAAAGGGAAGATCGGTAGTGGATCAAATATATGTTCTTAAAGAAATACAAGACAAAAGTTACCAGCATAAACTCCAGACACACATATTATATATCGATTTTAAACAAGCGTATGATAACATCATAAGAGACCAGCTCTACCTGGTACTGAACGAGCTTGGAATAGGCTGATAAAAATGACCCTGCAAGATACAACAAACATGGTAAGAGTGAATGGAGAGGTGACAAGAAAATTTAAAGTGAAGAACGGATTAAGGCAGGGGGACCCTCTCTCAGCGATGTTGTTCAACGTAGCTCTCGAAAAAATTGTAAGATCAAGTGGCATAAATGGCCGAGGAATCCTATATCGTAACCGACATCAATGCCTCGCCTTTGCAGACGACTTAACAGTACCAGCGAGAACAAAAGAAGAATTAAAGAATGCAGCAAAGAAAATAATAATAGCGGCACAAAACATGGGACTTGAAGTTAATGAAACTAAAACTAAATATATGGTATAGAATGACATGCCTTACGATAACAACAGTACCCTAAAGATAAAAGTAGACAACAACAAGGAATACAGTTTCACAGAAGTGGAAACGTTTACATATCTGGGAACAACAGTGACGAGGAAACCGGGTAGCAGTGAAGAGATCGAAGCAAGAATAACAGCAGGAACAAAAAGTGCACATGCAATGAAAAGTATAATTTCGGGGCATATGTTTTCCAGATCAGTGAAACTGCGGGTGTACAAATCAATTATAAGACCAACTGTTACCTACGCGAGTGAAGTGTGGACTCTAAGGAAACAGGAACAAGTAAGGTTGAGCGTGTGGGAAAGGAAAATGTTGAGAAAGATCTATGGTGGAAAAAGTGTAGAGGGGGGATGGGAGAGGAGAACGAACAGAGAAATCAGGGAACTTTATGATGATGCAGATATTGTGGGAGTTGTGAAAGCACAAAGAATTAGATGGTTGGGCCATTTAACAAGAATGAGCGAGGAGAGAACAACCAAAAAAATATGGTCCGCGGAGGTGGGTGGAAGACGAAGACGTGGAAGGCCCAGAACGCAATGGAGGAATGAGGTGCAAGAAGACCTGACCTACCTAAATATCCGAGAGTGGGAAGCAAAAGCCAGGGATAGGAAAGAATGGGCATCAATCGTACAACAAGCCAAGGGCCTACAAGGCCCATAGTGCTAATATATTGCTATGTAATGCCCCACACTTGTGGAATTAATGATTTACATAAACTTTATTACAAATGGATCTATTTTATAACCTCGGCTTGAGTACTCTTTTACTCTCAGGGTTCTTTTACTTGTATAAACAACAAAACGTGGCTTCCCTTTTTGATTGCAAGACCTTTGGTTCTTTCTTTTTAAAGCTGACATTAAACATTCATGAATAATCTTTTACAATTAATTACCAAACACTTTTGACATTTAAAATTAAATTATATAATAAAGTTTTATTTCTTTCTTTTATTTTCACTCGCTTCTTTTTTTAACACAATATCTTAATTTCTGCTGTAGCTTTTTCTCCTTCTGTAGGTCGCATTTCTCTTCTTAATATTAATTATCTTCTGCTTATGTACTCTTTCTCTTAATCTTCTTTCTGGTTGTCAATTATGATTGAAATTTATTACTAATTTACCCATGTCATTTCTTTTAATCGAAAAATCACATTATCCTGGCAACTTGTCATCTCAGCTTTCATTGTCAAAGCAATTGTTTTCTTTTTATAGTATTTTACTGTTACCTTCTTCGTCGTTTATCTAGATTTTATTACAACTCACATTAAGTAAAACACTGTCTTACAAACAGGCAAAACTTTTAATTAATATTTTGTACTTCTTTATACAAATTTTACATTTTCTTTGGGAGCGTTACAAATTACGTCTCCCTTACTTCGATATTCTTATTCAGCTCTCTTGTTTCTATAGTCACCTTAATTAAATAACTAAATTTTAACATATAAAACAAACTTGATTACTTTTTATAATAATTAAATTTCTTTTATCGTCTTTCCAAACTAACTTATTCTACACTTATAAAATATTTGAACTCCCCCCCCCAAGATTATACATGTTTTATTATTATTATATCAAACTTACATAAACATTTCAATATCTCAAAGTGAAACCACGCCAATTATTTATATTTTTATTTAATTTAAATTAAAGAATTCCTGAACTAGTCGTCATGCCAAGATAATCAAATAAATATTTTAAAATTGATCTTTTTATGAATATTTCCCCAATGTGGTCATAATATCACAGCAATATATAATTTAAACCCCGAATACGTACGTAATTAGCGGCCACGAAACCCCACAACCCCCAACTATCTTTGTGGACATAACCGCTACCTTTGTCACAACTCTCAATTATTATTTTGGGCCAGCGGGTGGTCTAGTGGTTAGAGTCCCAACCTCTAAAACTAGACTCCCAACGGCAATAGGTTCCAATCTTCTGCCTGTCGGAAATTTTTCTGAATAAGTTAAATTCGGCGTGTTCATGGACGGTGTGTGTGGTGTGTATGTTGAGTTGCATGTCTTTTAGGGGTGGGGCGTGTTAGACCGGTGTATAGCGCAAGACCGCTGAGCCCGGATAAGAGGGTGGGATGGGAATCATGAAGTTGTACTCACGCCCGGCCTCATGATCCTTTAAAAAAAATATTATTTTGGTCACTATGGCCACCATGCTTAGAACGACTACTTTTGTTTTGATCAAAATCATTTGATCAGCTTAGAAGCGCCTACTATTATTGGTACTGCTGCACATCCACCGCAATACAAATATTAATATAAATAATATAATTGACATATTTGCTAAAATCAAATAAAGAAAACTTAATTTTATAGTTTAGACAACGTAACTTGTTTAAAAAACACAACATCTTTCTACACAAGTGACTTAATACCAGATACGTATTAGGACAGTTATAAGCTATCATCACCAGTGGCAAACTGACACTGTGTTAGTTTACCACTATTGATAATAGCTTAGCTGTCGAAACACGTATCTGGTAATTAGTCACTTGCGTGGAAGAGTGTTGTGTTTTTCAAGTGTTGTTATTCCACAGTTCGAGTGTGTTCAAGATAACTTATATTAAAATTTATTTATTATTAAGTGATTACAGTGTATACCTGATATTCAAAGACTGGACTTTTAGTCCCAAAGTAGCAAAAAGTTTCGTTAAAATTCAATACTTAAGACACATTGTTTGGTTCAGTGTTTTATTGTTGAGCTAAGCCAAGGTCCACAGTTTAGGGACCTTAGAGCTAAGCCAGAGGTTCCGCACTCAAAAATATTTTTTACAAAGTTTCATAAAATTGTTTCGTGTAGTACGTTTAAAACCCCTGACCATTCATATTCTATGCGTATAAACCCTGTTTTATTTTATTTTAATATTACACAAGCATCAGTCACAGCTGACCAAATAATTAATACCTATCTAAACAAGCTCTCATAAGGTTAAACATATAGATGTGCTGCTATTCTAAAGCCGTTTAAAATTGCATATATGCGCCAACTATATACATATTTATAGGAATTACCCCAAAACTTATTATTAATTGATTGCCCTATAATTTAAATACTGACTAAGTACTAGACTAAATATTCGGACACTGCTGATATTTATATTCAGGTTTGAATTAAAAAATGATACAAAAGAAAATAATCAGTTTTGATAACCCCCCTAAATGTGGAACCTAGATCCGCTTTTGTTTTTATGTTTCCAGTTTTCAACTGCCATAGTTTCTTGTTGTCTAAGAATTGAGATAACATTTTATATAGCGGTAGAAGAAATAATGCGAATGAAAATATTTAAGCAATGATCTTTATTAATCATCATAATTTTTTTAATACCATCACCTAAGCATCTACATTGAATACCACCAATTATAAAAAAAACACCAGAATTGCTCAGTATTGCAAGGTATTACATAGGTTTAAAAAATAACAACTATGCCTTTAATTCGCTGACAAGTAATAAGTAATGTATCGCAAATTCTAAAGTGTATATTGTTTATAATCGTGTAAACTGTTCATGAACGTATGTTCTACCGTAGACGGCCCATCTGCAAAATATGCATATATTATATGAATTTTTTAGTTTCTAAAAAAATTTTACTCACTAATAGGATACCATTTATCCGCTGTAGAATCAGCTTCAACTCTGGCTGCAGCAACAGCATCTCTAATAGCGAGAGGAACACAAGACGTCATACATAAAGGGGGTTCGGCAGTTGCTAAAAAATTACCACATAAAATTGTAGGAAAATCTTCAACAAATCCTCTACCAACCTTTGGAATTAAGTATTCCCAGAGCGTTGGGATTTTTCTTAGGAAACTTAACTCTAAAGTCCACAGGAATATCTTTAACTCCTGGCGGTTTGTAGGTCCATGTTCTATTGGTCAATAATTCGCCGTCCGCGTTAAAAACTATTTGTTCGCATGTCCAATACCCCATTCCCATAATGAAAGCACCTTCTACCTGGCCTATGTCGATTTCAGGACTCATGCTATTACCAGTATCTTCAATGAGATCGACTCTTTTAATTTGGTATAAACCTGTTAAAAGGTCTATTTCTGTTTCAACACAAGTGGCGCCATAAATTGGATACATATGAAGATCTGGTAGTGCCGCATGAAACCTAAATATGAACAGAAATAATTATTATTGTATTTGTAGGTTTTTGGTAAACCATCAACTAGTATGGGGACCTGAACACCACGACCCTTTGGTATTTCGCGTGCAATATTGACCACATTGGTGTAGTGGACATAACAGCTATCTTGGATAGAACGACCACCGACACTAGGCATCCTTGAGCGTGTGTCCAAAGTAACTGTTGTGTCCACTTGTATGTGTGGGCGTAGGGTTCAAGGTGGCGGTAGGGACACTCCAAATACCAAGTGGCCGTTATATCCAGGTGACCGTTGTGTTGTAGACCCGTAGTATGTTGACTTACATGAAGGAAGCTGCCAAATCAACATTTTCCAAATAGCATTGGTGTACTAGTTCTGGCCAAGTTGGATTTTTCATTTTGTCCTTCACAGGTTTCATCCGTTCTTTTAGTATATCGCAAGATTTCAATATTGCCTAAAATAAATATTTTTGGCTTGGCTTTTCTTCACAAAACATACAATATGAAACGGATTTTATATTTAATAATAGGAAATATTTATTTAAAGTATATACACTACACTTACATAAGAAATTGCTTCGCTGGTTATACTCCCACCAGTGGACATTGCATTTGGTGAAGTTGTAACGTTACTGGGTTTGATGCTAACCTGATCTAAGGGAATCCCCAAAGCATATGCACATACCTGAGCAACCTATAAAAATTCTGTTAAAAAACTATCGTTTCTCATATTAAAATTTACCTTTGTGTTAATTCCTTGGCCCATTTCAACTCCAGCATGGCAAACTGCAACACTACCATCCCCTTGATAGATTGAAACATGAGCGTGCCAGTTTCCAAAAAGAAATGTAGGGTAAAACATTCCTACTACTGCTATTCCTCTTTTAACCCATCGATTGGCCTACAATATCCATTAGATGAGGTAAGTATTTGTTATTAAAACTCAAGTATTAGATACCTTGTTATTTTCTTCCACTTCTTTTTTACGATTTTCAACATCGGCCCATTTTTGCAGATCTTCGATATATTTAGGAAGCTCTGGTAGGTTTTTATTCAAATTTTCTAAACGTACTGTTGTGGGATCTATATTAAGAACAGACGCTATATGCTGCATGATGCTCTCGGCAAAAGCCATTGCTTCAGTTGTTGCTGCATTAAATCATTTGTATGAAAACAAATATATAATACATAGTTTATAAATTTACCAGGAGCCCTGCACCATGTTCCAGTGTGATTATCACTTCGTGTAGAATACATATTAACATTCCAAGTGTCATGATTATAAGTTGATGTAAATACGTGCATTAATTCCACGGCAACGTTTTCATTTCCACCAGAACTTCCAAAGTCAGAATATAACGAAGTATTTAAATACTGAATAGCTCCTTTGTCGTCAACCCCTACTTCATAGTCAGCCGAAAAAGGATAACGTTTTCCAATTACATTCATGTTTGTAATTAAAGGCATCCAGAGTTTTACAGGTTTTTGAAGCTTATAAGCTGCTAATGCAGTAGCGCAAGAAATGAGAGAATTTCGAGATACTTTTGCACCGTATGCCCCTCCCAAACGCCGAACAGTAACGTTAATTCTAAAAACAAAAGTAGTTGTAGTTCAAAGCAATATGCTTTGTGGCAAGTAGACTAACTACAATAAGCAGTAATTGTCCCAAATGTATTACATCTATTGCAAATAGTTAGTAGGGGAGGAATAGTCACGTGCCTATGCTATAGTAAATCTTTCAAAGACTGTATTAAATAAAATGCGTGTGCAGAAAATTAAAAAATCACTAGAATACAAGAATAATTACATGCTGTATTTAAAATATAGTTACTTGTTGACTGGAACATTTAACAACTTAGCTGCTGAAACCTGTGCATAATTCATTGTTTGTGTTGATGGATAAATATCTAGTCCATCTTCCACAGGAATAACGACGCAACATTGTGTTTCCATATGGTAGTGGTATTGCCAAGAAACGTCAAATTTCCCTTTTATCACGTGTTTCACATCACTACCTATATACAAATATTCGCATATTATTGTATTAGTAAATGTAAATATATATATTTGCCTTTATTTTTTGCTTCTATATTTCCTTCGGATATAATTTTATCTTTAGCATCTTCAGCTATGATTTCACGAATAGTGAAGAGTGGTTTTTGCTTTCCTTCGACGTAACTTATTTGAACTAAATCTGCAGCCTTCTCTGCAATTTCTTGACTTGTTGCAACGGTTATACCAACTGGCTGAAAATAGTATTTCACAACTCCACTGCAAAAAATTTCTTCCGTCACCGTAAAAAACATGCCAGCTTGTTTTGGTGTAAAGTTGTTTTCACCAGGAATGTCATTTTTGTCGTAAAATGCTACTACACCTTCCAGTTTCTGAAAACTTTATTATTTATCAAAATTGTATTTTTTTATGCACTATATACCCACTAATGCTTCAGAAGCATCAATTTTACTGACTACAGAATAGGCAGGTGCTTTTGCAAGCACAAATGCTGCGTAGAGCTGCCCAGGTTGGTCGGGCATATCCATAATAAATTTGGCTTGTCCTAAGAGGAAGAAATACATAAATCATTTATTACCTTATTATCTTTTGTGGTTTACCAGAACACTGTGCAACAGCTTCAAGTTTTGGAATTGGTTGAGTGAGGGGATATAGGGATTCGTTGGTATCATAATCTTGAGTTCCTGAAGAAACAGCACGCGTTTGTTTAGATCCTCCACTTTTATTTCTGGCCGATATTTTATCATCAGGAGCAATGCTTAAAATGAACTAATTTTTGTGTAAGACATAAAAAATAGTTTTTATTTTCCTACTTTGTAACATAGGGCTATTGCTAGTTTTCTTCTAAACTCAGGAGTGGGATCAGGTAAGACATAATCCGGAACCAGTTCCGTTTCAAGCATTTTAAATAATCCTTGTAAGGTATCATTGTCGAACAAATTTTTTCCAGTTAAATAACCCTCTGAATTTTGAGCATGAATGAAAGAAGGGTTGATCGAACCGTACACTATGTTAGCCGTTTCTACTTTGTTGTTGGTGTCCAACTTTAGTAAAAATCCTGCATTTACGAGAGCGTGTGCATTTTGTGCTCGTGGCATTATCTAATTAAAAATAAACTTATACTGTTTGAGATATATTTTTGTGTTTTATTACCTTGTAGGTTTCGTACTTGTAACTTTTGTCAAGAGCTGGAAGGGTAATGCTTTTAATTATTTTGCCTTTCATGTCAAATGACAAAAAATCAACCAGAGTTATTGTAACTTCTTGTTGATCTGTTCCAACTGCAAAAACCTTAAATTTTTTTACTGGATTTAAAAATTTGTTAAATTCTACCTAATGTTATCGTTGCTCCGGCAGTTTCCATCATCAGGAAAATATCGGACGGAAATTCGGGGTGCTCGTGTTTAGTAAATAAATTCCCAGCCAGCGTTCCTGTCTAATTCGAAAGAAAAACGTTAGTTGTACGTTACTGAAAATTTTCAACAATACATACATTTCGTACTGGAACATTCGCAATTAAATCGATGTGATCACCCAATTTTTCCAAATAGAAAAACTTCTCATTTTCTTTCGCTAATTTGTAAAATAAGTTCATTGCATTTGTAAGGGACATGTTGGCGCCCAAAATTAAACTCTTGTCATTTATGGTGTGGTGCAATAAGGCTTTAACACTTGTGATGTCTATATAAACGGCAGGTTCTGTGGTTCTCTTGTAAACTCCTAGGAAATAGAATTTTGTAACAAAATAATTTTTTTCTTGAAGAAATTTAAGGTACTATTTTTGTGCGGTATCCTTTTAAAATATTGTTTCTAAAAATTGCTTATAAAATATTGCAAAAGTTTAAGTTACCTTGGTAAAAACACAAAATATATTTACCGCTTAAGAAATAACTGGTAGGGCTGGGACTTTTTAAAGTTTCCGAATCGATTTTCGGTAATACGTCAAAATTTATTTTAGATTAAATATCGATATGAGAAAACAAATCGATGTAATCGTTTCCAAATCCCCACCTCGGTATAAAAAATGAGCGAAACACTTCGCCTGGACTTTCCTATACATTTAAATACATTGTTTTATATTTTCCAACACTTTCGATATACACCTGTCTAGACACGACTAGTTAAAGTAAATAGTTCTTATAAGTTGTAACATCTTGAAGCGGTTGAAGAAAGACCGACCGCTGCGCTGCAAGCATAGGGTTGGGTAAAATATTCGGACTGAATCAACGGAAGGGCGGAAATTGATATTTGAAAATATATTAATAACTCGAGAAGTATTATTTTTAGCAAGAAATTACTCTTATTAATTTGTATTTAGAATTTTAAAACCTTTCTGATTTTAAAGCATAAATGCCACGTTTCCATTTAAAAAAAGTTATTTTTTACCGTGGCCGCCATATTAAAATTGGAAACTCAAGTTTTTTTCTTAAATACAATCGAGAAGAATTTGCCCTACAACTTTGCTCTTGGGTCTGCCAGTCTATCTATTAAAATAAAAAAGTTAGCCTACACTGAACATTAAACGACTAGTACAAGAATACAACTGCTGTAGAAAGTATGTGAAATTCTTCTAAGGACAAAAAGATTAAGGGGCAAAAAATTCGATTTTTTGTAAAAAGATTCTTCTAGAGCAAACAAAACAAAAAACCAAATTTTTAATTTTTTATCGAAAAAATTTGGGGAGAGGGGGAACAGTAGCCCCCCTAAATATGAAATTATCGAAAAAATATTATTATATTCGGATTTTGCTATCAATGGTGAGCTATTTCACATTAACAGAAATATTTTATTGGCCCCCGTTAAATAAATAAAAGGGTACCAATTTTCAATTTTCAAAAATTCACAGAGGGCATCACAGTGAAATTATAGCAATGCGCAAAAAAATAAATTGTAGAAGATTCCCAGCTCTATCAGCTTAAAAAGTTTAAACCAAAACGTGTGGGCAGTTTTTGAGAAATATTTTTTTGAAAAATTCCAAAATTTTGGAGTGATGTCATTGCGATCGTTTTTATATTTTCAAAATTAATTATATTTCATGGTCCCTTGAAGGGCTACCAAACAAGATGTAGTTGATTCCAATCAGATAACTGGTTTTTGAGTAAATGGGCGTTAAAGTCGAAATGTTCAAAAATTCGTAGCGGCCGCCATTTTAAAGCTAGAGAGTTCGGTAAAAAATCGTTTGATTTGTCCTAAGGCCTTCTTTAATCTCCACTATTAAAATTTCCAAAATTCAGTTTCTGAAAAAAATGCTAGCAAAAAAACATGTCTAACTTCCGGTTTCGGTTTTTTTTTAAAAGCTTATTTTGTCGGTGAATTTTTGATATACCCCCTCATTCCAAAGCACATCAAAATCGGTCCAGCCGTTCCGGAGATATGGAGCGTAACACACCCACCCACCCATCCACCCACCCACAGACAGACATTTTTTAAAAATTACTTTTTTGGGGTCCATGGACCAGGACTATTTCCGTTAAAATCTCAACTTTGAAATTTTGCATGAAATCAATACTTCCCTAAACTGAAAGTATAGGAAAGTAAAAACGATAATGAATTTAAAGCGTTGTACAGAATTGGCATCAAATGCGAATGCAAAATCGATTACACGCAAAAAATTTATTATTATATCTCAAACTAAAAAAAAAATAAAGTAACAAAAATCGATTGGAAAATATCGATTACAAAAAATCGATTCCAACTAAAAATCGATTTTACAAAATAGATTAAAAATTTAAACGATTCTTCGACTTTTTTTTTAAATCAAAAAACGGTTATAATCGATTGTCAGTTTTGCTATCGACTTTTCTCCCAAACCTACTGGTAAGGCTACTTAAAAATAACCGCACTTACATCAGTGCCCCTCTACAAAGGGTATGTTAGGTAGTTCTTTATTTTACGTCACCCCTCTCCGAAGGGTATGTAGCACGTGTGTATTTTGTGTTGTCGTTTTTATCAGCAAAAAGAAAAAATAATACGGATGATTATAATCTACCGATCGATTTTTCTAGAATTAGGTAAAAGGATTGTTTAAAGTAAAAAAAAATGTACCTGTAGCAGTGTTTCCTCCAACCAGCATATAAGTAGCATCAGGTTTTTCTTTAATAACATCAAAAATTTCATTTATGGAAAAAACTTTAACCCATCTGGATTCCTTAAAATCGTAAAAATGAGATTGAACTTGTTTATTACAAGGAGATGCACATTTTGCCTGACATCTCCCTTGGGTTTTCTTACAAATTGGGATATCTTCAATATCGGGGTATTTGCCAAGAAGGTCCGTAGATGCATCACTTGCTAAGGATTTGAAAGCGGATAGGATTGGTCTGTATCCTGTACATCGGCATATATTTCCCCCGAAGGAGTTTTCTACCTCTTTCATGCTGAAAGTACCAGATTCGTACAAAGCATACATGTTCATCAACATTCCGGACGAGCAGAATCCACATTGGGTACCATTAAATTGAACAAGAGCCTTTTGGACGGGATGGTATCCTGTTTTTGAATTTCCTATTGCTTCTATTGTATGAATTTTCCACCCAGAGCAGGTGTATATTGGAACCAAACACTAAAATAATAAAAATATATTTCAAAAAAATTTAATAGACAGAATGCCCCGGACAGTTGTATTTAAAACAAATCTTACGGAATTGACTGCCAAAACTACTTCGCGTTCTGTTACAGGATCCATGAAGGTGGCTGCAACAACACATGATCCACATCCCCCTTCAAGACACATATTTTTTGTTCCTGTAAGATGTGCTTTTTGCCTTAAGTAGGCATTGAGGGAAGTTTCTGGTGGGACATCGGCAGTCTTGACTAAATTATTTTAAAAATTCGTTAGTTGATGGGGTTGGAATAAAATACACAATAAATTTTAGATTACCTGTATGTTGCTCATCATGAATAAAAAATATCAGTTCGTCTTGCCTAAAATGATTATTTTGTAGATTGTTAAAAATATTCATCTTGCAAAAGTATCGAAAATGAAAGAATGGCAGAATGAAATGATACAGCAACTGGGATGCGATAAACGACAATAAATGCTGTAAAAACTTGCATTTTGTACAGAGCGATTAAATTGAAACTTAATCGCAGTCACCTATGGAAGAAGCGCGTCATGTCGATGATTACTTTGCAAATCGTGAACCTATTATTATAGTTGCGCGGTTTATAATTTTACCGCAATTGCTCATATTTAACCTTTTTAAACAATTAGCAAGTGAGAATGGTAAATATTTATTATTTTTTTAACAAACGTACATAATAAATCTCAGTTGTAAAGTGTGGCTCATTTAACACACATAATAGAAAAAAAAAAATTAGACTGTTGTTTTGGTTTAGCGGTAAAGGCGAGGGGTTGTGATCTGCTAACCCCAGTTCAAATCCCGGAAACATACCTGTTTTTTATCATAATTTTTTTTTAAATTTATGTTTAACATTTCTTTCTACCATCTTATAATGCCTATAATATATTTTAATTTTTATTTGGTAATTATTTAAAAAAATTACTTTTTAATTTAAATATAAAAATTTACACAAACATCTGTGGAATAATAGCTGCGTGTATAAAACCATGGCGCAACGACGTTTTCATTTTTACATACGTTTATTTACTTACTTTTGCAAGCGGTATTTAATTACGTTCGTTCGTAAAAATGGTTTTAACAAAGCAAACATTTTTAAATTTAAATTAAAAGTTAATTTTTTAAAAACAAACAAAAGATAAAAAAATAAATTATAGATATGGGGTACGATCGAATAGTAGTAAGAAATATCGAAAAATTAATAAAAAAAATTAAGAAAAAAAAGATCACAAGACCTCGCCTTTACCCTTTAACTATCATGTACGCTTGTGAAATAAAAATAATAAATATTAAAAATAATTTACAATCCGAACTTGCTAATTGTTTGAAAATGTTAAATATGGGCAAATGCAGTAAAATAATCAACCGCGCAACTATGATAATAGTTGCGCGATAAACTAATCATCGACAGACGTATTTATAACAAAAACGACCGCGATTAAGTTTTAATTTGATCGTTCTGTATACAGTATGTCCCTAAAGTTTGGAATACAATTCATTAAATATTTACTACGTTTTGTTAAGAAAATCTCGGACACGTCAATTTTTATTTTCGAATAAACACCTGTAGGCATGATTTTCAACCCCCTGCCGGTAACCCGTTAAGCCCTAAAAACCCCAACTTTAAAATTTCAAATAGGAAAATACCCCTTGTGATACCTTGTTTCAAAGCATTTTTTATGCGGAATAGAACAAAAAAAGTTTTCTGAATTTTGTTGATAAATAGCGGAGATACAGGGTGGCCATATTGTGTTTTGTTTCGTTTTCGAAATATAATACAAACAAAGAAATTCCGTTTGTTATATTTCTAAACCGAAACAAAACACAATATGGAAAATAGTTTTTTTTATTACAGCTTCAATAGATCTCCAATTTTTTCCTGAATGATTTTTTTCTATTATCAATATGAACAGATATTTTACCTTGAAGAAAAACTTTTTTTGTTGTATTCCGCATAAAAAATGCTTTAAAACAAGGTATCACGGGGGGGGGGGGGTATCTTCCTATTTTGAAATTTTAAAGTTGGGGTGGTAAGAGGGTTGAAAATAATCTCTATAGGTGTTTATTTGAAAATAAAAAGTGACTTGTTCCAAATTTTCTTAAAAAAATTGGTAGTAAATATTTAATAGATTTTATTCCAAACTTTAGCGGCATACTGTATATACAGTTATTACAGAGTTGAGTCTTTGTTTATAGATTATCCTATAATCAAGGTTTTGGTTTAATTGGAGGTTTTGTTTGATGCAATGACCAGCGTTAAATAAACAAGTTTTGCATTATGGATTATGTAATGCTCAAAATGAATAGCGTAATACGCAGTTCGCTGAAACTGGAAACTGCTCGTCTTGCAAAATGTAAATGGTTACGTCTTTTTTTCTATTGCGTGTCTAACATGCACCCCACCCCTGAAGACCCAACATACACACCTACATACACCATCCATGGACCCGTCGGATTTAACTTGTTCAGAAAAATTACCGACGAGCAGTGGACTCGAACCAACTGCCATTGGGAGTCTAGTTTTAAAGCCTGGGACATTAACCACTAGACCACCCGCCGGCCCGTCACTAAACTGAGGGTTATAAAATAATCATCTCAGTTTTAAAAAAATACTCATTTTCGTCATTTACAAAAGCCATGTTTTTTGCGGATACAATTAAATCTATAGTTTACGGTTTATCAAAGCTGCATGTAAAATCAAAACTGCGTGACTATAATTAATATTATTTGCGTGTATTATTTTTTTATGCATTTTTTTGCTAGGCCGCGTTTATACAATTTAACACATACGTTTTATTCTGTATTAAAAAGGTTTATGTGGGACAAATCGTAGCACTACGCACTGTATGGACAGAGTTCTTGTTTTGAAAAAATATGTAAAATCTTAGTTTTCATATTAAAAAAAATAACCTTACTGATTTTTGGTATTAGGTGATTGTGGAAATAGCCACGAAGATAAGCTTTCCATCTGGAAATAGGTCTCACAAAATCTTAAAGAAATCGCTGTTTACCAAGACACGGAACTAAACAAACTGATTTTTTGTTGGTCAAAATCAAACTTTTATTATATCTGTAATTGTTACATCTGTTTTGGTAGAGGTGGATCGGAAGCACGTCTGTAAACAGACAGGACAAATTCGATGAAGAAACGCTAATTATGATATCCATGGCCTTCATATCATTATATTTAATTGGTATTTGTGTGTAATTTGGATATAGGAACTTAAAAATTTTTGTTTTATAATGATTTCATTAAGAGGCGAGTACAATTTAACAGAATCTTCTGTACGTCAGTTTGTATTCGTGACATTCATTGAGTATTTTTAACTTCCTAGGTTTCGGGGTTTAATTATTAATAACAATAATAAATTATTGAAGGTTGTTTTAACTTTTTGCAAATTGATTGCAACCCGCTGTAATTTTACCCAATAAATGAGTAGAAAGTGTTGGATGTCTACCAATTTCAAGAATCATAATTTTTCCTTTACTTTCCTAAACTTTATTTTTAGGTAAAGTTTAAATTTTGAAATACATGTTTAGGAACCGAAACATATATGGTCCGATTTATATAAAATCAAATATTGTTCCGGAAAATAATCTTTAAATAAGGCCGAAACCGGAAACGGTTTTTCAGAAGCATTTTGTTCAGAAATTGAATTTATTAAATCTTAAAATGGTATCTGATGGAAGACTAAGGCACATCCAATGTTTTTGTCAGAACATTCTAGCTTGAAAATGGCGTCTGCTGTCTTACGGAGTCACAGCCTTCGGAAGAGGCAACAGAATTGTGGAGACTGTTCCTACTGTAAAAATGACAATGTTAAGCGCCCCTGAGACCATAGCTTGAACCCTTTTAGTTCTGACAAATATTTTTTTTGCAAATGCAACTCTGACAAGTAGCGTGCACTGTATATGTAGAATTTCGCCTTTGGGGAATAGTTTTCCATATCACATTCTAAAGGCTACCAGTAATACTGTAATTACGCCAGTTTTTAATAAATGTTTTTTTTTAATATAAAAGCGGAATTTGTGTAGTCTTGGGGGAGGGGGTAGTTTAGTAGTTAGCCCTTTTGCCATCCCCTGGCTGCGTCGTTGGTGAAAATAACAAACTTTGAGATATAATGACCTGGTGTAACATCAGCCTTTATGCGGTTATGACCTAGAGTGATCTACCGTAAGCTGTACAATTGGATAACAACTTAAAATACTTTTGTTAGTCTATTTATAAGGCAATACTTGGGTGAAGTTATTTTTAGGCTTTATAATATGTATATGTTCAAAATTGCGATTTGCAATTAAAGTAGTGTTGTTCATGCGTAGGAAACGTGATCGACTTCCTCTGCTTTATCTACGCATTGTGTATACAAAGAAAAATTAAGTTAAAAATTAAACAGTTATATAGTAAATAAAATAGACATTGATAAAAGTTCGTCTTTTTATTACACACTTAATACATAGTAAAATGGAGGAATACATTTAATCTGCTATATCCAATCACGTACAATACGCATACAAACACAGTACAGGTATTATTCGAGCACATCCACCCTGATTCGCACAAATACGATCATAAATAATAAATATACTCATTTGCTAATTAGCTTAATTTTTTATACCTATCTATCTTAATTTATAAGACACTGTCGGTTTTCGAAAATCGCCAACTTACACAAAAAATTTCTATGTTATGTCTATTATTGAAGGACCAGCATTCAATTATAAAAATAATCACTGGAAGATAAATTACATTATCGAGCAACCTTTGGAAAAAAAATTCCTTTAGATCTCAATTATTTTAGCACCAAATCAGTATGGCGAAAATGTCATGAAGCTTGCTAATGATCTAAAAGAGTATTCGAATAAAATAATTTAAAAAAAATAAATAATCCTCAAAATTATAAGGTTACATATGTCTCTCTTTCTCTCTCGCGCACAGCACGAAAAAATCTTGTTCTTAAATCTACAACCCTGTACTTTGTAGGGTATTCACTTTTCGTATTGAAAACCCTGCATAGTGGTCCTTTGTGAGCAATTATTCATTTAAACAATTAAAATTTAAATTAACATGTTATTCGTTTATTGTTGCGGAGATTTAAATTAGTTTACACCCCCAGGCAGATATATTAACATAGTTAGGGTTTATGGCACTCCAACTACGTTTTCCGCAATTTTTGCACAGTTGGGTGTTTACGAGAAGCAAATTTTTGACGTAGATAGCTTAACGTTGTCTCAGCTAAAATTATTATACAACATTTTTCTCGTAAGCACTAAACTGTGTTTTTTTAGGCCTTGCGCAGTATTGAAGCTGAAATTCGGTCAATTTGCGACCGCTTATTTCTTGTAGATACATATGTTAAGCGAATTGCTTAAACAGTTTTGTCAGGGAAATATTGGCACATTCGAACCGGATATCCTACTGAAAGCCCAAAGGCAGAATAAAACCCGTCTACTCTGAAAAGGATACAATGGGTGATGATGCGTTATTTAATTTGTTTATCCTAATGCCATATTTTTTCAAGAAATCGTCGTCACGATTCTGAGTAGACGGGCAATTCACACAAAGTAGTACAATTATCTATCTATATATGGCATAGAAATACGTAGTTTTAGAATTTTTGCTTCTAGGAGACGAGCGCAAATGTTTCTACCTACTTAGTGTATAAACTTGACGGATTTTTATGATTATTAATACATTTAGAGTGGGTTTAAATTCTAAAACTACAATACCTAGCCTAACAACTAGCTAATAATATACACATGAGTATTTTGGCATGCATGTTTAAAATTTTCACAGCTTCCTTCGTTACGAATTATATCATGAATGAAAAAATGTAACGAGAGTAACTATTGGATGGAAATTTCCTCGATTACAAAATTCTGAATTTATTTTTTACCGCAAATTAACACGGAATGTTAATTTGAGATAAGCGGGAATTCGTTACCATAAATTCCGTGTGCTACAAGGCCGCAATTTAATGATCGAATTGCTTGGGAAACTGTAAAACACAACGTATTATGACTTAGATATCACTTATACGCGGATAGCAGCCGTAAGTAAAAAACAAATTTAATGCTTAGTTTAATACACTGGAACCAAAGCATATTGAAGTTGCTTATTTAACACAATACTCGAGCCGCAAAAGAATGATCCTGAAGACGGTAGTGGTACGAAACAAAGAATATTGTAATTATCTAAAGGTCATTCTTTTCGGACGCGAATAATGCATAGTCACAACTAAAAAAGAACTGATGCACAAGACTGTATAATAGTACTTTATCACAATCCAGATGTAATTACCTAAGAGTTATTTAGTTGAAATTTGCGGTCATTTGCACTTGAAACCTTGACGCAAAACCACAAAGGAAAATTTGCCAGTGCAATCTCAATAATAAATGTAAAATAATTAACATAATAAATAAAAAAGGAAATTGAGTTGGCTGCGTCAAATTTACTTATCGCAGGCACTCTTCGATATAATTCTGACACGAATCTCACCGCAACTTCAATACTATTTTACTACATACAGCTCGTGTTTTTTTTCTACCTTAAATTAATATACTAGTCAAGTCTTAAACTTATATTAATACTAACTGTTCGCGCAAAGTAGTGTACATAACCGTCTATGTTTTCATGTTTTCTAACTCGCAGCAAAACCATACAGTTAAAATACAACAAAAAAATACAATTTGCTGTTGCTTAAAAAATCTCAATCCAATCAGAAAACTACATTTGCACAAACATGAAAACTATATAAATCTATTCACAATTTTCTAATTTGTTGTAAAGTTTTTTTAATCATAGTATCAAGACTAAACAGTTAGTCAATGACAAGCACCGCCATTGTCAAATTTATTAAAAACGTCACTCACAGATTATGGCACTTATAAGTTGATGGCACCGGCACTTATCTTGCGTTTCTGGCACGTATACTGCGCAACTCGGTGTACTGTGCCCTCGAAGGCACGCGTTTTTTAAGGAATTCCCCCGCGGAATGGCTGGCACTGGTGCGCCTCTTGTATATCGATATTCTGCACAAAACAATTACTTGTTAGTAAGTGAAAGTAAAATCAAGTTGTTTATGACAAGTGGTTGGCAAGTTTGTGGGCTTTCGTTTTGTTTTCCAATTTTCCAAAACCATTACGGTAATTACAACCTTCAATCAAGGTTGATTTATTTACCATAAAACAACAAAACTATTGAACTTGACGTTGAAATTTCAGGTACATTCGCAATTTTATCAGAACTTTAATTTGGCTTTTCGTGTTTTTGAGATAAACCATATTCCGGAAAAATCCGGTACTAACCAGAATTCATGAAGTTAGGAAGGGGGAAAATGATCTCAGTACAGCACTGCTAAATTTCATAATTTGCTGTTTCCTTTCATGAGAATTTAGCGGTCATTAAATAATTGCTCGGGCTAATTTACAGGCGCCTAAATGAAAATCACATTCAAAAATTATGAATGTTATTAATGGATCATCACTCGTCAGCGGTATTAATTTGGTCAGGAAAACATTTTATGACGGTATAATTGAAGGTCATTCAAACAATTATAATGTTAGTACTTTTTCTGATTCATGCTATTATGCAACCTTTGAAGATAGTAAAACTATAAACATTTTAGTGATTTCTGAACTGGGCACTCAAGCAGCAGCACACCTTTGCAGCTAGAGCAACACTATTTACAAATAATACACACATTATACACACATTCGCTGGACAGAGGTGGGTGAACTAGTTTATTAAAAGTTTTTTTATTATCTCAAATAACACTACGTACATTATCACTAGTGGGTAATTATATTTGAGTAGCATGCGCTTGCCAACATGCCAACGCAGGTACCCGCCTTGGAATGTGCTACTGAACCTTGAATCAGTGTACACTACTAATTACAGCGGCATGCAATTAGTAACAATCCATAATAAATACAAAAAAATAAATAAATAAAAAAAATAAGAGTAAGTGATTTGGTATTACAGCTACCTATAGTACAGTAAAAGGAACTGAGAATAATACTTTTTCAATATCAATATCATCATGTAAAAAAATTAACTAACTAAAAACGAGTTGTACCCTGAGCTACAAATTGTCTCTGCGACCCTTAATTTATCAAACGTGCAATAAATAATGTTCTCACTATTTACGTATTTATACTATCACGCGGTAACAAGAATAATAACATATCACAACTTGGATGAGGCCAAACCACCGTCATTCACATGCCATCACCACCTCTTCGGCTTAATTCAGAATTACTAAAGATCCTGTAACAAAAAAAAACAATTAATATTTTTAAAATTAAATTCGTTAAGTTTCGGGAATCCCCAAAAACGATACCTACCTCACCCTATAAAGCCCGCCGTAAGCGAGACGATTAGCGCCAACAGCCCCGTTGCAACTTGTCCGAACGTCGAGGGGGGAGAAGAGGTACTTTGGCGAGCTGCTGCATATTCTTTTGGTGGTTCATCGTCTAATCGAAGAGAATATCCGAATTTGTCTAAAAAGTCCATGACAACTCCGTTTGACCAACCAAATCCCGTCTGTAATTCGTACTCGCCGCCCCCACCATGACCACCTGGTACAGTTGCGTCGTACTGAAATAATTTAGCAATGTTAGTTATAATGTAAGTTACACATGGGCAATATTCGGTGTTATACCTTTTCATACATAGCTTCCGTCACGTTGAATGCCTTGTAGTTGGATCGTATCCATTTTTCTGCAATTTCAAAAGCCAGGCGATGAGCTGCTTCATTGTCTGTATTATACAATCCTATGACCATCATGTGTTGAAGAGGAGGCCAGGCGTTAGGAAAGTCCCACTGTTCTCCAGTATGTTCCTTAGTTGTAGGAATTCCACCAGGGTACATAATGTTCATAGTTTGCAGATATTTTAATACTAAACGAACCATTTTTTCGCGATCATTAGTTGGATAACATCCTGTCCATAAAGGCGCAATATTGGAGGGGTAGAAATAATCTCTCTTGATATTATTCATTACATCGTAATCCAACCAAGCGCCAACTTCTTCATGCCATAAGACTGCAGTTACAGCTTCCATCCATTCGTTAGCGATATCGTTGTATTTCTTTACTTTATCCGTGTTATTAAGATATTGGTTGAATTCCGCCAGTATAACAGCATTCCAATATATCATAGCATTTAAATCCGCAGGAACGATGGATCTTGTATTTATATTTGATAGATTACCTAAAATTAAATTACATAAGTAATATCGTGCTATAAAAGGATATGTGCGTCAAACAAACCTTTGTTTGTAGTATTGGTAATAAACCATCGACTAGAAAAATCCCACCCGGATTCGGCCGCAGCTTTGAGTTCCGAATAGAACGCTTGCTTTTGGTGTTCTTCTTTGAATCTTTTTTCGGCAATTTCGACATCTTCGGAATAAGATTCTGGACGCGGACCCTGTGATCGATCTCCATATACAGCCAAGGTGTAATTTTTACCATTGTAAGGCACTACTTTAGTATGATTTGTCATCCAATAATCAAATTCACTTTCCATGCTTGCAATGTTTTGGGCAACGAATTTATAATCTTTAACTTTATCCACGTACAATTTGACCATTGGAATTAAAAGAGGTGGCTGAGATCTTTCTAAATAATAAATGCGACCACCATTTGGAATATGACCATATCTGTCTACAATAAAGAGGAAATTCTCGAGCATTCCCCTGGCGGTGTCGTACATTTCCGACAAAAGAAGGCCTTGTATTATCCAATATGAATCCCAATAGTAAAATTCGCGGAATCGTCCTCCCGGTACGATAACTGGATTAGGTACCCAAATTATGCTATACTGTTCTTGATTACGCTCCACCTCTTCTTTCATTTTGCGCCCCAACATTTTCCATATACCATTTAGTGCGGATCCCCATTTGCGAAATGCAGGATCTTGAATGTTTTCTAAGAATTGTGGGTTGTCTTTCCAGTCTTTTGGCATCCACTCTTCGAACTCCTTACCGGCTTTATCAAAAGTTTCATTGATAAATTGGCGCACATCATATCTTGTTGGTGCATCGTTGTGCGCTTTCATAAACATATCGAATTTTTCTAACGTTTCGTTGACGGAAAACTTCATCTTCATGTCGACGAATGTCTTGGAGTCTTCGTAAACCTTGGCCATTTGTATGGTATGAAGTAGACGACCATGGCAGTAGATTTCGCTGTAACATTTGTTGATTAGCCATGCTTTTGGCTGCAAGCCAGGGCGCAGTGGGCGGCTGTGGCCCAGTCGCACTACCTGGCAGCATTTCCATCAAAGAAAACAGTAAAAGCTTCACGCTAACACTAATCAGTGAGAAGAGTACTGGCAGTGAACATCATTTGCACTGATCAGTGATACGGCGTGAGTAGACAACATATTTGCAGGATCTGTGGAAGGAAAAGCGACAATTGTGGATAATAACGGAACGGAAACGGCACACTAGGAAAAGTACTGTACCGGAAGGGCAACAAAAGTTGGAAAACTTACCTATCGCACGGAGGGGGTGTCTCGTTGGCGCAAGCAGTGCGCTGGGCCAGACTGAATATCACCAGGCACCATGCAAAACTTAGCATTTTTACAATCATTGTGCTAACACAGCTTTCTGTCTATTTCAAGGGCAACTTTGTTATAATTTTCTTTGCTTCGTATGGGTTTATCACACAATATAAATTTGCACTTTGTATTAGTTTGGTAGTCCAGGCAAATTTCACTTACTTTCGAGAACACTTTCCGTGGGCACAAGTTCTTGTTTTCAGTAGCTGAAGATGTGCCGATTGTGTAGTTGTATTATCATCATCTGTTTTCTTCCTGCAGAGATAAAACCGTCTTAACACTTCGCAGCAGCAGCGGACACTGTCACAGTTTCCCGCGCCGGAGCTGCAGTCATCAGACAATTACAAGAGCAAGAGCGTTTATTAGTGCACCATGCAAATAAACTGCCGGTTACTACCGATGGTTGTTACACGAGCACGAGTAGGCATACAATTTCAAAAGCGATACCCAACAAACTCGCTACAAATGACACGAGCCCAACCAAGACCGATTTATCCGAATGCCAGCAACAAGCGAACTCACGATTTCGCGGCTCCGCCGAGCAGGTGATAGTGCTTGTGCAACTCTTGACGTAGGCATGACGCAGAGTCAAGCCCCCAAACACCATTGGACGGCTGAGACACACCTTCATATGGGAATGTCATTCAGCAAGCTGCCTAAGTCCAAATTGCCGTAAAGAGATTAAAAAAAGTATACTTCGGAATTACGCGCTGGATGCGGGAATCCCCATCTATCCAAATGACTCGTTCCCAATTATATCGCAAATTTTGCTCTGAAGATTTAGACCTTACAAAACATCAACACTTTTGAATTTTTATAATGACTTTCAAAATCGTTCTTCGCTACGTCATTAGCAACAACCTATCTAGCAAAACCAGTTCTTTCTGGGTTCAAAGAGCGAAGTGACGTTATTAGTTACCTACGTTTCGTTTGAAGATTTAGATTGGAGATAAGGTATACAAAGATCAAGTACCTGGATTTTTTTGCAAATATGACATATACGAGTAGAAATAATATTAAAGAGTTGCATCACTGTTTTTTGAACTAAATGTTGCAATGGTTTATTGCTCCTGCCAGATTTATTCTTGAAAGTTCTGTAAGGCTATATTTTTCATAGTATTACGTCGGTAAATAGCGACTAGATTTTTAGTTTCGCGATAGGTAGGGCAAAAGAATCTGTTATGTACTTAATACCATTACCATTGCAATATGAGGAAAACCAACAAATTATATCAGTAAAATATCCTACACATTTATATGACGACGTATCTAAAACTACATGCGTGAAAGAATCGCAAAATACACAAACTTTCTCTGGTAATACCAAAATGTTGACGAAATTATATTTACACGAATAAAAAAAACTTAACATAATAAAATTAATTATTTATTGGACTTGCATAACGACATTCCTCGGCACCAAGAAATTAAATACCAAAAAATCGAACTTTACCGGTGGTTCTTAATTTAAAAAAAAACTTCAAAAGTGAGATTTTTCTGGCACTTGTAAAATTTCCAACCAAAATTAATTTTAGGAAAAATGGAAAATCTAGCAAAATTTAAAAAGAAAATTTAATTTAATTTTCCTTTTAGTGTTTGTTATAGTATAGTAACTATTCTCAAGGGCAAAACTAGCGTTTGAAACAATACAATATTTGTTTGAATGCATATAAATATTATTATTTTAATTTACATTATATACAACTACTATTTGTGAAAATTTTCCACAATCAACACTTTGTTTTAAGTAGTTTTCCGTTTTTATTATATCCTATTTTAATTTTAAAAAATGAATTCGTTTTACTATAATTATTAAGATAAGGTGCGTAAAATTTTTTGGTCGATGTTTTAGGCCTGAATTAGCTTCCTTTTGATTTTGAAATTACAAACATCAAGCAATATAATTTAATTCTATGTGCACAGTTATTCAATTCGTTAAACTATTGCGTCATCTGTATGTAAATGTTCTGCGGGTTTCCAACGCAACGTTGAATTTCAAAGAACCACACGGACCAAAACAGTAAAATTATATAAAACATCAAATATTCGACACACTAACTGGAACAGCCTCGCAAAATTATTTATTTTGGGCACCCGCATGCTGCATGACGAAAGTCACACACCGAACGAATGATTTTAAACACATGTTTTGGCAAGAAAAATTCTCAACAATATTTATTTATTTGTTGTTAAGGTAGATAAGCTGTTGAAAAATAGGTTAAGCACTTAGAAGGTCAATTTTGTACTGTTTATGTTGTTTTTTATATACCGGGTGTAAACGAAACCTAGTTCACCCCACTTTTTTTTCTTTCTTTATTAGGATAAACGAATGAAATTTGGTAAATGTAATATATTTATAAAATTCAATTATTTGATGCTATAAACAATTTTTTAGCACTTCCGGTTTCGCCGGAAGTGGCTATAACTTTCCTATTTTAAATGCAACACCTTGTATATTTTTAGATATTTGGAATCTGGAGAAAATTCTGCATACGAGTCTGTACTTCGATTGTGTTTTTGACCACATTAAAATTTTTATCTAATTTTTGACCGTAGTTACGTCCTTATTTAACAACTAATTAAAACCTACTGATTAGAAATTTAAGAAAGTATCGAGTTATGGGTATCGTTGCAACCGTTAGGAAGTGTTCTTTCAGAAAAACAATACGGGATAATATTGTTCCATTTGAAATTTCTGACTTTTTTTCAAAAAACTGTTAGCTGAATTTTAAAAGCGCGCGGGATCGACGGATTATTAGGAAAAATGTTTTGTAAAATTTTCATAATTTTGAAGCAGCGCCATTGTGATCGTTTTCGGTTTTCCGAAATTAATTTACTTCATCGTATACTACCCACGAAGGGCTCTCAAACAAGTTGTACCTGATCCCGATCAGACAACTACTTTTTGAGTAAATAGAGGTTAAAGTCGCGATTTTCAAAGTTGCAGCGGCCGCCATTTTGAAGCTAGAGAGTTCGGCAAAAAAGTTTTCGATTTGTCTTAAGTTCTTCTTTCAGATTCAGTGCTCCAAATTTTATAAAATTTAGTTTTGGAAAACAACGGCGCCAAAAACACATGTCCAACTTCAGTTTTCGGTTTCGGAGTTTTTTGAAAAGCTTAACTAGAACTACAATTTTCGATATACCTCTTGATTTAAAATTTCATCAAAATCGGTCCAGTACTGTCGCTTTTGGAGGCGTCACCCACCCACCCACCCATAGATAGACATTTTTAAAAAACCACATTTTGGGCTCTTTGGGCTCCAAAACATGCATTTCTGGTAAAATCAGAATTTCGAAAATTTTCGTGAAATCAATACTTCCCCATAACGTTCGAGAAAGTAAAAATTAAATAAAAATTTGAAAGATGTCTAAAAACAATTCAAGTATACTATCGTATGCAGAATTACCTCCGGATTCCAAATATGTAAATATATACCAGGTGTTGCATTTAAAGTAAAAAAGTTATGGTCATTTCCGGCAAAACAGGAAGTGTTAAAAAATTGCTAACACCATTAAATAATTTGATTTTATGAATACTCGTATATTACCCATGCCAAATCTCATTCGCTTATATTAATTAATAAAGAAAGAAAGGGGGGGGGAGTGAACCATGTTTCGTTTACACCTGGTATAGAAATAATTTTTTTAATGAAAAATCATTAATAAATAATACACAAAGGTGTATTCGGGGGGCTGACGCGTTAAAATCTCTCGGGAATAGTCACAAGTAGATAATTCCGCAAAGAAACATAAAAACATGAAATATTTCGTTAACACACCCGAAAATTACTTCATACCAATTTTGTAGAGCGCCAAATATTTCACAACTTTATCAGAATTGAGGCTGGTTCAAAGAAGGCGCGAATATTTACAATTACTCAATGTTCTTTTTAAATTGCGAATAAGCCCTGTGTGTATTTACGATACTAAAAATGTGATACTTATATTTAAAAATTTAATGTGGAATTAGCAATTGACAAATTATATACCTACACAAACACACGAATTACAAACAATGGATATTGTATTTCATATCCTGCCAAACTGAAAAAGGAAATAAAGGTATAAAGTTATTAAATACTTCAAAGTTGCCTTGAAATTTATTTAAGAATAATGTTACGAACCTGATAAAGTGATGACTTAGTAATTCGGCTTTAATTAGAATTACTTAAAATTATGAATTATTGAGTCGGCGCCCGCTTACGTGCATCACGACATGTGCTTTCGTTAAACATTCAATCTTGTTGCCTTCTGGCTCAATACTTCATCCCATACCTACCCACTCAATATTATATAGATCCCATTCATCCCGGCGTTTTCCTTTGCCAAAATTTTAATAGATTTATTCTTAAAACATGTAATGCAAAATGCTTGTTCGCAGCCTACGATTAAATTGATATTATTAGCAAAACAATATTTTTTCCAACGCTCCTTTGGAAAAACCTTCACGAGGCTAGTGGTCCCGGTCACGATTTGTTATGTTACTTTGTTTTGTGGATCTGGATGTTTTTTCCGTCAAAGTGGCAGATATTAATTATGTAAAGTATGAAATAATGACGCGATCCCAAGTTTGGTCCCGGACAGAACTATTCAAGCTACTTTTTTTTCAGTAAGTAGTTGTATTCGGATATTTTTATTTTGATGGTATTCGTATTGAATATTTTTCCTTATTTGCTTGTACTTCTGGATTCACTACACTTTTCAAGATTCTTTTTCTTTATTTTTTTATAAATATCGTATTCGAATCTATATGAACAGAAATATTCAATTTTTCTAACTGAATCAATTTAATCTGAAAATTATTTTTATTTTATTAAAACAACGTATCGAGGGCGGTATTTGAAATAATAAAAAATAAAAAAATTTGTTACTTATATATTTTACGCAAAACAAAGATTTGTATTTTTTATTGTATATTTAAGTTGGCGACTTGTTCAGACACGATTTTTTTTAAAATGTCTATACTTTTATTATAGGGAAGTTTTTTGGTAGCATGTTTTCTCAGCCCAAATTTTGTAAATTTCAAAACGGAATCTAATAGAATTTTTACCCACCTCGGGGCAAATCCAACGCATTTTTAACGAACTTTCTAGCTTCAAAATGACGGCCACTACGATTTTTTTAAATTTTGACTTTAACGCCTTATTACCCAACAACGATATTGGGATCAAATTTGGTATTGTAATTGCTCTACGAGCACAGAATCTTACTGTGTACGAGAATTTTTAAAAACATGAAAACTGTAAGCTAAAATTATTTAAAAATTTTGGAAATTTAGCAAAATCAAAAACTAAGTCTTTGAGTATTTTTTTAAAAATTTTGTAGGCTTATGGAACTAAGGATGAGCGACAATTGTGTTCGTGCCCTAGCCCGCTAATTTCTCTATGACGTCTTCTATGGATTTTTGAAAATTTTAATTTTTACGTCTATTTACACAAAAACAAGTTTTTTAATCGGGATGAAATTTGTATTGTAAATGCCCTAGTCAGACCGAAAAAAATGGAACACCAAGAGGGGGGGGGGGCTTTGTGCGACCGCAGGATTATGGCTAAATTCAAATTCAAAATGGCTTAGTAGTACAGAATGTTACGAACTATGAGAATTTTTAATACTACTAAAACTATGATGTGAAAAAAATTTTCAAATCATAGTTCGAAAAAATTAGCTACACGATTTTAGTTCGTGTCCAAGTCTGCTAATGTTTCTGTGGAGTATTCTATGAATGCCCCTTTGTGGAATAAACGGAAGATGATAAAATTTTTCTTTAAGCTAAATTGCTTATGAGTGATTGTAGAATAAGTTTAACTTTTAGGTGCAGCATTAGAGCAATTAATTTTCCCAAAGCTTTGCAGGCGAATTTGTCCTTCCAATTTTAGTTTTCTTTAATCCCAAGAAAACTTTTTCCGGAATATAAAAAAAATCGATTTTTTTTCTCATCTTCAGTTTCTAAATACAATAAGACATGCCCATTGATAGCTCACGCTACCCCAGCCGTTGATTTTGAGTAAAGCGAACTGGACCAACAACATTGCGCTGAAGCAGCCGCAAGCCGTGGTTATCAGTGAGGTGGAGGGTTACGGCTTGTTGTGACTGCACGTTATATGTCTTTTACGTTGCACGATCGGTATCTTCCGGTATCTGTACGACGTGTTGCATTTGTCCTTTGCAGAGTAATATATTAATGTGGCTTAATTTTGTACAACCATTGTTACAACGTTGTGGTAAACAGTTTTAAACATAAAAGTAAAGGTTTTCCAAGTAAAGGAAAGTCCAGGCAAAGTGCTTCTCTGGTGGGCTTGTAGAATATTGTACTGTTACGTTAAATTACGGAATTACAAAAACAGCCCCCCCCCCATAAAGGCAATTAAAATGCGAGTAAGAGTATACCAAAATACATAGGATGTTTAATTTAAAGAAAACATAAGTTTGGTATGCCACTCTTATATGAAACCCTCTGTATAATTGAGAATAATTTTAAAATGTGGTTCTCTTGGTTCCCTGAACGGTGTCTCCTTTGACTCGCTCGGTATAAATTAGTAATAATACCAATGAAAAAATTTAAAAAACTGTAAAATACAAAAAAGTAATACAATGGACTAAAGGTGTGAAATGATGACATAGAAAGGATTGATTTGTTAAAAAATTAAACTGTAAAGGTCGAATGCAAGGGTTCAATAGGAAGACTTAAACAACGGAGGAAAGATTCCCTTAAACATCGACAAGTTTGCACAGAAACAGGCTCAATGTCTAAAGAAGCATAGAAATGAATTTTGCAAACCATTGTTTTAAAATAGAATTAAGCGTATGTTAGGCTTTGCCGAAAACTTGTAATTAATGTAATAATAAAAAAATAGCAAAACGCGGGGGCTACGTCCCACTTTTTTAAATTTAAATGACTTCTTATAAAATGCGTAAGCTTTTGAAAACAAGTGACAAGCTTTACGCGTCTTTTACATAAACATTGAAGCCGGCAAATAAAATAATAAATAAGCTGTGTCGAGATGTACAAGCATAGCCGAGATCGAGACAAGTGTAAGGGATCCGGAATTGGTATATAGAATGTAATAGAATGCGGTAACCTAGAAATAATACCAAAAGGGACGTTTTTGCAACGCAATGTAGCAAAGGTGTGTCGATTTATCTAGACCCTTGTCATGGGGTTAGGACTTGTTATCTATTGATAACATATTTTTTATCTATTGTAGCAATCTGCTCATTCTTTAGAAATCTAAAGCTTAAAGTACGCTTTTTGATGACTGTTGATATTTACTTTCAGGATTGTTAGGATTGCATTTCACTACGCTACAAAATCGTATCAATTGATTAGCTAACATTCGAATTATTTATCGTGAAAAATTGTTTTAAAGATAATTCGTATACTATCATCATGCCATATGAATTCCGCCAATAAGACACAACAAAGTGTAAATTAATATCGCTACATAATTAATTAATGCATTACTGATTAAATGTTAAAAAATGCATCTAGCTAGCCAAAACATTGCTTTATTTACATTTTGTTCAGATAAAACAATTCCATTAGCATTGGAGGGCACGGCAGACATTGAAACCTTCGAAATTTTCCTTTGATTGCTTATATTTCAACATAAAGAGATGTGTAGATTTGTCTCGTTACATTTTTCTTTTGATAAGTCTTGTTGCACAAGTACAAAAATTTACCCCCTCTCTGAAAGTATTTTATTTTTAACGTTGGCGATTTTAATTGAAAATTTCCGCGTTTTACGCCTGTAATTTTAAAATTAAGCAGTCGCGAATTCCCACAAAACAAATTATTAGCGAAACGCGCAATAAGTCTGCACTTCGAGAAATGAAACTACGCTAGTGACTATAAGATGCGGCATATTGAAGTAGAAACCGTAAATACAGAATTTCAAACTTGATTTCGTTGGTATGCATCGATAGTGTCTCACCTTGACTAGTAACATTTCCAATATTTTTTTTAGTAACAGCTCATACTAAAACTAAACATTTAATGTTTCTATTGGAACGATTTTGGAACTGCTATTTCAAACGGCCATTTAAAAAATAGACAAAAATGACATCAACAAAGCAATTGAAAGAAACTGACGAGCAAATTAATAGCAATATATTGTTTGTCCAATGTCCAAAATTGCTATTAATAACGAAATTGAAAAAATTAATTATTTGACGCCTACGAACTTTGAACAGGAGGCTAGTCCATTATATGTGATATGTCTATTGTGTTTGCGGGCCAGTTACTAATGTTGTTAAATTATATCAACAAAATATTTCGAACTTTAGTTCTCATTATTATTGTTTACAATATTCAACAGTGCTATGAACTGAAATGATAATTTTAAATAGAAACATTGGACTATTACAGTATTTAAGAAATCCTCCCCTAAAGATTTAAGAAATCCTCCCCTAAAGATTTGGGAGTTGTACACAAAATCTAATAATTATCTACTTGGACGCATGTTTACTTAAAAATGAGTTGCACGATTGTCATACAATTTTCTATTTTAATAACCCTGGAAAGACACAATCAGGGATCCCAGTAGTCCTAAATAACCTAAAAATACTAAAATTTTGGGAAAACGCGAATTGTCTTAAAATTGGCCTTAAATTTATTTTCATGTCCAAAAAATCCTAAATTTATGCCTACTTCTGTTGAATATAATTGTTTTCTGATTATGACGCAACATCTTCATCCTAGTAAATGAATCAATCAAATTTTAGATTTTATAGAATTTTTTTATGACGTCATCGTATAACATGATATGAATAATGTACCAGCAGGATAAATTTTTCCTTTATACTCCCAAGTACTTAACTTTTGTGTTATTGGCAGTCAGTGCGCCCACCGTGTGCACGTTGCTGCTCCAGCGGCCTTGCCACTATCACTAAAAATTCCAGAGAACATAAACAGTGGCTTGTCACCATGTACACAACAAAAAAAAATAATGATAACTTATATATACCCAATTTTAAATAATAATTATATTAAAGTTTTAAAAATGTAACCCGCACGGAATTCGAATTCTCGTCCAACGCCTCACAACGCTGTACACGCATTCTAGCACTGTTGATAGCAGATGTTAAAATATGGAACGCATATATAAGCAACACGTCCACCGGCCAAATTTAAATTTCTGGTAAACTACGCTGCATGTTATCCGATGACGGTATACTGTATACCGGCAAAATGTTGCTAACCGGCACCGGTCGGCTACTCACTGTGATATATCGTAGGGAGGTAGTGTAATTGAGCATTTAATGAATAGCCCAGGCATGGTCTCAGTCACATAGAGTAATTTATTTTATATTATTTTTTTTAAACAATGTGCTTTCAAGGTTTCAGCCTCTCGAAGATGTAACTGTCGAATCACGTTTTAATGTATATCTCTGCTATTAATTGAGATATTCAGTTTAAATTTTGTGTGACTATTTCACTGCTGATGATTTGCCATTTCACATGTTTTTGTTAAAATCCAGTAACCAGGGACGTTGCTCAAAATACGTTAAGAGATGCTTCGCGTACCCTCCCCTGTATAATGGATTTGAACGCAAACATGTGAAATGGTAAATGATCGAAGTAAGATATTTCTACAATATTTGAATTAAATATCTCAATTTATGGTAGAGATATTAATTAAAAGGTGGGAGGCTGCAAATCCGTAAGGAAGCATTTCCGGACCACGTTTCCTCGACATTATCCTCATAAAATGACCTCAGGCATGTGCTCCTTATGTTTGCACAGAAAGTCATGCAATATTGTGTATTTTTGTTTAAAAAACTACAAAATTGCTTTCTAAGACACTAGAATGCTTTTAAAAATTTATGTTAGATTCAGTTCAGGGGTACAAATAAAAACGACCCATTTTCAAACTTTGGAGGACATCGAAGGTGATTGGGGTGAAATTGAAAAACAGGTAGTACTAAGTTTTCCTAATTGCGTACACATGTCAGTTGCTTAGCAACTCATAGGTTTTCGTCTTTTCCAGCTCATTAAAAATGTTAAGTGATGACAAAATTTCAAAATATACCCGTTTTTGTAATTGCAGCCCTTTTACAAATGATAGATCACCGTGTGATTACGTTTTTGAATCTTGTTAAGCTGAAATCAATAACGTAAATATCTGTTACTGCAAAGAAATTTAAAGTTGAAAGTTAAAAAAGAATTAGAAAAACGAGCACTCAGAAAAGTAAATAATTTTCAGCCTTCAACTGTCTTAGGTATACATAATTTTATGCTTCTTCAAGGGCAAGGTAAATGAGAAATTTTTAAAAGTTTTTAAATTAACAATGCTTTAAAGCTTTTGGTGGGAACAATTGAGTAAGAAAGAAGTGGGAGGAGTTAAAACATTTACAATACTTTTTAAACAAGGTGACTTGAAGGAGTGTGGAAGTTCAAGGATGTGTTCAGATTTTGTTTTGGAAAATTGATGGCTTCTAATTTTAAAAAATAATGTTTTAAAAACTTTAACACATTTTAATCAATTGTTTACTAAAAATTTAGAAAACGTTTCTTTGATACATCAAACTTTTTTTAGGAAAAGTAGTTTAAATCTTAAAAGTAAAGTAAAAGTAAAAACTGTCGGGCAATCGTCACGCCACCTTCCTCGCATTTTTTGAAATTTTTTTAAATATTTCGATAATTTTAACAATTTTATGGAAATTTAGAAAACTTTTAAAATTCTTGATAAAATTTCAAATATTGTTTGTTAAAAATTAAAAAAATTTGTTTATTCTAAAATTTTTTGGAAAATCTTGATTGTGAAATTTTTGGAAATACATAGGTACTAAAAATTTTTAATGTTTGTAATTATATGAAAAATTTGTTAATCATTTAAAATTATGGAAGTTTACCAAATTTTTTTAAATTATTGAGAATTGTTTAAAATTATTAAATTTTTTTTAAATTTTTGAATATACTAATGAATTTTCAAAATTTTAAAAAAGTTGCAATTTTTTGAAAATTTTATTAATTTAGAAATGGTTGAAATTTAAAAAAAACTTGAACTCTGAGTTTTAGCAAAAATTTTAAGACTACTAAAAATGTAACAAATGTAGTATTATTATTATCAAAAAAAACTCATCCAGGTTTAACATATCCAAACATTTAAATAATAATAATTTTTTTATCATTACAGTTGTTTTGACGGATTTTCCTAGTCTAGAAATGTTTATTTTTATCCGCAGTGTTTGTATTCCTAATTCTGAGTCTAGATAAGAACAGTGATCGCGGACGTCCAAATCTTACCCTTTGGGACTTCCCTTAAAGAAAAATAAGAAAAAAGAACCTTGACAATTTATTTAAGAAATAATAATTTTACTGTTTTGTTTTCTCTGGACACGAAAATTAGTCTAATATTTTTCTACACACCCTCAAGACAGAATATTCTTAAGAAAGCTTTTAAAGATCATTTTGACTTTTAAATTCTGTGGATTTAATGACAGGGGCAAAGTTGAACTAGCCAGTTAAAATTTATGTAACAGCTTTATCTATTGACATTTTTGAAATACGAAGTTGGCAATGATTTCATATCAAAAAATGCAGGAATTTATGCATAAAAATCAAAGTACAAATTATAATCAAAAAGCTGAAGTCTTAACTTTGAGAGGACTTTCCCATACTAGATATTAATATTTGCCGTATTTGCAAAAGTGTAACATTTAGTAATTATAACGTTGTACAGTTCACCGAGTATTAGATTTCTATAAAAGAAGCAATATATAGGCAATCCTACATTTCATCCATACATACGTTTTTGATTTTCATAAATTCATAGAGGGTGCCGAAGTAGAATTATGATATTTAGAAAACAAAACAAATTGTAGCTTACGTTCGGCTCTATATAACTACAACGTCTAAAAAACGTATGGCCAGATTTTGAGAAAAATTCTTTTGAAAATTTAAAATATTACGAATTTACATTTTTTTACAGTAGCCCTACCAAGTACAAAACAGCTTACGTTCGGCTCTATATAACTACAACGTCTAAAAAACGTATGGCCAGATTTTGAGAAAAATTCTTTTGAAAATTTAAAATATTACGAATTTACATTTTTTTACAGTAGCCCTACCAAGTACAAAACTATCTAAAAACTAAGATTAGATTTTGGTTTTACTACTCATGAGAGTTAACGCATAAGAAAAAAAATTTTTATCAGGCCTCGTTTAATAAATGAAGGGGTACCCATTTTAGATTTTCAAAAATTCATAGAAGGCGTCACACTGAAATTATAGCTTGCAGCAAAAAATGCAATTGTAGCCAATCTTCGGTTCTAGCAGCCCACAAAGTTAAAAAAATCGTGGTGGCAGTTTTTGAAAATTATCAAAATGTTGAGAACCGCCATTGCGATCGTTGCGAGATTTTCAAAAAATCGTAGCGGTCGCCATTTTGAAGTTAGAGAGTTCGGTTAAAAAGTTTTCGATTTGCCTTTAGCTCTTCTATTAGATCCGGTGCTCAAGTTTCCCAAAGCTTCTTTTTGAAAAAAGAAAGGTTTCCAAACAAACATGTGAAACTTCCGTTTCCGGTTTTGGATTTTTTTGAAAAGCATAAAGAAGTACAATTTTCGATATACCTCTTGATTTGAAATTTCATCAAGGTCAATCCAGTAATTTCGTCTGTAGAGGCGTCTACACCCACACACAGACAGACATTTTTTAAACAGCCACTTTTCTTGGTTCCTTGAGCCCCAAAACATGTATTTCCGTTAAAATCTAGATTTCGAAAAATTACTGAAAGTAAAAACGGGGCGTTTACTTGCATTCATAATTATACAACGAATTATCATTTTGGTGCAGACGTAAATGTGTTGGTTCTAATTTTAAACTTGAAATGGCTTGCCAAGGCATACGAGTACGTACTTTACGTTGTGTTTTGGAATACAGTCACCTTAGATATATAGGTACAGACTTTAGGACTCTGGCAACGATTCCGACGTCACATAGGATCACAAGCCATTCCTGACAAAAATAACTTTTAAAATATCATCCGTCCAACACAGAGCTTTTATGCTACTTAAAGTTCGGCATGTTTGATACTCATAAATACCTGCTGGACGTCATTTTCCTAGACATTTGTCAATGAAACCTTTTTATTATATTTGCCACATTAGAATACAATTTTAAAGCGACAATTTTGGGTTTTTTAAGCTCAAAACTTAAAACGTCAAACCAATTGGCTGTAAATGGCATGTTGAAAGCTTAAAAATTGATTACAGTGTGTGGTTCGTAATTTTGTATTGAAAGCTTAATTTTAGAGCTTGCTGTAACGAAATTTTCCCTGAGGTTCGGTTTTTCATTAATAATCGCAAATTCGGATCGTTTTATGTGAGCAGATACGTAATATTTAATTTAATACGGTTTGAACAATGTCCCCGTACGTAGGCCGCATTCCAATATAAAAATTCTGATATCGGGGGTCGTTATCAGTAGACAATTAATATTCTATTGGAATAAGCGGAAGAATTTCTAACTTGAAAACCTTTGTCACATTGAAGATTTGTGCCCTGCAAGGTTAGTATACCTATCGATAATTCGCGTTTTGCATAAAGATGAGTCATACAAACGCAATGGTTTGTTTAAAGGCCGACAATCGGATGTATAGTTATAACCATAGCAAAATGACAATGTTTGAAGATAAAGAAGTCTATTAAAAAAAACTAAGAATTAAAGCTTAAATTAATTAAATTAAGTGTTCGAAATGTTTACCATTTACTTCTTGGCACATAAAATGTCGGTTATGAAATTCCTGCCTTACATTTTCATAAGTTTCTGGAGTGATATTTCTGCAAACTTCTGTAATGCGTTGCTTCAGTTCTTCAATTGTTTCTGGACGGGTTCTGTACACTTTCGATTTCAGATGTTTCCGTAGAAAAAAATCTAAGGAAGTTAAATCTGGGAAGTGAGCCGGCTATTCTACAGGCCCCCGCCTAACAATCGATCTGCCAAAAAAATGTCCGTTGAGAAAGTCAGAAACAGGCCTATAATAATGAGGCGGCGCACCGTCTTGTTGGAACATAACGTTTTCAATATTATTTCCAGCCACCTGAGATATTTCTGGGAAAATTTAGTCCTGCAAATGAAAAAGTGGACTACTGGAGAAGAAAATCAAAACAATTTTGAACTGAGCGAGTCCATTGGTTTACAATCCGCCACTTTGTTATGGCTCAATATTTTTCTTTGAAATTCTAGGATCAAATGCAGAACTAAAAGACCTTTCAAATGAGTTGTTACTCGACCCTGGATAAAAAAATCAAAACAATTTTGAATTGAGTGAGTCCATTTGTTTAAAATCCGCCATTTTGTTATGGCTGAATATTTTTTTTTTGAAACTCTAGGATCAGACGCAGAATTAAAAGACCTTTGAAATGAGGTGTCACTCGACCCCCCTTTCCATTAAAAAAAATTCAAAATGGCGCCCAGTCACACCAAATTTTGTAGAAAAATATCAAGTCGTTCAAAAGTTAGTTAGGGGGGGGGGACACAGTGTATAAAAATCTTCAAAAATTTCCATTTAAATTTTTAAAGATTTCCAACATATTTAAAACTTTTCAAATTAATACAAATTTTCCAAGAATTTTTTGAAGAAAGCACAATATTTATAAGATGTTTAAAATACCACTAGTATAAAATATGTAGTTGAAATCGAAAATTTACGGAACTGCCAGTATTAAAATATATTTTCGGCTTAAACCGTTTGAGAATTCCACCCAGCATAATCAGGTAAGGACCGACCTGTCTGCCTTAACAAGCATTTTCTCTAATTGTTTGAGCCAGATTTTCTGTTAATATATCTGGTTTAACAGAAGTGCTGAAGTTACACTATTTTTTGTATGCCAACTGCTTGGAAAATATTTTGATATTAAAAATGATTGTTTTATTCTTAATTTTTGCATTTTTTGTACTACAGGAAAAGTTACGGTTCCGAGATTTTAAGGAAAAAATATGTTTTGGAGCTCAAAGCAAACCAAAAAATAATTATTGGAAAAATGTCTATTTATGGATGCATGAATGTATTCGTTCATCCGCTGATTCCCTTCACGGAATAGTTTGTCCGATTTTATTGGGATAAAAATATTTTTTTTTGTTTTTTAGAAAAAAGATTCCCGATGTTAACAAAAACCAGACGGTACAGCAAATATCGGGGCGGAATGATGAAAATTAACCTTCCTAAATATTGCTGCACCTAAAAATTGTGTAGTTGTAAATCTTATTCTACTATCACTCGTGAGCAGTTTAGCTTAACCAGAAATGTTTTATCGTCCCCCGTTTATTAAATAAAGTGGCATAAATTTTTGATTTTCAAACGTTTTTAGGAGTTGCAGAGAAATGAGCCGACTGGGACACGAACCAAATAATAAGAATAATTCAATCCTAACTGAAAAAAATTACAAAATTTCAAATCATTTTTCCTTTACACAAAAATTTTCGCAGTTTGTAACATTGTGTACTTTTAGAGCGTTTACAATTTCCAAATTTTATCCTAATCTAATAACTCGTTTTTGCGTAAATAGTCCTTAAAACAAAAATTGCCAAAAATTCATAGAAGGCGCCACAAATAAACTAGCGCGCTGGGACAGGAACCAAATCATACATCTTCCCTAGCTCTACTAGACTACGAAATTTAAAAACAATCGTGTTGTCAGTTTTTGAACAATATTTTATTAAAAATTTCTAAAATTTTGAAATTGTTTCACTTTATAGTCATCGCCCTGACTATGGTGTTATTCGAATATCGATCGAATTATTCTAATAAGAAGCGAACTATTCAAATAAATATCGAATTATTTGAAACGAATTTGTTTGCTGGTGAATTTTTTTGATGTCTCTGGTCTCTCGCACTGCTTTTCCATAAACATACACAAAAATTATTTTCTTAGCGTTTATCTCCTGAAAGAGGGTAGTTTTCACCTACACGTTTAATATTTAAGGCGTTCCGAGTCTAAACAGGTGGGTCAAAATTTGCCATGCATGAAAAGTTACTATTGTGATTTTTTATTAAAAAATATTTTGGAACATATAATAAAAATTGCAGTACGTCCTTGTCCATTATTTTTCGCGGTATGTACGTTTTTCTTAACTACTTCCTGCTATTGTAATGCGTAATTATTGCCTAGCGACACTAATCCAAAACCTAATATTGTCATAATTTCTACAGATAAATCGTTTAACGCAAAAGAAATAATGACGGGATCTTATTACGTTGTCTACGTTCTTAATATTGATAAATTCTAGTAACAAAATGTTAAGTTTTCTCCGAAAGCAACAGGAACGCGTGTTAGAAATTTCTCTTAAATTAAAAAGAGGGTTTGGAACGTCTTTCCGTTATGACAGTTTTCAAAGCAATTTTTATTAATTTTTATCACAGAAATTTTAAGATTTTAACTGCAATGTGCTATTTATGAGCCTTAAGTTTTGTTACCGGATAACAAAAAAAAAGGATTTGACAAATAAGAATAACAAACAGTAACCTGATCTTATTGCTGAATCATTCCATCATACACAATGGGCTAAATCTGGTTGTATTTTAAATTAAAATATTGTACAAAGCTATATATTCAATGAATAATTCATTAAGTTTGTGGTACAGAAATGTGTTTTTGGGTTTTCTTGGAACAATGAACTTGTACTGTCCTTAACACCATAAATTAAAATATCTAAATATGTTCACTTTTATTGCTTGATGAGTAGTTCAGAAAATTCATTCTACAATATGGAGATGGACACGAAAGAAACACGGCAGCTTAAACTAAAAATATTGTTGCGGAGCTACAGTATGTTAATTGAAGTTTAAGTGATTCTTAATAACAAACTTAAATTCTTGCGTCACACCTTTTTACTTTCCCATACTGAACAGATTTGTTGTCATGCAAATTTTCGAATCTTAGATTTTAACGGAATTTCACGTTTCGGGGAACGCAAAAAAATGGTTTCTAAAAAATAACGGTATTGATTTCATGAAAATTTTCTAATTTTAAATTTTAACAGAAATACACGTTTTGGGGCTCAAGGAACTCAAAAAAGTTGCTTTTAAAAATGTATGTCTGTCTGTGGGTGTGTGTGGGTGGGTGTGTGGGTGATGCCTCTACAGGCGAAAGTACTGGACCGATTTTGATTAAATTTTAAATCAAAAGGTATATCAAAAATTGCAGTTCTAGTTAAGCTTTTCAAAAAAATCCAAAACCTCAAACAGAGTTTTTTCCAAAACAGAATTTTGGAAATTGAGCACGGAATCTGAAAGAAGAACTTAAGGCAAATCGAAATTTTTTTTTCGAACTCTGTAGCTTTAAATTGGCTACAGCTTTTTGAAAATCTCGACTTTAACGCCCATTTACTCAAAAAGTAGTTCTCTGATAGGGATCAGCTACTTCTTGTTTGAGAGCCCTTCTTAGGTAGTATACGATGAAATAAAATTAATTTCGAAAATCCGAAAAATATCTTCAAAATTTTGAAAAGTTTCAAAACAAATTTCTCAAAAAATGACAGCAAAATTGTTTTAAAACTGTGTGGGCAGATAGAACTTGCATTGAACTACAAATTTGTTTTTTACTCATCTCCCAAATTAAAGCCTCGCAACTATGATAATAGCATTGGGATTTGCCAACTAATCATCGACAGAACGTGTTTGTTTCAAAAGCGACTGCGATTAAGTTTTTATTTGATCGCTCTATACATTATGCTTGTACATTACATTAATTCGTGTTTAGATTTCTTCGACACGCAAGTAAAACTTTTTAGCGTGTTCTCACTGAAAGTGAATTTTAAATTGTATGATTTAACAGAAGTCTAAAACGGTTATGTCATGTTCTAGTTAGTTGTAGAATGCGCTATAAAAACGTTAATGAGCGTGAATGAGTTACATTAAAACTTAATATATGTAATTAATATCTATTATCTTCTATCTATCTTAGTACAATTCGGTTAAGTTCATTAAATAACTCCGCCATATTAAATCCGCCATCTTGACTTCTATAATTTAGATTCTGAATTCGTAATTCGCAACCCCAAAATCCCTCGAATACCAATTTTTACGAAAATCGGATAACTTTATAAAATACTTCCGCCATATGCAAGTTGGTATTCGTATTATTACCCTCTTTTTCGCCGCATTCGCCCTTGCTTTTATATTTAAAAAAAGTTACCGCAGAATAAACCATAAAAGAAAATTAGGTAAAATTCCACAATTCAGCACACCAATCGAGATATTTTGTTGTTATTTGAAGTAACCACGCAAGCATAGTTTATACTACAGGTTTATAATTGGAAGATTAATTATTATTATTATTGTTATACCATAAAATATTCCTGCTTCAGCCAAGTCGCTCATCAGTAATAGTAAAATAAGACTATAATAGTATATTATACACCAAGGTAGAAAAGTCTACTATTATAGCCTGAGGGCTAAGGTTAGATCCCGAGGCGCGTAGCGCCGAGGGATGTAAGGCCCGAGGGTTATAAGACTTTTCTACCGAGGCGTATATACTTTTTTTTTTCACTACTAGTGATATAAACCCTTACAATTGTCGAAAAACGACTATTTTAACTTAAATCCCTGTTTGTTTCAAATTATAAAACAAATGACAGTTTTGAAGTTAACCCCTATATTTACAATAGTAAGCACTTAACCTAAAATACAGAAAGTTATGTATCGATAGAAAGATTAAATCTACGTATTATTCACCTTGTTAAATCATCATTGGTATTCAAAAACATTGTTTTTAAGAACTGGTTTCATCTAAAATACTGAAATTATTAACAATTTTCTCTTTTTTACTTTGTGTGGTTGTATTATAGGCGAAATTGATATTGACAGAGTTGTCATTTATTACGGCGCGAAAAATGTATATTCAAATACATCAAAGATTTTAAAATTAAATTTATTTATTTAAACAACTATTTTATGCATAAAATACCATTAAATAGAATCTCTCCATTATATTAAATCGTGCTATAGAAACGTTCTCTTTAAAACTGTCACAGGATTATCAAAAAATATAAATTTGTTCATTATTTACCAGTGGTTAATAATGAAAAATTAGTTACCTGTCAGTGAGCAAAGGTAGAGAAATTGAATTTCACAGCATTCTATTATGTGTCAAAATGCTACGCTATATTACTAGTAGTGAAAAAGATTAATTTTTAGATCCCTTAATATTAAGAGGGGCTAATTATACGCCTCGCCCCAACTTTTAAACTATTGTTTTGTCTTTTCTGTAGTGTTTTTTAGTTCCAAAGCAATCTTGCCTAAAATAATTTAAAAAAACGGTTGAGTAGAGGCTTTGTTGCGACATTAAAATAAGGGAAAAATCCGTCGAAAAGCTTTGCCCATTTTTGCATAATTTCCTTCAGCGGTATTTCGCTATGAAGTAAACGTAATTCGAAGAAAAGCAGTAAAAAGAAGGTTGCCCACAATAAATAACGTGTAGCTCCAGCAGGGGTAGCTTTTTGCGGGTTAAATAATTGGCGTTGACAAGTTTTATTGCTTTTTAAACATCTACATAACAGGCGGAATTTAAACGAAAACAGTTTTTATAGATAAAAACAAGTAATAAAAGGTTGTTTATCGCCCTGTCGGATATTGGCCGCTCTTTGTCCATTAACTAGTGATAACAGGCGACTTTATTTACGACATTTTTTTAAAGTAATTATAGGTACAGATTTTTGAAGTGAAACTTCTTAAAAATGTTTGTAAAAAAGAACCTGAGGGTTTTAATCAGTTTTACTTGTGGGTAACATTAAATAATGTGTGAATTAACATTTATTTCATAAATATTTTAGCACGGAATCTGAGAGAAGAACTTAAGGCAAATCGAAAACTTTTTTACCGAACTCTCTAGCTTCAAAACGACGGCGCTACAGCTTTTTGAAAACCTCGACTTTAACGCTCATTTACGCAAAAAGTAGTCGTCTGATCGGGATCAGCTACTACGTGTTTTAGAGCCCTTCTTAGATAGTATACGGTAAAATAAAATTAATTTCGAAAATCTGAAAAATGGCGCTGCTTCAAAATTTTCAAAAAAGAAATCTCAAAAACTGTCCACACGTTGTTTTTTAAACTTTCTGAGCTGATAGAGCTTGCATTGCACTACAAATTTATTTTTTATTTATATTCCAAGTGTTACTCTGATGCCTTCCAGGAATTTTTGAAAAATTTGAACTTGATTAATTATTTATTCAAAAACGCAAACGCCGATCGTTATAATCTTTTATCAGTTCGATAGACTATTTAAAGTACTTTATTAGAATTTGCTAAAATTTTCGACTATTTTGAAAAGTAAGGAAAAAACGATACTTTTGAATATCAATAACGCGTTTTCTGGCATTTACGTGATTTTAACTACGCCTATCAATTAGCTCTAGTTAAAAAATATATTTTTCATTCTTTGCATATGCTTCTATAGGTAAAGTTACGGTACGGAAACCAATTGAACAGGTTATCGCAAATTCAAATTCCCGCTGATTGTTTTTTTTTTAATCTAATAGTCTGTGAACTGTACAACGTCATAATTATTAAAAGTTACACTTTTGCAAATACGGCAACGGCAAGTATTAGTATCTGGTATTGGCTACAATTTGTTTTTTTTTGAAAGCTAAAATTTCACTGTGGCGCTTTCTATGAATTTGGATGGATGGAATGGCAGGTTGTAATTATAAAATTTATACTTTTGCAAATACGATAAGTTTTAGTATGGGAAAGTCCACTCGAAGTCCACTCTTCAGCTTTTTTATAATTCTCTTGGCAGTTTTACTAAAATTTAAGTGCATTGCCCGTATTGCCATCATACTTATATTTTTTTCTTGTCAAATAGCTTTACTTAACTTTTACACTCAAAGAACGCCTTTTTTAAACCATTTTATGACGTGGTAGGCTTTGGTTTTCCTTGGTTAAATTCTACTACAAGCACCGTGGATGTGCCACGCAATTTTCGGTAAAATTATTTAAATAGTGAAGCTGCCAAGTCCGCCTTCATTCGTCCAACCATGTTTTTCTTTACAAAGGCGCGTTGATCATGTTTTCAAGAAAAATTCAGCAGGTGGTTGTATAATTAAAAATATTTGGCCGCCTATCACTTCATTTTGCTAATTAGGGAACAGAAACTGACAACGTCTTTCCCAACCTTAAATGCAAGGAAATAGTCAAGTAAACAAAACGTGAGGTATTTGGGAATTTATTTTATTGTAAGAAACTTTCCGAAATGAACTGTTAGAGTGCAGAGTAGGATTTAGCAGTTTTTATCAAAGTTAAAAAGTTGCAGTTTTGAAAGTTGGAAAATCGTCTTTTTCCATGGTTATTTTCGTTTCTGTTTTGAGACTCAGATTGCCCCTAAACACGACCCTGCTTTATTAAAAACCATTCATAGATCTATGCTGAAAATATTTGAGTAGTGCAAAATTATTAAATACTTTTTTGTTGACCAACTTTTGGAGAAAACCCAAAATAACTACAGACATGAATCATATAATAAAAAATTATTATTGCACTGCAAAGATAGCCTATAACCTTACTGTTTATATTTTATTTATAGTGGTATTTTAAAGTAATTTATTTATTTTTCACTGCTAATTCCTTAATACCTAGAAGAGATAGGAGCGTTTCTTTATAACAACAAGCTATAAATCTAGTATGCAGTTTAGTGTGATAATAATAATCAGAAAAACCATTTTTACTTACAAAAAATAATGACTTAATATCGTCATAATTACACATACAGGGGGACATCATGTAAGTGTTACCCAACTACTATATTGTAAACTATTGAGAATATCAATTTTTACTTTCCCATACCTTCGGTATAGGGAAATATTGATTTCATGCAAATTTATAAAATCGAGATTTTGATGAAATGCACGTTTTGGGACTCAAAGAACTCAAAATAGTGGTATTAAAAATGACTGTCTGGGGGTGGGTGGGTATGTATGTATGTATGCATGGATAGATGTGTGTGGTGCATCATAACTACCGAACGGATGGTAGGATATCGATAAGCTTGGGAATGTAGGGATATAGAAAAAATTCACAAAACAAGCTTTTAAGCTTAAGCTTTAAAAAAATCCACAACAGTTGGTTTTTTTTTTTAGGAATCATGAAGCCGTGCGTGAGCACGACTTCATGATTCCCATCCCACCCCCTTACCCGGGCTCAGCACACTAAGTGCTCTTCACCGGTCTAACATGACCCACCCCTGAAAGACATGCAACCCAACATACACACCTACATACACCATCCATGGACCCGTCGGATTTAACTTGTTCAGAAAAATTACCGAGGAGCAGTGGACTCGAACCAACTGCCATTGGGAGTCTAGTTTCAAAGCCTGGGACTTTAACCACTAGACCACCCGCCGGCCCTCACAACAGTTGCTAAAACGGTTGGCAGCCGTTATTTTTTTTTGAAAATTTTGACTTTAGCGCTTTATTACTGAAAAACAGGTTAACAGATCAAGTTCAAATAATTTATTGTAATAATCCTATAGAGACACAATGTTACTGTGCACGATTTCGAAAAGTTAAAAGCTATGAAGTGCAAAACAATTCTAAAATTTTGGAAATTTTCAAAAAAATATTACTCAAAAACTAACCACGCGTTTTCTTAAATTTTGTAAGCTCATAAAACTAAAGATAAGCTAAAATTTGGTTTATTTTCGAGCTCACAAATTTCTCTCTGACGCCTTCTATGAATTTTTGAACATTTAAGTTTTAACGCTCATTTACTCGAAAACGAGTATCAGATCGGCATGAAATTTGATATTGGAAATGCTCTAAGAGTACACAATGTTACAAGCTAGTAGAAGTTTTAGAACTACTGAAATTGTGAAATTAAAACATATCAAAATTTTGACATACTGCTCAAAAGCTGGCCACACGATTTGTTTTAAATTTTATAGGACAATAGAGCTAGAAATGGGCTACAACTTGATCCATGTGCCATTCCACTAATTTCTATGTGACTTTCAATTAAAAAACACCACTGAGAAGTTTCCTCTTGGTCGTTTACCTGAACCGTTTAATTGTGTAATCGCCAAAAAAAACGACTATCACCAAATTATGGAATCGATTTTGAGATTTCAAGGGTAAACATTAGTTGCAACTAGAAAACACAAAATATTACAACAGCGGGCGACTGCTTCTAATAAGGGGGGGGGGGGGGGGGTGCTCTGCTTCAATATAGACGCGCTCGGAAAAGAACTTTATATTAGAATTCTGCAAATGTTGATTAGCCGATCTGGGCAACTATCACACCCCTCCCCTCCAGTGTCCCCCAACCAACAATTTTTTTAAATTGACAATAGGAACAATATTCCATTAAAAAAGCACCTCTAAGAGGTTTCGTTTTGGTCGTCTAGTTGAACAGTTTATTTTGATGGTGTTAAAAATACTGGATGTTCCATTTGAAAATAACATTATTGGCATTTGAAGTTTTGCAAAATAGGTATTAACTTATCAACGCTCTATGTAATAATTTGCTGTTTTTAACATACCACTGTGGCAAATAGCGATGGGTGAACGTTTTTGGGATCGAAACCATTAATTTTGTAAAACTAGTCTAAGGCCACAACTGATGAAATGTTTGAAAAAAGTCAAATAACTTGAAAACCACTAATTTTAGGATTGTAGTGCCTTAAAGCTTTTATATCTAGAGTCAAATGTATAATCTAAAACTGCAATAGTATACAGGGTGTTTCATTTAAAATAGCAAAGTAGCGTACTGTACAAGCGTAACTACGCACGCATAATTGATTGGTGGTAATAATTTTAGATTATGCAACAGTTAATTACTAACAACTTTTATTAAGAAAAATCAACAGTTTAAGTAGTAATGATGGGGCGACACTTAACTGACACCCTATGCATAGAACTTCAAAAGGGCATTTTTTACAATAGTGGAAAATTCCACAGTCCGGTTCTACAAATTGTAAGCATAAAACTATTATGTACGCTATTTTTTTCAACGACTTTTCACTTTTTATTTAAAATTTCGTAGATATTAAGTTATGAGCAACTGCAAATTAATTATAGAACTACTGCAGTTACGTGCACCTTAGTTCGAAGAACTTTGTTTAAATAGGAAAAGCTAATTTTAAAACATGGCATATAAATTAAGTCAAAAACGAAAAGATTGCAATCTTGGATATTTTCCAAGTTACGACTATTAAGATGAGTTAGGGGGATTTTTACGTTATTATGCCAAAGGCAATAAAATTTTTCGCACAACCACAAAAGTTCCCTTTAGAAAAATTAAGCTTAAAATACATTGAATGAGTTTTTACCCCGGTAATCTGTTGAGTAACATGTATTTGAACACCATTTTCAATGTAATTTGTTTATTTTCTTAATTTTCTATTTCTGCCTGGCAACCTTACCTGTTTGTTTTTTTTAATTTGCACAATAACAAACGTTTAATTGCCTAGCTGAAATAATACACAAAATATGCTAAATTTATGGTATAATATTATAATTCAATTACTCAGAGCGTGAAATCTATGTTTTACCCAAAAACACAATTTTACGGTTTTTTACTTTCCCGCACTTCCAGTGTTATGATCGCAAAGATTTTCGATTCTGAGATTTTGACGCAAATACATGTTTTGGACCTCCAGGAACCCAAAAGAGTGGTTAAAGAATGTTAAAAATGTCAGTCTGTCTGTCTGTGTGTGTGTGTGTGTGGGTGTGTGTGTGTGTGTAACGCAACATTTCAGAAACGACTGGACCGATTTTAATAAAATTTGGCGTACCTGGGTTTAACTAAAATTTGTTGAGCCAAACAGTGTTTTACGGTCTAGAACCGGAAACGGAAGTTAGACATGTTTTTTCGTAGCATTTTTTCTGGAAATTTTTTTTTAGTGGAGACGGAATCTGGGTCAAAGCGGATGTTTTTTTTCAAACTTTCTAGCTTCAAATGGCGGCCGCAACGACTTTTTAAAGATTTTGAATTTAGCGCCTTATTGCTCAAAAACAGGTTGGCAAATCGTGTTCAAAAACTTTGTCGTAATAGTATGCACAAAAATTTTCAAAAAGTTAAAAGCTATGAAATAAATAAAATTTTCAAAATTTCGGAAATTTTAAAAGAAATATTGCTCAAAAACTGACTACGCGTTTTTTTTTAAATTTTGTAGGCTAATAGAGCTAGTGATGGGCTACATTTTGGTCCGTGTCTCAGTCTCCAAATTTTTTTGTGACGCTTTTTACGAACTTTTGATAATCGAAGGTTCATGCCCCGCTCTTTAGTTGACGGAAAACGATGAAAAAAATTCTGTTTAGACTAAATTGCTCACGAGTGACAGTAGAATAAGATTCAAAACTTAATTTTTGGGTGCAACAATATTTGAAGGGGTTAATTTTCCCCTCCCCAATTTTTGCGAACGAATTTGTTCTTTTGTTTATAGTTTTTGTTTGGCCTTGAGGAATCTTTGTCCAAAAAAATCATTTTTTAATTTTTCCTCAAAAAAAATCGTCGACGTACCTTGCCTCAATGAGAACTTAAGAATGATCGAGGTAAATTACGTAACACGTAGTAAGTAAGAGATGAACATAGTATAACCATGTGACAATAGACGGATAAAGTTTACCCGATGGCTGCCTACCCCAAAAGCTTGAAATTGCTACTCAAGTATGTACCTAGTTTCTGAATTTTTTAACTGTTGTTCCTTCTCTTATTTATGGTTATTGTCCTTCTTCCAGTGGGGGATTAGCAGGGGTTTATGTTTAAATATCTTACAATTCAAAACAGTTCTTAGTTAGATGTACTGTAATTGTTGCGATTAGATATAAAAAACTAATTATTTTATTTTAAATTTTGATTTTCTTTTGCATCACAAGAACTATTGCGTTTAGCTGATTTGCATGTTTTAAGTAATTTTTTAATCATTAGTAGAAAATAATTATCATTAATCAAATGTATAAATTTATAACGGAGCTTATATTTCAAATTTAAAGCATGATTAGACTGTTTTATCTTAAGGAGGCTTTAATTCCGTATTCCGTAAGAAGTGTTTCAGGATCTATCCTTATATGAATTAATCATGTTTTTCTACGGTTACCTTTCTTCAAAGTTTGTACAATCATTTTGGAAACGCCTTGTATATAAAAATTGTCGAATTAAAAAATTTACTCTGTTCGTATGCCCATAGAATTTTGATAGGGTACTTCGACGAATTAAAAAAAATTAAAGGTATTTTATGAAAAAAGTTTGAGAAGCACAGATCTACTGTCTCAAAACATGTATTATGTCTCTTTAAGGTAGTGCCAGAGCACCTTGAACTTGGCAGCCCTGTACCTAGCGTCAATTTTGCACTCGGAAGTAATAAAATGATAAGATAATTGTTCTGCGTTATTTTCATGGTAGTTATATTTATCAAGAAGCTTATCATAATCACGGTAGCGCGTATTTATTTTATGCTCCATTACTATTCTTTTTATTTACAAAACTAAGCTTAGATAACACTATATAATTATAAATTTTGTCTATATGACAACATCCTCTGTTCAAATTCAAATTAGTGTAGTTAGCTCGTTACTACCATAATAATTATCGTTTTGCTAATTATTTGTTTACAGCAGCAAAACACGTGTATATTTTTTCATTAATTTTATCTGCAATGTTACAGCTTTCAATCTCTAGATTAGGAATAAATTAAAACAAAAACGGCAACAAGGTGTTCTCAACTGGAAAATCAATTCAAAGATGATCAATAAAAATAGTAACGAGCAGTGTCCTGACTTTTAGTCTAGTATTTAGTCAGTATTGAAAGTATGAGGCAATAAATTAATAACGAATTCCTGCATAATATCTGTAAATATATAGTTGGCGCTTTTATGCAGTTTTAAATTAATTATCTATGTAATTATAACAGCAACACGACTATATGTTTGACCTTACGCGAGCTGGTTTAGTTACTTGTTATTGATTTGGTCATCTGCTTTATTATTTCGAGAGATTGATAATAAAATAATGGTCACGGGTTTTGAAAGTACTACACGAAATTTTTTTATGAATGTCATATTAATTGATCTACTTTCTGCATTTATTTCCATTTCTTCCTCCATTTTACGATGTTTTATTTCTTGCTCAGTTGCTTCATCTCAAGATACGGATTGCAGAAGCTATCTGGCCTAGCTCAATAATAAAATAAAACACCGAACGAAACGATGTATCTCAAATATTGCAGTTGCAGTTGATTGTAGCAAAAACCTTGCAAAATTGTGCAACATGTTTTACGTATAACTAAATGGATTTAAGTACGCCCATGGTTTTTTTACTTATTGGATTTTAACAAATTTTTTTGCTGTTTTGGGACTAAAAGCCCGGTCTTTGGCCTAACGAGATATCAATTAGATCGAAGATAAAATTACGTGCATCGATGCACGGGCAAACAACTCAAAGTGAAAGTGCATATAAATTGCAAGTTCTCAGATTTTCAAGCAAACTGAATTTTATTTCGGCTCGGGTTGTAATATCATATAAATTTTGTCCTCATGTTTTAAATCCTAAAAAATATATTTACTAGTACCCTTGAAAAAGCTCAAAAAATGCGGAAGTTTCTATCGACTTCCTCAATGTTAGGTTGGTCCATTACTGTTACTTAATTTTTGCTTACTCAATAATCAAGAAAATCAAGTAATTTGCTACATCAGGTTATAACTTGGTATTGTAAGTGTGTTATGGTAGATCATTGAAACCCATAATTAATTCCATTATTTAATTGCAAATGCAAACGTAAATGCAAATGTAAAGCGTGTTCGATTATTTCTACGTCATCAGTCACCTGTATTCGAATTTGTCCTCTAAATCTAGATAAAAAGTCCAACGTAAACCATTTCCACAATGAGCTTTAAATAGCAAATTCTTGGCATGTGTCTATCTAACTCGTAACCTACATTTCTTTAAAATTTTAAACACTGCAAATACTTTTAAAATTGGCAAAAAGTAATGCAGAAATAGTTCTGTAATATTTTTAAATTTCCAATAAAAAATTGGAATAATCCGTACTTTAACAGGATTTGCAACTGACATTTATATTTCATCATATCCTTGGAAAATATTATGAACTTTATATTAATGTAGAGCCTAGGCTTACATTTAAAAACGAATGTTCTACGGGTTGTATATTTCATAGAGCGATAAGAAATGCGTTTGATTATTTACCTTTCGATTTTATTCACTTCTATGTTAAGGTGGTTAGGCATCCCACAATACTAGACTTGATGTGTTGTAATAATTAGTCAACAGTGGTGTAACCATGAGAGATGTACTCAACTTTGCCGTGGGTGATCAAATATCAGAACGATTTGGTTTATAGTGCACTTCTGCAAGCTGTAGCTAAAAATACATCTATAGTTTATAACCCATATACAGTGTGTAACAGACCACGCGCACACTATTTTTTTCGACTATACCATTGAACATAGGCGGATGGAATAAATAATTTGTTATATAAATTGTACACGAAGTTTTCAGTAAAAATATTTATAAATTTTTTGGGGCTCCGAAAAGGGCAGTTTTGGGGGGTTGTCACGCGAAGTTTCAAATACGAAGGTGGATCAAGCCGTACTTCATTTAAAAGATATTTCTAAACCCAACACCATAAAAAAAGAAAACATCGATAGCTCAAACCATTTCAAAATGGCGGCCAATTATATCAGAAAAACGACCATTACAACAACAAAACTGGTACTGATCGTTAGTCTATTAAATTAGCTTTCCAACGATGTACCACATGAAGACAAAAAATAAATGTCAGTACCTCCTTCTCCTTCTCAAAATAGCGAAAACATTCAAAAGATAATATCTCAGAAATCTTAAATGGAATAAGGGATCAAGTAATACCTCATTTTAAAGGTCCCATATAACTGAACATTTTTTTGTATTTAAAGTTTTTCGATATCTCTTACCGTTATAAAATGCCGGTTCACATAATAAAAATTTACTTCCTATTATCAGGTGAATCGCTCGCTCTACCACATCAAGGCAGTGAACAAATTTTTTTGTTGATTTATAAACTCTTTTTTTTTTTTTTAAAAGAATCATGAAGCCGTGCGTGAGCACGACCCCATGATTCCTATCCCACCCCCTTACCCGGGCTCAGCGGACTTGCGCTCTTTCACCGGTCTAACATGCACCCCACCCCTGAAGACATGCAACCCAACAAACACACCTACATACACCATCCATGGACCCGTCGGATTTAACTTGTTCAGAAAAATTACCGCCGAGCATTGGATTCGAACCAACTGCCATTGAGAGTCTAGTTTCAAAGCCTGGGACTTTAACCACTAGACCACCCGCCGGCCCGATTTATAAACTCTATTCACATAACATTTAAATCCACGTACGAGTTGGAGTTGTACAACTCGACATCGCACTCGCACTAAACCTTTGTTACACCCGGTGGGAAACTATTAATGCGTGTTTTGGTGTTTTTGGCGAATAGGATGTGCACCGTGTCGTGATTGTTTTAGTTACAATTAATTACTACATTTGAAACAATCACGACTCGGTGCACATCCTATTCGCCAAAAACACCAACACACGCATTAATAGTTTCCCACCGGGTGTAACAAAGGTTTAGTGCGAGTGCGATGTTGACTGGTCCAATTCGAACGTGGATTTAAATACTATGTGAATAAACTTTATAAAGCAGCAACAAAATGTGTTTCAGTGCCTTAGACGCGGCAGAGGGAGCGATTCATCCAATAATAAGTAAATTTTTATATATTGAGCCACCATTTTGTAACGGTGGCAGATATCAAAAAACCTTAAATACAAACATTGCTTAGTTTAATGGGATGAGCATTTTTAAATTATTGGAAAACATTGCACTAAATATTCGTGCCAATATGAGGACGCAGCCTGATGGTGCTTCTGCCCACTATGCTCTAAACCCGGCAGTTTCTAGATAAATGGATTGGGCGAGAAGGACCCATGCGCTGGGTACCTAGGTCCCATTTTCATGGGACGGATGGAGCTACATACGAAACTGGTGATTGGGTCTACTACACTTTGCCGCAGCCATTTTGCCGCCGTCCCTTTCGCCGCTGTCTATTTCGCCGCGGTCGTTTCACCGCCGCCAATTCGCCGCGGATGTTTGACCGCCACCACTTAGCCGCAAGTGTTGTAAAATTTCATAAAAGTTATTGATTTTATTTAGCTAAGAACTATCCAGTAAATAAATTTTGAGTAGTTTGTTTCTCAAATAGAACGAGTAATTATTTATTGTATTTTTAATTTTTTTTTCTCTAAAATAATTAGATTTAAATATTCTTATTTTTTTCTTTCGTGGATTTATTAATTATTAATATTGCATAAAAATACCCCGGTATGCATATTAAAGTTGGTGTCCGTTAAGTAACTGTAATTAATATAATTTAAACAGAAACGAAAGAATTTTGATTACAGAATGTGTCATAACATAAGAGCTTTAGTAATAACAATAATAATGAAATAAAAAATTATATTTTACATTATTGATTTTTTTACAATCGATTTTTTTGGGTTAAAGGCGACGAAAGGTCCGCAGCGAAAGGGCAATTGGCGGCAAAACGTTCGCGGCGAAACCGCCGCAGCGAAACAGCCATGACGAAACGTCGGCGGCGAATCGTACCATTCCTGGAGATTAAAGCCGCCTTGATAGCATACCTCCAATTTTAGAAAATGTTGATGAATCTTGGGAAAATGGGCGTAACAATTGAACATTTACTGCATTAATAATATCTAAAATAGCTTTGTTCGTAGCATCCCTACCATTTATATTTATAACAAAATATTTCAATTAACTTTGGACGCGCACAATTGAAAGACATAATAATTATGATATATGTCACTTTAATCATAGTTTTTGTTTTATTTTCATACCACACCAATGTTAATCTGCGTTTAGAAAAAAACAAAAAAACAAGGAAATATTAATTTTCGTATACAAAACTAAATTCTACATTTAACGATGTTAAAAAATACTCTGATTAACAAAAGTCAAAAGTTATAGCCACTTGAAGTTTTGAAAATGAACATTAGTTTATGAACATCCTATGTATATCCACCAAATACTCGATGTGTTAATAATCGGCAAAACACCCAAACGTGAACGTTTTTCGTTTCTTGAATATTTTTTTAAGTATTAGTCGTCACAATTTTTTCAAAAATGCAAAAGAACTGGAAAACCCCCGACTTTAAGATCATAGTACTTTAATACTTTTATATCTACAATTAAACGTAGAACCTAAAAATGCAATAATATAGAGGGCGTTCCCTATAAAATAACAAAGTAATGTGCTGTTTAAGGATAACTAAACACCCAGTACAATTGATATTAATTTTAGGTTATGGAACAGTTAATTAGCAACAACTTATATTAAGAAAAAGAATTTTGATATTCCCAATCGTTTAGAATATCCTAGTGGGGTGACACTTAAATGACTCACCCTGTATATTAAAATAATTAAATATAACCCCTTTTTTATTCTATAAATTTCAAGGGCGCTATACTAGACAGAACTTTAACACTAGAACAATAACGATAGCGTTCTTCTGTTATATGGTATTGCCTACCGTAGAAATGTTTTATGGGAAAAATTTGGACCACGACATTGTATCTAAAATAAACACTCTTGACGCAGGATGCCAGTCTTTTTGAACATCTTAGACCCCATCACATTTCATTGGCATGAGCGCCGTCTTCCCACACATCGTCTCATGTTAATTTCGCAACTCATTGTTTCAATTATCAGAGCAATAAAATGGTTGAAACCTTGTAAGTTATTAGCTGAATTTATAGACGCAGTTTGAAACAGCTTTCTGACAAAAAAAATGGTTAAATATCATATATGTATTTCCATTTAATTATTCGTACATATTCGAAACGAAAGTTTTTAAAGCTTAGTGTAAATTAGAAAATATTTTAATACATGTTAAAAATTTAGGGAACATTTGGTGATAGTCATTTACGCCATTCTTATCATTTTATTGTTGCAACTTCCAGATTAAACTTCCAAGCGGAAACTTTAGTGACGTCACTTGCTTTAACATCTGTAAAAGTTTTCTGATGAAAAGGAAAGGGAAATAGTTTGTACTGTTCAACTAAAAGCGTGGATTGATTTCCAATAGAATTCCGAAAACTATTTGTTTAAAGAATTTTAACGACATTTTTATTTCAATTATGCTGTTTATACCAAGTTGACTTTTGCATTTGAATAAATTACAATTCTAAGGAGAGGCAAGTTTGTCGTTTTTGTCCTTTATATTTACAATTCTTAGACGCCTAATTAGCAAGCAGACAAATAGAATTTTCTTCATTAAAAGAAAAGTACTTTTTCTCAAAATTTCTTAGTTTTTTTTCCCAAAAGAATTAGTTCTGTTTGTTCAATCCTGGTCTTAGGACAACACGATCTGTTGAATACCTTGACGTGGTAGGTAAAATAAAATATGCCAGGTCGGTGAAGTTCTTTAAACTCGTAACTCTTAAGGCGATTGCATCAGCTTTGAAATTTTAAAAGTTTAAGAGAAATAATCAAAATTGGCAAACTACGTTTGTGATATAATAGGTAACATAGAAATACTTCAAACTTCATACACGTGTGACATTTCGTAACTTACAAATGCAGCATTATTGTAATTTCAAAGTTGGGTAACATTTCAGTTCATTTTTTAAATTGTATTTTGCGATTTTTTCCTTGCGCACTAAAACCGGTGAAATAAGCAACAATGAAAATCTTTTGTCCGTACATAAAAGCGGTCAAAAAATTTTCCGTTGCTGAAGTAAACATTATTTGACGGTCCGTGCAAGCAAGCAATTAAGTAAAATTACGTAAATAGGGGGCACTTACCAGAAGCCGTATTTCTTTAATTTGAGACGATAGTCAAATTTAGATCCTTTGAGCACTTGAATACCTCGTAATACGCACTGCTTTTTTATAGAGAGGCACATGGGGGACAATATTGTTAATAAACCAAATTAGATAACAGTCAAAATTAGGAGGGTATGTGCATCGAAGTGACGTCGCCAAATGTACGTTTGAATTACAATTTGGCGCGTACGTTCTCCAACATTTCCTGATCAGTGTACCAACTGTAAAACGTTTTTACTGTCCCCAACCGCTTAGATAATCTAGAATAGGTCACGAAAAAATGAATTTTACATGAAATGTATCTTTAAAAATGGCTTACAAACCGTTGATTTATTAATTCTGCATTATATTGACGGTTTCCTGATCTTTCCGCAGTATGACAACGATTATAGGTCACATGAGCGGTAAAAGCGATTTAATTAGTCAGCAGTAGTCGCTGACACATTGAGAGAAAGTGTGCAAATGCTGTGCAGGAAAACCGAAACCTTCTGTATTAGACCGCCACTATTAGTATTTAAACACAAAAACGAACCACTTGATCACGAATCTTGCCAAATATACATTCAGCAAGTGCAGATCGCTCAAATCCCACTTTGCTGGAACGGATCATTAAAATAATTTTAACCTCAAACGTAGCGCGTCACGTGTAGCGCTCGCTAGAGCGCAGGCAGGGACGCACACCATGATTGTGTTTTACCTGCCATCTAACCAATTTCCTCTTGTAATATGACCCCTTTTTAAAAAGGTTCCCCTTTGCAGTAACTAAGTCAAAAACATCAATCAACCTTTACTCAACAATTTTATTCAAGAAAATAATATATCAAATCCCAATATAAAATTCGACAATGGAATGTAAAACAGATTATCATTAATAAACTACAGTTTTAAAATTTCTTGCACAGCATTAACAATATGCTTTGCAGAAATTCCGTAGTGGTCCAAAAGGGCAGTTGGGGTTCCAGAACGAGGCACTGTTGGAACAGCCAAAATCTTTACAATGATGCCTTTCTCTTCTGCAACTGCTGACAATACAGCTTCTCCTAAACCTCCTTGAGGGTAGTGATCTTCAACTGTTACTATCCTTCCACCTACTTCTTTAGCGTTTTTAATGATAGCACTCTGGTCAATTGGTTTAACAGTAAAGGGATCCATAACCCTTATGTTAACTCCTGCTTTGGCCAGTTCCGCCGAGGCAGTTAAAGCTTCATGGAGTGTTACTCCAGCACCAATTACCAAAACTTGGTCGTTGTTAGATTTCTTCACAATATGAGCTTTTCCAATCTGCAAAGTTATTTAAATGTTCAGACAACAAAATTGGTAAACATTTAATATTGGTACATACATGGAAAACCTGATCATTAGGGTAGAGGATTGATGTAGCAGGACGATTTGTACGAATGAAGCAAACTCCTTTGGTGTTTGCTGCCAATTCTATAGCACGTTCGCAGGAAACAGCGTCGCCAGGATAAAACACTGTGCTACCAGGAACTGCTCTGAACATGGCGATGTCTTCCAAACCCATCTGACTGGGACCATCTTCTCCAATACTTACTCCACAATGTGATCCAACAAAGTTGACGTTGGTTTGAGAAATGGCACCCATACGAATCTGTAAAATTGATAATTGTGTTCCAGAACTGTTAAAACATTAAAAATTTTAAATAAAATTTTCAATTCAGAAAAGGGTTCATTTATTTTGAAGCGGGGTAATAAATACCACGGGTAATGCTTATTACCCTCATTATTTGAATTGTGGTGGTAGGATTGTTTTTGGTTTTTTGAAAGTTGTAGTCGGAATGTTGAAAACTGCCACAATTTATGCAGAATAATATATAGGGTGTTCGTAGATAAGGAGTGTATGCATGGGTATCTCGTAAACGGTAAGAGAGAGAGAGAGAGATTCGGTTAAATGAGAAGAATTGTTCGGCATCTCAAGTACTACTAAAATCCACATTCAAATCTTACAATTTTTGCTTAATTTTCAGCACAGACTGGAAAAACAATTTTTCAGTTTTTTTGTATAATTTGGCTATTATCAAAGTTAGCGCAATGCGGTTTGGACATTATCACGACACTTTTACCTAAATTTTGAATCTGAAAATAAAATTTTTGTACGTCGTTCAATTTTCAAGATATTGACATTAACTTGGTTTTTTTAAATATGCGTCAAGGGCGGGCATGTCATCATTAGATAGAGCTCCTTTTTCCCTTTTCTCTAATGAGCTTATTTTTACAAACAACGAAGTTATAAGCAAAAAATGAGGGAAACACTTCGCCTGGACTTTCCTATATACATTTAATTAATTTTACCCAAAATTCAGTTTCTGAAAAAAATGCTACCAAAAAAACATGTCTAACTTCCGCTTCCGGTTTCGCTTTTTTTTTAAAAGCTTATTTTGTCGGTGAATTTTTGATATACCCCCTCATTCCAAAGCACATCAAAATCGGTCCAGCCGTTCCGGAGATATGGAGCGTAACGGACTCACCCACCCACAGACCCACCCACAGACAGACATTTTTTAAAAATTACTTTTTTGGGGTCCATGGACCCCCCCCGACCATTTCCGTTAAAATCCCAACTTTGAAATTTTGCATGAAATCAATACTTCCCTATACTGAAAGTATAGGAAAGTAAAAACTGTTGTGTTGCAGTAGGCCGAAAATCAATAAAAAAAAAGAAAACAAAAAACAAAAGGCTGCATTTGTTTCCATTGAGTTTTGATCTGTTTATCTTCCCAAAGCCGCCTTTGACGCAAGTTTAAAAAAGCGAAGTTAATGTCAATATCTTGAAAATTTAAAAATTCTAAATCTATGTAAAAAAGTGTCTTAATGTCAAAACCGCTTTGCTCTATCTTTGATAGTAACCAAATAATACACACAAAAAAGAAAACTTAAAATTTTAAGTTTTTCAGTCTGTACTGAAAATTAAGCATAAATTATTAAGATTTGAATGTGCACCATAGTAGCATAAAGTAAATAGCCTATTTATTATCATAGTAGTACTTGAGATACTGAATAATTCTTCTCATTTAACCTAATCTCTATCTCTTACCGTTTACGCGATTTCCACGCATGGACCCCTTACCTTGGACATCCTGTATTTCCAAATTTTTTTTTCAGAATTATGTTTTAGTATTTTGGGAACCAAATTTTACCGAAAATGGGTAGTTCAACAAAACGATTGTTTTTCTGGTTGGTGACATACCTTTTAATTTTTTCTAACACGCGTTTTTTACGGAGTTATAGCCTCTCGAAGTTGGAGCAGTCAGTTACTTTTTTGTCGATAACTTTCGGAGTAGTTGCTCTAAAAGTTTGATATTCTATATCTGAGTATTACTCATTTCTGCTAATTTTTGTTAGAAGTTTATCAAAAGTGTTACGTATGACGTGGTCCCGTAATACTTTCAAAATTGTAGATCTTTACACGTTTTCCATATAAAGTCTTACTTTCAGTACAAGAATACACGAAAAAAGTACTCTATTGAAGCGCTAAATCTAACAGTTTTTAAGATAATTCAATGTTCTTGTGAAATCGAGTTGTCAGTTTTCTTAAAACGCCCAAGTAGTTAGTTTTCACCAACTTTGAGGCTAAGTTTTACTTAACAAAACCATGAAAAAAGTTCCGATAAACATGGATTAGGAAACACTTCGTTAGGGAGCTCCAAGCCCATTTTGTGTTCCACCAAAATTTATACAAAAGTGTAAAAACGGTTTCTTTCTCGGAGGCTGTAACTCCGCAACGACGCGTTTCCGGGCCCATGTTTATAGAAACCAATTTCATTATTGTATGTAGATTCTAATCTCAAAGTTTGTGAAAACTAATGAACATTTTAAGAAAACCCTTAGACCTTCATGGCAACTCGATTTTACAAAAATCGATGAATTATCTCTAGATTTAGCAACTTTCAACCCTACACCTTGTATGGAGAATAAGATTTGATAAATTAAGCTTGGTAAAGGTCTTGAATATTTAGAAGAAAATATTACTCGACCACCTCTGGTGAAATTATTCAAACAAAATGTACAGGAAAAAATATGCCAAATGAGTAATGCTCATTTACAAAACTTCTAAATTTTAGTGCAATTAACTATATAGTTAAAAAAGTGATTAGACTGTTTTAGCTTCAGAAGGCTGTAACTCTGTAACAAAGCCTTTTCAGAGTTATTTTCATGAAACGCTTTTACTTATTTTGGTGCGCCATGTAAATTTTGCACCGTAATTCTAAATCACCCTATATTTCTAAATAATTATAAATACACGACAACCATTGATAAAAGTACTGATGGTTAAATTTTCCTGAAATTTAACGTTTTTCAGTGCACGTAAAAAAAACCATGATTAATTAGTGTTTGGCCAATTTTATCTAGCAAAGGGGTGTTGTCAAGGCAACATAAGCAAATATTTAATCTTAGAACGCGACATTTTTCATTATGAGCTATATATACCATAGTATATTGCAAAATAAGGTCAATGGGAATTGCTGCAACGTTTTTTAATATAAGACGTATAATTAACTTGCAAACAAGAGGAAACATTTTTCTGTAAATATTATATTTGTTTGTAGCATGGAATAATTACCTGATCAAAAGCTCTGGTAAGGAATGTAGCAAATGTGGAGACAAAAGCGACAGTGCGATCCCTACAAGCAGCTCCTATGGCAACACCGACCAAATTTTGTTCAGCAATGAAACATTCAATAAATCTGTTGGCATCAACTTTCTTTATTTTCTCGGAATAGGTAGAGTTTTTCATGTCTCCGTCTAATGCAATTACTCTAGGATTATTTTGAGCAATTTTTGCCAAGGCAGTGCCATAAGCAACCCTAGTTGCTACTACTTCTCCTGCTTTGTATGCAGGTGGACTTTCTAATTTAATGTTGGAAATATCAACTACAGGTGCATCATCTTTCAAAGGCTTCTGTGGGTGTAGTTGCAGTGGCCCTTGGTTTTTCACAAGACCACGGAGATGTTGAAGGACCCTTTCAGCTTGGTCGCCCAAAGGCTTTCCATGCCAGTTTTCAAGGTTTTCGATTTTGGGGAAGTTTTTGCCTTTGAACGTTTTGGCTATGAGTGCTGTTGGTTTATCTTTACTAGTACCGGCAACATGGAATGCTTTTACGAGTTCTTCAACATTGTGCCCATCCACCACAATGGCGTTCCATCCAAAAGCTTCTAGGCGGCGTTGATAAACATCCATATTATGTTCTAAACTGGTAGGCTCTGATTGACCAAGACGATTTATATCGAAAATAGCGCATAAATTGTCTAGTTTGTAATGGCCGGCGAAATTAATTGATTCCCAAATAGAACCTTCTGCACTTTCTCCATCACCAATTAGGCAGTAGACCCTAAAAATACATTTGTTAAAATAATCAAGGCGATATCAAAATCTATTACTGGAGGGATAAACATTTTCTTTACGTAAATAAGGCAGATAAGACATAACTGGCGTTGTTATATCAGTGACCCAATGAAGGTCATTGTATCTTTAGACCCTAAAAGTTGAAACATGTAACAAAATTATGTAACTATGTTGCCACTGATAAAATAAGGACTTCTGAAATAGCGGTTACACGACGGTTGCAGTGCGATTTATTTGTAGAAAAAAATGGTCGTTGTTTTCAGTTGTGCTTTAGGTTATAGGCTGTGAAAAGTTTTTCCAAAATAAAAACAAATTTAACGTCAGTCCATTTCTGCCAAATTGGTCACGTCAACAGCAAACAATTTTGTCAAAAGCAGGTAAAAATAGCAGGTGTATTATTGGAAAATTACCTGTAGCTGGCTTTGTCATAGTTTTTACCCACAAAAGCCATTCCAGCGGCTATGGCCAATCCTTGTCCAAGGGATCCAGTACCGACATCAATAAAATTCAGTCTGGGTGTTGGATGTCCTTCAAGGTCTGACCCCAATTTTCTCAGATTCTGCAGGTCTGCAACGGGGAAAAGACCAGCTTCGGCCCATGCTGCATACAGAATAGGGGCTGCGTGACCCTTGGACAAAACAAATCTGTCGCTTGAGGCATCCCTAGGCGCCGAGACTTTGTAGCGCATTGTGTGAAAGAACAATACGGAAAGAACTTCTGCTATTGAAGCACATGATGTAGGATGCCTGTGGAAATAATTTAATTTGTTTAAAGTAGGAATTAGTTGTAAAGTAGCGGAGGCAACATCATTTTTGAGATGAATGATATTGAATATTTCGAAAGATATGAAGTATTTTCTTATCTGACTTTCAGTAATAAGTGATATCGATAATAGGACAAACAAGGTCAATACATTTATTCAGAAATAGCAAAAAAATTGCGGGGTCAAAATTACCATTGAGGTATTCTTTTATGATTTTAATTATTTATATGCTGTAGTTTTACCGTTTCCCTCTAAAAATTCTAAACGTTTTTGAAAATATTGGGTATTACCTTTAAGCGAGCAAAAGATATTTTTTTTAAATTTTATTAATGGCAAGCATTAAAAAATATTACACAAAAATTAGATTACAAACAATATACAAAGCACAATCCAGGCAAATTAATTAAAAGGCTTTGTTTGCCCTTTGCAATCCAATTATAATATGGAATGACTATGAAAATTCACAGAACTATTTTTGTCATTTCATTCCCATACGTTTAATTCTAAACCTCTAGAAAATTTGATGTCCACCAATAATGTCCTATGGTTACTTAATAAGGTTATCTAAATGAATTTAAAGACAAGGTTACAAGAAGATTAATAATTGAAAAATTAAGTAAAAAAAACTCGTTCTGATGTCATGATACCTAACGCGATATGTACACGTAGAGTCGAAAAAAAAGGAAATCAACTCTAGGTAAACATTTTGGACTTGCATAACAACCTTGGAATATATAAAACAATTAATTACATATGTTTTACCTTTACCCAAGTAATTATAGTTAATGAGTTACGTAATTATATTTTTTGAACATCATCATGGCATTAAATTTTCGGTAATTTTTTTTCAGATTTTTGAAAACTTACGCAAACTATTTGTACATTTATTAAATCTATATCAGGACGTTTTTATGTTAAAAGATTGACCTATATAAATCCAAAAACAGTTTGTAGGTCGTTCAAACAGTTAAAAACAATCTCATCACAGCCCGTTTTGAAAATATATAAAACATTGAATATGAAATAATAATGAATATAAAAAATTATACAGTTGGTAGTTTTAGACACAACTTTCCTAAAATTTAAAAATTCTACAACACAATACCAAAAATTACGCACAATGTTAAAAATTTTGCAAATTCAATTTTAAGCGGCACTGTTGCGGAGGTACAGCAATTCGTTGATACATTTCGTCCCCACAGACAGAAATTTTTCAGAAATTACAGGTTTGGAATAAAATTCCGAGGTTCAATTTCCCCCCTTTTTATAGAAATTGGGTAAGAAATTAAAAGTACCATAAAAAATTAAAAAATAAATACAGACATACCCAGAATTGCAAGCACTAGTTGAAGTAATACTATGAATCCTCAGTCTATTGGCGATGTCTTTGAGGATTTCAAAATCTACAAATTTTTGCCCCGGCATGTTTCTTCGACGCGAATTGACACCAAAGTGAGATAACCAAGAAAGTTTATCTCCTTTAATATTTGTTCGTATCCTATCACCGCTGCACTATCAAACACGCTTGCTCGTAAACGTATTTACTCTTAACAATAAATGACGAAAAATAACCAACTACGGTCATGTGCTGACCCCCAACTTTAAACCACCTGTTTTCCCTCCCTAAAAAAAAGAACGCGCGCACCCTGCTGAAATAACGATTTCTTACCCTGAATTTGCAGCTTGTGTTGAACTGATGGAATGTATTCGAAGCTTGTTAGCAATGTCTCTTAACTCTTGGATGATCTTTGCTTCAAGTTTGTGGTAATTGGCCATGCTGCAGCAGTAGGGTTCGTACCGTACAAAGATGTTTCTATGGCTGACTTCTATAACCTCTCCTTGTCGGCGTATCGCAGCGCAAACCCCACTTGTGGAAAAAGTAATCAACAAGTGGTTTTAGTTTGGACAGGCGTACTAAACACAATGGGGAACCCAGCGATTTTTTGAAGTTTATATTATGTAATACTTCACTAGGACGCCACTCAGTTATACGGGAAATTGAACATGTAGTTGTGTAAAACATCCTAGACAGTAAACCATGCTCCCATTGGTCGTTCACCATAACCGTATTCGTTTTCCCTCGTTTTCGATAATTCTAGAACATTCCATGACAATTGAGTAGGTACTTATGGTTTTAAAATATAATTTCAAAACTTTTTTAAATTGGCGCAAAAAAAATTTTAATTAGTTTGTAACATGACAATAATACAATGGAACATTTTTACACAAAATAAAAATTTACTTGAAAAGTACCCAAAAATGTTGAATTACATTTTTATCTTTTCACACCTATAAATAATTTTTTAAAATTTATTCCATTATATAGATATACAAAGTTATTCAAAAGTAAGGAATAAAATTCGTATTTCTGTGCGTTGGTTTTTGAAAAAATACTCGGACACTTAAATTGATTTAAATGTAACTGCATCTTTATGTGATATCTTTTGTTTTCTAACGTCAACCTCCGCACCGCTTGTCCTAATTTTTTTAAATTTTATAAATTTGAAAACGGAATCCATAGAAGACCTTAGGGAAAATCTAACGCTTTTTTCGAACTTGCTAGCTTCAATATGGCGGCAGCTACGATTTAAAAAAAAAATTTATTTTAGCGCCTTATTACTCAAAAACAGATTGACAGATCAAATTCAAATTGTTTATCGTAATAACCCTAACAAAACCCTAACCCTACAAAAATTTTTAAAAAGTTGAAAGCTATGAAATGAAAATAATTTCCGATTTTTTCAAAAAAATAATACTCAAAAACTGACTACGCGATGTTTTTGAAACTTTGTAGCTCGTAGAGCTTGAGATGAGCTACAGTTTGGTTGGCGTCCCAGTCCTCTAACTTTTTTGTGACACCTTCTATGAATTTTTGAAAATCGAAAATTACTCCCTACTACTACATTCATTTAATAAGTGGGGGCCAATAAAAAAATATGTTAACGCTAAATTGCTCATGAATGAGGATCGAATCATAAAATACTTTTAAATATTAGATATATGCTAAGTGAAAATTTCTAAGGCATAGGAAAAAGTCAAGCGAAGTGTTTTGCTCATTTTTTAAATTTTTTGTGCGATTTTTGTGTCGTTTTCCATAGAGATGGCGGTAGTGTTTAAAGCCCCAGAATAGAACACACATTACCACACAGGCGCATCAGCCATCGGGCGCTCTCTTCGGCCCTCGAGCTTCGCAGGGGCCTTAAAACAAATAAAACAAACTATTTTTTATTTAAAACCTTTTCTTGCTAATTATGAAAATTTGTATACAGGGTGGAAAATCCGGCCTGTGCTTCGTTACGCTCATAATACACGTACACGTTTAAACATGTACAGGGCGATAAAGCAATCAAAGGGCAGTAATTGTTAACTGAAGTCAGAAACGTTAAAAATTTATATAAAATACTTAATCACTTTAACAATATTGTTAAAGTGATTAAGTATTTTATATACAGATACTCATTAAATATGGACTTTAACGAAGTAAAGCTGGAATTAATAAATAAAAATTTATATACTTATACTGCAACATTTTTACACTTCCACGACATGAACAACATGGGCAAATGTTTGCTGTTGACATGATTAACTTAACAAAAATCCACTAACGTTTAATTATGTTTATTTTTGAAAAAAAACATAATTGAAAAAGGCGAAAGCTACTTTTAATACAACAAAATCGCACTGGAATCCTCGTGCAACCGCTATTTCGGACATTTTCTTTAATGATTTTAAAAGTAAGTGTCAATTGTTTCAATATATTGGTAGCGCGATGGTGTGAATAAAAAGTCGAGAAATGTCTAAATGCACGTTTTTCCACGCGTTTCCCTTTCTCTACTAAAGCCATTGGTTTCTGAACTTTTCCTTATAAAAATTATAGTTCAGCCCAAAAACCTTCCATTATGACGCAAAATATGAATTTTTGACATTTCTGGCTTCTGTAATTAATGACCTCCTGGTGCTGCAAATCACCAGTCTATTTGTTCATTTTAAATTTTTAGCAGTAAACTTCCGCCCGCCAAAGTTGGGAACTCAAAGTACCATTCCGCCGGGTGCCTCCAAGTACTTTAACACGCCGCTGAACATTACAAAAAGTCAAACATTTGGATTTCACAAAATTATAACAGTTTTTCTTAACTTAATTTTTTAATCGCAAAGAAAAAATTAATTGAGAAAAATCAAGGACTGTCTGAGGCTTGAATCGACCGCGGCACACTCTGGCACCATATATTTTATTACAGTCTGGAGTCTAAACATGATCTTGAAGAAAAACTAAACAAAAGGGTTTTGCGGCGGTCATAAAATGTAGGCCATATTAAATTTGAAACAGATCCATACTACAGAAGTTATGTGGAAAACCGAAAGTGTAACGGAAGTATTTAAAACCAATCTTAAACATCTATGGGCACGGTGCGATTCGAAAAAGATTGCCGAAACTTTCCATATTATTCTAGAGTAAAATTGGAGGTGTTGTTTTTAACGCAATATAAATTTGAATTTGTAATTTTTTCTGTAAAACAAGTCTACAGTAGGTATATGTAATATGGTGAACGATCAATGGTTATGGGATAAATATGCAAACCATTGAAGATATTTTGTGTGCTGTGCTAACCAATTCGCCAATCCCCTAGGCCCACATTGGAATATTTGAGAATACTCTCGTCGCGAATGTTCTCAAGAACGAAAATATTCCCTTGTTTCCTTTATTTTATTACCAAGAAAACTTTCTACTTGAGAATATTCTCTTTGTAGGAAATATTCTTTTAAGAATATTCTCGACTTCTATTTTGAACTGTTTTTTTTACTGTACGTAAGTCTTTTTTAGGCTGATGTATAACGTGATAAAAGTCTTACATAAAATAGCAGCGCCCAAACGGTCGGAGCAATACTTTTTGAAATTATCGCGGTAGCGATACCTGGTCGTTTTGTTTTTCAGAAAGTGTCGCGATGTAGTAGTGGTACGCCGAGAGCCGCTCTCTTGAGTGCTGGCAAACACCCGCTGTAGCAGGGATTCTTGACTGTCCCTTATTTGTACGATGGCTTTTCCAAATTTCTACCGCCGTCGGTCTTGGTAGACAGCACAAATCCGTCGCGTTGCAGTAGAAATGAGACAATCCTGTTCCTTTTTTTCCTCGCTTGATACGAACTTTTGACGGCAAGACCACGGTTTGGTATAACTGAAACAGGTCATATCTACACGTGCGTGTAATTTCAAATGTACAGAAAATAGATAACAGTGCAGTTGCTATTCGTGATTATAGTCTAGATATTTATCTTCAACTCCCAAGATAAAAATCTAGTGATAATTAAGTCTGAATCAAGCCATGTTCCTAATTCCAAAGTAATACCTCATTATATTTTTTCAAACCCTTTTCTATTCCTTTAGAAAATGACAATAGTTAGCAGGTAGGGATTGTCGCTTTTCTAACCCTAACAGCCAGGTGGTCTCTTCTCTCTTATTTTGAAAGTTTCCACTACCAGCTTGTGTTCTATCGTCTTTTTACCTTCTAATTAGTGGTAGTTGAGGAATTTTCATGACAGTATTCTAAACATACCAAAATAAAATAGACTGATGAACTAAAGTAACTTTATTTCGAGGCTAATTAACTAAGGAAGTAACTTTAATACAATTTCATTCATAAGAGAACATAGACATGAGTATACATGATAGAAAAAGAAAATTAATTTAAATAAAAAATTGAACTAAATTTTTAATGCTCTGCTTTGAAGTAATCTTTGCTAGCATTGGGATCAGGTTTCATGGTCTTCTTGCCAGGTGTCCAACCAGCAGGGCAAACTTCTCCATGTTCATCAGTAAACTGGAAGGCTTGCACTAAACGCAAGGTTTCATCAACAGATCTTCCAACAGGGAGATCATTTATGGTGATTTGACGCAAAATTCCGTTACCATCAATAATGAATAATCCTCGGAAGGGAACACCACTGTTTTCGTCCAAAACACCGTAGTCTTTGGAAATTTTTTGAGATTTATCAGCCAGAAGGGGGATCTTCATTTCGCCCAAACCTCCTTGTTTACGTGGGGTGTTGACCCATGCCAAATGCGAAAAGTGGCTGTCGGTAGAAGCAGCAACAACTGCCGTGTTGATGTTCTTGAACTCCTCAGCTCTGTCGGAAAATGCAATGATTTCCGTGGGACACACAAAAGTGCTGCAAATCGATAAAGAATTACATTTCAGACATATTTGTAATTCCCAAGGTTTATTCCAACACATTTGTAAACCAATTATCTAATCTTAGCCATCGTAGTCATTTATGATGAATTAATTACTTTTAACTTCTAAGGAAGTCGATCTAGTACAGTAAAATTTAAAGGATTTTTGTATAATTTTTTTAAATCCCGGAGTAATTAGATTAATGATCGGAAACATTATTAAATAATGGGTTGTAAGTAATAAAAAAAAAATTGGGGTTGTGGTAAAAACAACAAATAATCACATCTCCAATTTCATTTCATAAATATTAAATCCGTGCTAAGTAATGTTATATGATTACATAGTCCGTGTACTTCCTGAAATAATCAGATAAATCTATTTTCAGGGAAGCCTTTAATTACTTAAGCAATTAAATTGGGTTACAAACTAAGGTTAGGGAATAAGGTTTATTCTTCCATTTCATACTTACAAATCCAAAGGATAGAAGAACAGGACGACGTATTGCCCTTTGTAATCAGCTAGGCTTATTTCTTTAAATTGTCCATCAACTACAGCGGTTCCGGTGAAGGCCGGTGCTGGCTGTTGTAAACTTGGAACAGGCATGTTAAAGAGCTGGAACGATTAACAATGATTGAAAATTTCGTAAATGAAGGTTTATATACTTGTCAGACTCAATCAGTAAGCTTTAACACCGTCACGTAACGATAAAATCACAAAAAAAAATTGATAATTTGACTTACCGGGTTCTACGTGCACAACGATAACACCGGAAATCAACCGACCACGACCAAGCTCAAAGGTAAAATGACAGCACAAGCGTTGTAGAGGATATGCAACAGAAGAACCGCTGTTTCTCACTTCACGTTGTAACGGTTTTTCTTACGCTTACGCGCACAACGCTAATTCTGTGTTTCACATGGTTTTGCCTACGTGAAGTTAAGTTTCTAGAAGTTTTGTCATTTTTAACGCCATTGAAGGTTAAACGATTTCGTTACGTCTAATCTAAACCATTGTAAAGTTTTTACATGAACAAGGGCTTGTTGCAAACAATTTGATCACGTACCATTTCTTTTTTAACCACACGTTTTTGACTAATGGAAAACTACTCAATAAACGTGCAGACAGCGCGGGAAATTTAAATATGATATCGTAATTATTCTCAGAATTTTGAATTTTTACGCTATCGTATCGCATTCCATTTTTATGACGCGATATTGCACAAGTGTTGTAAAATCTATGAGTAACAAAATTTTTTTAATACAACGCGCGATCAAGAATCTTATCAAGTTTGTTTAGTTCAATTTGCTGGATTCTCAGGATGTAGGATGTGGTGTGAAAGACATTAAATATTTACACAATTTTAATGTTTTTTTGTTTATTTTTGGTTCACCGAAGCAAACTGTACATTGTTTGTGCAAATTTGTATAAATGTAAAATTTACACAAAATGTATAAATGCTATAAAATCTAGTACGTACCTCACAGTTGTTTACAAATCGTTAACAAAGTGTTAGCTGTTTCCAATGGCGCCTCTAGATCTTTTAAATCCAATTTAACACTTAAAAAAAGACCAAGTCCACGTTAATTTTTTTTATATCTAGTTACGCCAATGGAGGTGTCTGAGACACTGACAAATGGTAAATTCAACAATGGTAAATCGTAAATGGCACTTAGGTTTGTTTCCCGAAGCCAATAAATTATATTTAAAAAAAGAAATAATAATATGGAATGTTATATACAATTAAATAACAATGATTAATAGAAAATAATATAAAGATTTACAAAATACAATAATGTAATTTTTCATATAAAATAAAATAATGGAATGATTATGTGAGTTATCACCACATAGTTTCTGTTTTGTTTCCATCAACTACCCAATCACAAATAATTAGAAAATTTATTCTCTTTACGTAAAAAATTGTCAAAATAAAATACATTACCAATATAAAACTTAATCAATTATTTTATTGCACCCAATGCCAATCCTGCCATCATTAGAAAAAACTTCAATCGTTGTGATATTTTACAATCTTCCTAGAAATATGCCATATTAAATAACCTACAACATTTAAAAACATTTAACTCAAATTATTGACTGCAAGAGAGCTTTTTCTCGTATTATTTTTTAAATAGGTTTTGTTAAATTAAATAATAAACGAAAATATGGGAGTTTTCCATGATATCTTTTGTTAGTTATTCGAATGTAATACCTGTGATTCGTAGGATTATGAAATCCCAACAAAATTTTGCATTAATTATGGTTTTTCTTATGACAGCAGAATAAGGAATGTGTAGCCAGTTTTAGCAGAATAACACTTGTGCCCAGACTAGCAAAAATTATGAAATTCCGTAAGTATCTAATGATTTGGAATGTTCCTGTACACAGTAATCACAGATTATGTAAAATTTTACAATGAAATAAAAATTCAAATGAATTATATAAATGTAGTTACAAAAGAAAATTATACAGTATTTCCTCTGACTGGCGAACAAGCAGTGCAAATAAATAAAAAAAATTGAAGATATCAAAATTACATTTTAAATCGTGAATCTGCCTGGTCTAAAAATAATTACAAGTAGGTTTAACATTGGCCCACATTAGAAAACTTGCAAGAGGAATTTTGTTGTTTACAAAGTGCTAGTTTTGGTTAAGTCTTCAAACTGTTTATAATTTTTAAATCTCTTAAAATGAGCCTTGTTTCATAATAGAAATATAAAGACTCAAAAGAAATGTTACGGCACTGCATTTTCTTTAATAATTCTAGAATTACAACTTGTAAATTTCTTTTGAACCAGAATCTATTAATTTAAAGCCAAGCAGGTGCACAAAATGTAATTTTGATATCTAAGACTTTTTGGTCATTAAATCCGTCTCTTGAAAGCCAATCGGAAGTCACACTATGTAAAGTGTAAACATAAACATTAAAAACTACTGTCGTGGAATACTGTCCATGCTGGGCACATAATCTAGTGCCATAAGGCACGCGAACACAGTCATTACCATTCTGGGTTTCACTTCTGTAATGTCTTCTGGAAGAGCATATACACGGGCTCCAGCTTTGCGTGCCATGGAGATAGCATATTTAGCATTTGCCAAGTTATCCTGAAACGGAATAATATGGATTAGTATCCAATTTTATTGCTATTATAAAAAATCCAAAACATTTTCAGCGAAACATGCAGAGTTCTAAAAAATATGTCAACGTTTCTTGTATTCTGGAGTTTGAAACACTTTTTAATATTTTAATTCAAAACAGTATCAACTATGCACAAAAGTCACAGATTTTAGATCTTAAATTAATTTACGTAAAGCTTTACAGAAAACCCACAATTTAAATGTTTTAGGAAATTATGTTTTATCCATGTTTCAGGAATTCTTCAGTTTTGCACATTCTGTTTGAAAATAATTTGTACAAAGCACAAATGTTACAGATTCTATATTTACCTGTACTCGGTGATTCAACCTAGATGTCTCAAGCTAAAATTTCAATTATTTGCATGTGTTTATGGAACTTAGAAACCTTCAAATTAGCTTTATAAACATGTCACTACTTCCGGTTACACCGGAAGTGCGTCCAACTGTAGTTTGTTAAATAGCACCTTATTTTTTTGTGATAGAGCATTAAATTCTCTGTTCAGTCATGTACAAAAGTTACTCTAAAAGTTAAACGGTTAGCCGCTACACGGGAGGAGATGAATTTCGTATTTAAAACTGGCAAGAATTTTAGAACAAGGTATGTGTCATTAGAAAATTGAATATCTATTGGAAAAATGTTTTTTTTTGTGTTAACACGTTATCTGTTTATTGGTTTGTTCTTGCTTTAAGTATGATGTAGAAATAGTCCAATTTTTTAGGTGAATTTCAAGAAGCAACATATTCTTTTTGTTTTATTATTCCCCTTTCTTTTAATGAGATAAAACATTTTTCTTTGGTTGAAAAATGGTTCTAAAATATAAATAAACCCCTGAAAATTGTTTAAAATTAATTGTTTTGACAAAGTTCGCTGCTACACAGCCTGAAAAAATTAAATAAAGACAATTTTCTAATAAATTTTCAATGTAATGATACTGACTTCCTCAAAAAAGTTTTAGTCGATTTAAATATGAAATTCATGACCAAACTAAATTTTCACTTGAAGGCCATCTAGCGGCTAACCGTTTACCTTCTTGTAACTTTTATACATGACTGAATTAAATGCTCTTATCAGCATCTATCAGAAAAAAAATTAAGTGCAACTTAAGAAAACTAAACAGCCTCACTTCCGGTACAACCGGAAGTAGTGACATTGTTTAAGCTGCTATTCCACAGTAAAAATGTTTGTATTTATTTTTAAAAAAAGACGTCATGTGAAATCGCCATAGTAGTACAAATATCCCACTGTAAAAATATTTTTACAACCATTTTACAATTGTTAGTTGTATTGCATAATTGGTTTGTACAAATGAACTTGACCAAATACTATTTAACCATAAACTCGTCGCTCATAATAACGTCAGCAGCAACCAATCAAATGCTACTTGCATCAACATAAACACAGTCTTTTCTATTTTGTACCAATATTTTTGAGTAAATAAATACATTCCATCAAAATGATTTTATAATTCCATAAAAATAGCGACTTCACACTATCAAAATCGTTTTTATAAAAATCAATACGAGAATTGTTACAGTGGGATATCGGCTTTATAAAGTGGTTTTAAAGGTTTCTAAGTGATACCATAAACACATACAAAAGTTAATTTTTGTGTCTTGAAATATTACTGAAATTTTGGCTTTGGGCATCTATGCTGAATCACCTGGTACCTATATTATAACAAAACATACATTTGAAGCTTTATGACAATTTATATTTTGCAATTATGCATATTTCTATTATTTTGAAGTTATAATGTGCTTTGTTTGAATTTCTTCAGTTTCATATATGTTTGGAGAAAAATGGGTACCTAAGAAATATTCATTACCTCACTGCTTCCAGTTGTTCTAACTAAATCATAGCTGATAGCACCCGGTTTAATGGCATCGATAAGGTCAATAACAACCCGGGCGTCTGCAATGCTTGAATCCTGGAAGTTGTTAATGGAAGACTTCTTTCCTGCATTGCTTAGTTTAGTATTAACCCACTGAACAATTTCCTTTTCTACAATTGGACTGCCAGTTTGAGCAAGTTGGGACAAAATTGACAAAGTGTATGCTCTCATTAATTGCCAAATCAATGCTAATGTCAGGGTAACATTGCCTTCATTCAAGTCTTGTCCTGCAATTCCAACTAAAGAAAATTTGATTTCTCTGCCCAACTCTACAGCGTAGTTGCAATTTTCTAATTTTTCCATAAATTTTCTGAGGTTACTGAATTTACGATGAACTTTGGGCCAATTTACAATTCCTGGTTTGATTACGTCGTACAGTTGGAAAATAACTAGGCCATCGGCAAGATCGGAATATAGCCAATTTACATGGGGACTTACACCCATCGAATTGATCCAGTTTCTATAGGCTGTAAAAAAAATAAGTTAGAATAAAGTCTATCGTATTTTAAAAATTTTTTACTTTTCTCTTCTCTTGTTTCTTCTACAGTTTCGTAACCATCCAAAGCTCCATTGGATTGTTCCAGACCAGGATGATTGTTGAACAAATTGGCGACAAAGGCCAAATTTAGTTTGTATACGCCATTAACGACATCTTGTGGTGTAACAAATGCACGACACTTAAGTTTAGCCGCCTGTTGCAGCATAATTTCTGCCCTGTTGACAAGGTCTCTTTCCTAAACAATTAGTAAGGGTTAGTAAGGTTCAAATAATAAACAAAAGGCGCTCACATTTACAGGTAGGAACGATCTAAGACGCGTTTTGTCCTTGTTAGGACCCTAGTTCCTGCCTGTAAATGTAAGCACTTAAGGCACATAATTGTCTTACCAAAAGAGCCTCCTCGGTAACGTCTGCATCGGACGGTGCGATTTGTTTCAACAAATGAGTGTACACTTCTGAATCAACAATATCACTCTGGAAGTTATTGACTCGTCGGTGGGTGCCTGCTTTTTCTAAATGGTAATTGACCCATCTAAGCAAAATAGCTTCTGGAGAGAGCTTCATCAAATCCTCGATCTTTTCTTCATCAGTTAGAAGAGAAGTAAGTCCAGGACAGTGTTCTAAAGTAATTTGATTGAAAAGACCAATTCGGATGATTTGCCATACTAATCCTAATACTAAATGTGGTGTTCCCTTTTCTAGGCTGTGAGCATCGATATTTATAACATTGCAGCCAATTGCTTGAGCAGAAGTGAGTGTTAAAGTTAAGTTTTCAAGCTTTCGGTATAAAGTCAAGTTCTTTTTGTTAATAGCTCGCTCATCGATTGTGTCTGGGCAAGAATGGTTTATAACTTTGCTGGAAAAAAAATATTGCAACATTAATGGTAAATTCTCATTATTAAAAAGGAATGTTTCATACCATAAGAGAATTCCATCTTTTACTTTCTCGTACAAAGTTTTTCCTTCGGGGTCAATAGGTAGTAAATGTTTAAGGTCTGGATCGTGTCTTAAATTGGAATTAATCCAATCAGAAAATGCTAATTGTTCTTCCACACGTACAGAGTGCGTTGTACCTTCGTTGGAAGCATCCGAAGTGCCACCTAAGTGTTGAAGGTTTTCCCGTTTCTGGACGACTTGTTTGAATGTACTTGCTACTTCTCCTGCTTTTAAATCGCTACACAAACATTCAAATTCGGCGTATGAAAGCTTCCCATCTGCCATAGCTCCCTTTTTGCTCTTAAATTCCTCCTCCATTTGACGTACCTTCCATCCTGGAATCTTGAAACCACAGACATCCAATGCTTCTTTGAGTTCTTTGAGATCGATGAATCCATCGTTATTTTTGTCAATCTGCAACAGTAATTATAGTTATTAGTTGAAATAGAAATGAATTATTAGCTGCAATAGTATACTTGACCCGAATTAAACCTGAATTCTAAAAAAGGAATAAATATACATAACTAGAAATTACGATAGAAGAATTCAAGGAGCTTTTACCGCTTTAAAGATTACGTGAAAAACCTTTATGAGAGAAAGTGTTTCACGGTCATACCTGAGTTTTGTTTTTACCGTTAATCTTTAAGTGCTCCGATATAAGGTGTTATCAAATTCTTACGAGCAAATTTTAAGAACAAAGTCTAATGATGTCTTGCTATAGTACGTACAAATATATATGTATCCACAGATGAATTAATGGTAAATTCATCTCATATTAGTCAAACTGAATTTAATTATATCTACAGCCTACACAAGAGGATGTGTCACTACCAGACTGACTGATTAAATTATCGTTGTTGACATTCATTGGGTTCTGGATTGATTATGCATGTTTACAGGAGGTTTTAGTCTATGAAAAACCGAAAAAACGGGCACCAGTAAAGAGTAATAGTCAATTTTTCGAATATATAGGTATATCTAACTAGCTAAACGTTATCTGAAGTTATAATCCTAATTAACTAATTGAAGCCCGGTTTCAATTAATATTTTTCTCCTGCACACATTTTGCTTCTTATTTGCAGCAGAAGCATCAGTTATTTCTGGAACTGCTTTCGCAATCCCAAACTTGTTTTTAATATTAAACCGTAAATCTAATTACTCAATTATTTTTTTTTTTGACTTCAAGACTGTGAATTCCTTGTTTGTCGTTAAGCAAATTTTATGATATTTGGCTTATACGCAACAATGTATAACCCGATTTTCTAAATTGTTTATTAAAATTGACGCACAAAGAGAAAGTTCTACAAAAATTGCATAACAGAACTAAATTTTAAACTTACTTGCTTATACCAAGCCTGTTCTTTCAGGTCGGTTAAAAATTCGTGCTGGGCACTAATTTGGCGACTAAACTTTACGTCCATTGCTGTATTTGCTTAGCAAGTCAACTGAAAAATTAAGTTTTGTCTGTAGGTAGGTTTATCAGTTTGCTTATCGGTAATTGTCGTCAATTATAAGTACGTTTGTTATACTTATAGTAGTTGCCTTATTGCTTCAAAAAAGACATTGCAGTATCTTCAAGATTTAAACGATAACAATTCACATTCATTTGTGACAAGTGCTGATAATATCGGCTATCAGCGTGGTATTGAAAAAACAATGAAAAACATTAATTACAATACTTTGTAAATTTTTTTAATAGTTAAACTGTCACGTTTTCTACTATTTGTGATAAGATATAATTGCATTTAATTAGAAAATAGAGAAAAATAGAAATTGTAGGTTTCTTATTGTTATTGTTAAATTGTGTTCTACCAATACAATTGAAAAAAGAAAATAATTGCAATTCTCCTTTATGTAATAATAATTAAATTGTTAAAGTTTACAGACGACTCAACAGAAACGGTTATAACGGGTCTGTTTAATTTATTTTTCAAGCTCCACGAAACTGGAAATTTAAAAAAAATCTCAACATTTATTGCCAGTATTGAACCAGGAATTCCTGACTTACTAGATATTTATTATATTTTTTATTTTTCTGTATTAATTACTTTCGATGGAACGCTATTTTATTTATTGTTAAACATTTATTGGCGTGAAAAATTTAGTTTTTGGCCACATAATGTATAATAATTTTTTTGTGGGGATTAAAAAAACTATTTAATTATTAATAAATTGTTAATAAAAATTGTTTATTGACGTTAAAAAATCCTATTGATTTATTAACAATTAAATACTGTTTTCTTTGATTCCTACAAAATCTGCCAATTTTTGACCTCAAAAAATATTTTATACCGTCAATAATTTATTTTCTGACGTAAAAAAATAATGTCCATATTTTGACTTTAAAAACCGTGTTCAGACGTCTAAAATTTACTTTTTGATAAATAGATAATAGATAAATATTGTTTCCGAAATTCGATGATAACTAGCTACCAAGAAATGAATTTTTGACGCCAAGAAATCAATTTCAGAATTTTTGACGTTAGTAATTATTTAGCGACTAGACTTTAATTTTGTTTTGTGTAATTAAGGATAAAAATTAAAACAGCGTTTCATAGCTTGTCTCCGCCACAATTTATACCGACATAGAATTAAACAAAAAGATAACTTTTAGTAGAAATTTTAAGGCGTTTCTATTTTTGTAGAAAATAAAATTTGGCAGGCTCGGTAGTTAAAGAGATGGGATTGCAAGGTACGATTACTACAGACATGAATTGATCTTGCTTGCATAACTGAAAATAAAGCGGGCAAAACAGCGTCAGCTTATTATTCCACAACGTAGGTAGAAAAAATATTGAGTTTTGAATATCATCCAGGTAGTTAGAAATTTATTTTTAATGAATTCAAGATATGATCGATTCTAGTATCATGTAATAAGTATGATATTTACATCATAGATGTAATCGACATGTCAATAGATTTACTTGAAATTCTTTATCAGTAAATAGTGTTGATTATGCCGTAAATCTACTCAAAAAAATTGATAACCAAAATTTTTTAAGTTGACACGTAATAGTGTTGGGAATTTATGGAAATTTTTAACAATTTTAATTCTCCATCTGAGTATATTCAATTTTTGCTCATTTAATTTATGTACGTTACCTACAAAGAACGCGCTTGCAGTTTTGTCTTAATCTTCATATCGATAATAATTAATCAATAAAACGATTAAATACTGGCGGCCCTGCCAATATTAAAATAAAATTTTACGACTGATAAAAGTCTAATAATTATCACTGAATTACGGGAACGGGAATAAAATTTATTACTAGAAAATTTAGGGATAAGTAAATAGGAGCTATTTTTGAATATTGATAACGGATTAAATTATAAAAAAATAGTGGCAGAGACGTGAACCAAAACGAAAAACGGAAACCGAAAAAATAAGCAAAATATTCTGAATCGTAACCGAAATGAAAACAGAAATTTAAAATTTCTTGAACCGTAACCGAAAACCGTAATTATTTTAAGAATATATATTTTTTTCCTTCCGACAAATGCAGGACCGACATTAGTGTTTACTATTTAATCTTCGCATTCCACATGTTCAGCCCTTTTGGTTCACCCTTAGGGTTATAGCCAAAACAATGATTTGAGAGTTAATGTTTTCCAAACGCGAATGCATTTTTTTGCCGCTATGACTTCAACGTGTAACATGACATAAATACTTTACCAGCAGGATAAATTTTTCCTTTTTACTGCCAAGTACTTAATTTTTGTTATTGGCATTCAGTGAGCCGACAGTGTGTACATTGCTGCGCCTGCGGTTGCCACTATCGCTAACAATTTTAGGGAACATAAACAGTAGCATGTCATCATGTACACAACAGTCCAACAACAAACAATAATGATATCGTGTACCCCATTTTCAAAAATTAGTAAAATTAAAATTTTAAAAAATTAACCAGCACGGGATTCCAACTCTCGACCAACCTATGCTTCACAACGCTGTACACGCATTCTAGCACTTGAGCCATAGCGTCTGTTGATAGCAGATGTTAAAATATGGAACGCATAGATAAATAACACGTCACCCACCGGCCAAATTTAAATTACCGGTAAACTACGCTGCATGTTATCCGATGATGCGTTTGTTCCCCTATATCTCCGGAACCCCTTGACCGATTTTTATAAGATTTGGCGTGTGGAAGTTTTTTTAGTTGCAGCTAGTTCTTTGTAAGGTTGTTAATCGGAACCGGAAACTGAAATTAGACCACAGTTTTTTTGTATAGACTTTTTTCTAAACACTCTTTAGAAATTTTGAATACATAGCGTTGTAGTGTATCTAAAGGCAAATCAAATGCTTTTTTCCAAATGCTGTATCTTCAAAATGAAGGCCGCTACGAATTTTTGAAAATTTTAACTTTAATGCCCGATTACTCGAAAAAAAAATATCCGATCAATACAAATTATTATATTATTTGATAGCATTTAAAAAGTATAATCAAGTGATGTAAAAATATTTTTGGAAAAATGAAAATTGTGAATATACCAGCAATTAAAAATTTCGAAATTTTCAAAAAAAATTACTCAAAAACTGCCTACACGATTTTTTTAACTTTCTGAGCCGATAGAGCTTGCAATGGACTATAAAATTTGTAATTTATTAATTTCCCAAATTTCACTCCGACGAATTTTTGAAAATTTTGAAATTGATTAATTTTTTATTCCGAAACACAAACGCCAATCGTTATAAACTTTTATTAGTTCGATAGACTATTTGAAGTACTTTATTAGGATCAGCGAGAATTTTCAACTATTTTGAAAGTTAAGGAAAAAAAACATACTTTTTAATATCAACAACGTATTTTCCGGCAGTTACGTGATTTAACTACGCCTATCAATTAGTTCTAATAAAAATAAATATTATCTATAAATAAGATTGTTTTAACTATTTTCGTGAGCGCATTAAATATCTTAGCGCGTTTGACGTAGTAGGAGCGCGCGCAGCCCGTAAGTAACGCCTTGAGTCTGCAGCGGGCTTGTACCGCCTAAATTAGATGTAAATTTCCATCACTTCTGGACGCGAAAATATTTAAAACGTAAAAAGTATGGGAAAGTACCAGCGACCTGTTTCGCCCATTTTTTCGGTTTACGTCCCTGCGCAAAGGGTTTATCTGAATTCAGTATTCCCAACTTGTAGCTATTTAGCGTGTAAAACGTGAATTTGCAACAACATTGAAGGGAAACTAAATGTAACACTTTCAAACATCGTAACTATCGTTTTGCATATCAGTGACCAATTGATTATAATTTGAAGCGCAACCTATGAAGTTGACCTTACTGCTAGCAAATTTCTGCCAATAAATATTGGGTATTTATTCGACTCGTTACTACTTCACATTAATTTGACAAGTATGTGATTAATATGGATACATTTTTTCTCCGTTATTTTAATGCTTTTGGTACTAACTAAAGTGTCTAAAATTCAAAAGACAATTGCAGACAATTTTCTGTGCCAGTAACTAATACTACAGATTGTTTTTTTTGTCTGGCAGTTTGACCATAAGTTGATTTGTATACTGAACGTTTGCCGATACACAAACCTACATAACCCAAATTATAATATCACCTTGACAATATCATAGTTAAAGCGTAAGCAAGCCCACAAGTATTGTTAAGTTCTTCTGACCTCTACTTTTGCAAAATCATCTTGCTAGTATACATTTTTTATGAATTTTCGTAATTTGCTTACGGTTGGGATTTCTTAAACTACAAAACTAACTAAAATTTATGTTTTACACATTTTCGGTTTTTAAGTGCTAAACTATTATTATATTATCTTCACTGAAATTATGACTTTAATATTTAGAATTTTATCTGGTATCAATTTAAAATACGTGCGTCACGTCAACATTGAAATATTGTCAGAAGTTGCATTGCAGTCAGCCAATCGCACATATTCTTATTCGAAAAGGAAAGTTTTGGAAACATTTTCTTAAACTGTGAAATGTTTCGGATTTAGGTCAGGCTTCATTGTTATGCACAGAACATACATGTGTAAGTGCCCACGTATGCAGGCATGCAATCAAATACAGAGATATTTTAAAAAATGCTTATTTCGTACCAAATAAAAATATAATTCAATAAAACGTATGCATGGGAAAGAAATCGGGTAAAAATAAAATTAATTAAGAATACGTACCGTAACCTTGACATCATTTATTTTTTTTTAATGGAAAAAACGCAATTTTTTTTTCAAACATTTTTACGTTTTAACTCGCTTCATATTACAATTGTTTAAAATACCACTTGTTATATCGCATGACCACTCTGATATCATAAGTTGGCAACAAAGGATAAGTTGCAGGTGAGAAAGACTACTCATATCCTTGGGAATTTTATTGTATCTCAAACAGCTGATTCGTTAACACAAAACCACAGAAACAGTTGTGCATGAAATTTTAATACTTTTATTATAACAATCCAATTACAGCCCCAAAACAATGTATTTTAAGAAATCAACTGATTCTCAAACAGCCATTGTAATGGTTTTTATATTTTCTCTCGTGTTGGAAAAATTTAAATGGGCTCTAGCAATTAAATAAATAGTTTCTATAAGCACATGTTTTTGTTATTTTCGTTCATAATGAACTTCTACCCATTTACCCCCTCCCTGCCTTATTTGAGGCTGAATTATGAGACTGATTAAGAGCAACAAGGAGATGTTTTGGATAAGCTTTCCTGTTAATTTGTTGATGAGGTTCATGATATAATTGTCGAGAACCTTATCTCCCACCTTTTATATCGAGCATTCCAAGAAGAACATTTTGTGGAATTTTTTTAAGTGAATTTTTTTTTCGGCGGGAGTAACCTCGCGAATGCGCGACGGAAGTCATGAAACGGAAGTAATGAGTCGCCTAAATGCAAACTGAAGCGATCAAACGACTGTATTTTGTGGCTTTGCTTATATACCCAGCCTACGAACAGTACAGTTAGTGAGCGGTAGGATTTATAATACTTATACATATTTGATTGAAGATTGAATTACGTTCGAATATTATTTTCTTTCTACAAAAACAAAAATTTCAATTTAAATATTGACATTTGAAACATTCACGACAAATGTATGTGAAAATAAATTAAAAATTGATAAAATAACCGTAAATTCGGTAAACGGTAAATGTCGCATCCTTCATAAAAAAAATGTTCTGCGTACAACTACATTATACCGACACATTCTTGTTTGGTACATTATTTGCTATACAAAATTGCTATTTACCACCTTTTTTAGCGGGACTGAACTTAATTATTAATAAAAGAAATGCCCAAACCGCAAGTTTTGAAATTAGGCGTTTTTAAATACATATAACATAATATCTCGAAAAGTACTGGGCATATCGACTTGATATTTATTTGTTTAAAAGCAGATGCATCAGCGCTGTCTATGGCCTCATTTAAATTTCCAAAGAAGAATTATTTTTTGACCAAAGAAATTACGAGTATGATTTTTCCTTTCGATGTAGTAAACTTTTTACTAAGCGACAAACGTTTTTATGTTTAGACTTTAACATATACATGCGGCGAACAAACTTTCAGACATTTTAAAGCAAAAAAATCAAATTTTTTTAAAACGCCGCGCACCTTCTGTACCGCATCGAAACGTAAACCTTAATAGTGCTTGAAGCTGTGTACATATAAAAATAACTTTAGTTAGTTGCACATTTTCTTTAATTATTAATAAAACACGGATAGAAATAAAACACGTGACGTGCCGTAATATAAAAATAATGACGTGTACATAAACAAGTAAAATTTTCTTTAATAAGTTTCTCCCGTTTCTGAATCAGGATCTTCGAGTAACCTTATTGTTAAAATCTTTACAATTCCATGCATTGCAGCATTTCAGTCCCTCTTTTAGGCAAAGGTCCATCCATGTTTGTGTTGACTTTTTAAATTAATATTTCGAAAATGACTTGAATACCACATTTGTAACTGAAACCGTTTTGGTTTTCTGTTAAATCATAGAATTAGAAAAACGCTTTCAGTGAGAACACGTTAAGAAGTTTCACTTAAAACTTGCGTGCTAGCCCTTTTTTTTTAAATTTTGTTTTACGGTATAAATTTATTCCCAGATTTGCCTACTTCCCCGTCTTAAGCTAGACTTATCGGCGAAACGAGGAAGAAGAATAAAAAGATGATGTAGATTTGTGTGTTAATTTAAGCTTAATGATGCACCCCAAATTGAACATTTTATGAGGCGTTTTTTTTTGCTAGTTTGGTTTATAAACTAGATCTTTTCTCCGATTTGCCCTCTTCCCCGTCTTAATTTAGACCTGGCTGATGTAGAGAAAGAAGAACAAAAAGAAGAAGATGATGCTGATCAATATGTGGAAGAAGAAAATGATGATATAGATGAGGGAGAAGATGATATCGATTAGGAAGAGGAATATAAAAATAAAATAAGATCGAAAAGAAGAAGCGTAAAAAGAAGAAAAGGAAACTGTTATTGATAATGATATTATTAATATAAATAACACGTGCATTTGTTCATTGAACTCGTAATGAAAATTCTATAAATGTCCATGGTAAAGTGTGCCTAAAAATACTTTCATCTGCTTTAGTTAACATATTCTGCAGGCGGTTTACAGATAGGACAGAGGAAGTGAAATTGGGTAGTGCGTGCATAAAGATTAACAATGAGTCACGATGAATACTCAAAGTAATTCCCAGTTTCCAACGAAAGTTTTACATCTCTTTAACTCCAATAGGAATTTTTAGAAATTATTGCCTAATTGTTTAGTCACGATTTTATTAATTATTACCGTATTACTTGATTCATACGGCAGATCATTAGTGAAACTAATGTAGGCGTTTTGTATGGTTTTGACTGAAGAATTTGCGCGTTAGATTTTTAAAACGGAACAAATTGCATTTTTCGTCAAGGTGGCAAGGTGTGTATTTCTAATGCTGATTTTTCACCTTAAAATAAAAATTGCGATCTATTGCTAAGAACTAAATTATGCAAACGTGTGCATGTTAAGCCTGTATCCTATTACGTGCTTTGTTAGCGCGAAATTGTAAGACACACTTGAATTCATACTTGTCCAAGAATGTTCTTGTAAACCTAACTACTGTAACAAACAATCTCGAATTTGAGGGCATGGCTCAATTTGAATGCATGTATGACATTAAACGTAACTATACAAAGATGCAGAATTATTATGAGTAAGCCGCAAACACATCTACAAGGCGAAGTGAGTCATTGATGTAAAAATTTCTACGCGCGTTTTAACATTGGCTTATTGTATTCAAATTTGAACTCGTTCGCAGAGACTTCATTATTATTTTGTATTAAGATAATTAAATTAGAAATCCTTTAACTGTACCCGCTAATTTATGAGACATTTAAGTTTAGGAAAAGTAGAATATTCTCAAATTTGCTAATGCCGTTAAGTTATTACATCCTTTTAAAATCAATTACGTCCGCTAAACATATTAGAACATGTTCAGGAAAATAACCCTTGTAATAATTCAATAAATATGTATTAGATTTGTATATTGACAAGCCCGTGTTGTCACTTGGGCGTAGCTACAGCAGACCCATGTGTCACTTACAGGGAGATAAAAGGGGAAGTTGTATCTAATCGATATAACCTTTTACTTGCAAAAAATTCACTTCAAATATTAAAAAAAACCCAATTATATTTTTTACTTACTATAGTGAACTGCTCTTGGAGTTCCGTGCGCTCTTCGTGTGTTAATTTTGCGGCCTCCGTGGCGCTTACGGAAGCCATGTTGTTGGCACTTGCAGGCTTTGCACTACGACACTGTACTAAAGGCGTGCTTTGGATAAACCACTATCAACGCGGTTCCCCCGCTCTATTTGTATGACTATTGCTAAGGCAAAATTGAAATTTTTCTAAGTACGGTCAGTTTATCTTCAGTCAATATCAATGCCGAACAGGTCTTTCATAAAAGTATTTTGGAAAGAGTTTGTAAAGTAGGAATGTATAAAATAAACTTTGATTTCCAGTTTAGCAACTTAACAATTGGCCGATTGGCGGTTGTGACCGACCCTGCCGGTTGGAGACCTGCGCATTGCTAAGTTTACCAACAACAAATTTTGCCATTGCTGTTATCGCTTGCACAGTTTAGGTAAAGACTGCAATAATAGCAATTTTTTGTATCCACAGAAAGAAGAGGCGAATGCTGATCGAATTTCATTTGAACCACCCTTATAAATATTTAAAATACCGGAAGCACTCATGTTGTCATTGTCTTCAAATCGATTTTCAAAATCGAGATTTTGACGGAAATACACACGGCTTAAGGAGCCCAAAAAAGTGTTTTTAAAAAATGTTTGTCTATGGGTAGATGTGTGTTACGCCTCCGAAATTTTAAACAAAGAAATATATCGAAAATTATAGTTCTAGTTAGGCTTTTCAAAAAAATCCTAAACAGAAAGCGGAAGTTAGACATGTTTTTTGGTACCATTTTTTTTTGCAAACTAATTTTGGAAATTTGAGCACAGGATCTGAGAGAAAAACTTAAGGCAAATCGAATTTTTTTTTTACCGAACTCTCTAGCTTCAAAATGGCGGCCGCTAGAACTTTTTGAAAATCTCGACTTTAACGCCCATTTACTAAAAATGTAGTTGTCCGATCGGGATCAGTAACAACTTGTTTTAAAGCTCTTTAAGGGTAGTATACGACGAAGTAAAATTAATTTTGAAAGTTTGAAAAGGATCGCAATGGCGCTTCTTCAAAATTTTGAAAATTTTGAAAAACTTATTTTTCAAAAACTACCCCCACAATTTTTATTAAGCTTTGTAGGCTGCTAGAACCGAAGATTGGGTACAATTTCATTTTTGGCTGAATGCTATAATTTTAATGTAGCGCCTTCTATGAATATGCGCTCCCAAACGTATATAGTCGGTCCGCCGACGAGGTTTGAAATGCGGGGGTATATCAAAAATTTCATCGAGAAACTACGCTTTTAAAAAATCTGAAATCGGAAGCGAAAGTTAGACATGTTTTTTTGGTAGCATTGTTTCCGAAACCAAAATAAAAAAACGGGATCCAATAGACAACTTTAAAAAATGCAAAAATTAAATATTTTTTACACCAACTGCACCGTGTGTTGCTGAGAGTAGTGAAAGTAGCTCAAATTAAAAAAAATCGGAAAAAGAATGTTACGACAAAAAATGTTGTCCAGAACAATAATTTTAGATTTTCCAAGTCTGAAATTATTTAAAAAAAAATATTACCGATAAAACGAAATTATATTAATAACAATGAAAATCATTATTTAAAATATAATGTAATATAATATAGATATAATTTAAAAAAAAAAGACAACTACGTTTATACAGTCATACCAGAATTAATATTAAAAATTTTAAATATTACTAAAACTATTACACTTTAGCAAGTAAGCTTACCTTACTTTCGATGGTGACAATCTTGTGCGGTGGTAGAAACACAATTTGGTGTATTAACAACTATAGTTTATAGAAAACAATTTGCACGTCGGGTGGTATTTAGTATTTTTACTTTCACGTGCTTCCACTGAAGTATGGGAAGTTATTATTCCATGTAAATTTTCGAATTTCAAATTTTAACGGAAATTCACTTTTGGGGTCCAAGGAACTCAAAAAAATGTTATTTTAAAAATGTCTGTCTGCAGGTGGGCGGGTGCGTTCGTTCCTCTATATCTCCAGAGTCCTTTGACCAATTTTTACAAGATTTGGTATTTGGAAGTTTTTTAGTTGCAGGTAGTGCGCTGTAAAGTTTTTCATCAGAACCGGAACCGGAAACGAACATGAAACATGTTTTGTTGGTCTAGATTTTTTTGTAAGAACGATTTTGAAAACATGAAGTTGCAATGTATCTAAAGGCAAATCAAATGCTATTTTTTCGAATGCTGTATCTTTAAAAGTAAAGTCGCTACGAATTTTTGAAAATTTATCTTTAACACCCAATTACTCAAAAACAAAATATCCAATCAATACAAATCGTCATATTATTTAATAGCCCTTAATAAGCATAATCAAGTGATGTAAAAATGTTTTTGGAAATATGAAAATTGTAAAAATTCTAGCTTCTAAATTGTGGACATTTAAAAAAAATTAGTCCTCAAAAACTGCCAACTACACCATTTTTACAAATATATTTACCATTCTTTGCATATTTTTGATAACTCTTCGAATAAAGCTCTTATAGTGATTTTTGGTGCATCTAATCAGCTGTAAGGCGTGCTCCTATCCTATGTGGCTAGCCGAAGTTATCGTAGCACTATTCTTATACAGTACGCGACATCGTATTGCACAGGTCGTCGCAAGTTCAAATCACCGTTGAGGCGTTGCCTTTTTTTATTCTTTTTTTCTTGCTTTAATTTTAGTTAACACAATGTTATTTAATCATTTATTGGCGCGCAAACATTTTAAACGTAAAAAGTATGGGAAAGTTCCAGCGGCTTATTTTTAAAATGTTAGATATAAGTTTACTTTTGCTTGCTCGATTTTCACTTATGGGCGCCACTTAGTGGTTTAGCTTCATTTTATAATATATACCCACTTTAAAAATTAAACAACACATTTTTTATTTACATGCACGCTCGCCATTGAAACCGAAACTGAACTAATTATTTCTAAATTCAACTATCTAGTTATACCGCTGACGTAGGGTTTTATGTTTGTATTTAGACTACAAATGATCGAGCTGGATTGACGGGTGAGATCATACATTTCGGTAACGCATCGACGCGAAATTTTATACCTACTCGCTATAGAAATTAAAATATTTTTTTATGTTGCATGTTTTGTACGATGAGCGTTTTTTCATTTTTTTGTGTCTGATGGCCCTTAATCGCCCTGGGATCTAAAAAGGCTTTGGCCACCTGCAGGGTGCGGGGTTTGCGGGGGTGTTTATTACGCCACTGCGTAGCCTAGGGCCCACAATATAGGTAATCCGTCACTGCGTAGTTTCTACGTCATGAATATTGTTACTTGTCCTTTTTGCGATGAGGGATTAGCAGGGGTTAATATTTAAATACCGTAAATCTGAAAACAGTTCTTAATGCCGTAATTGTTGTGATTAAATATATAAAAGTAATTATTTTGTATAAAAGTATAGGAAAATCCAGGCGAAATGCTTTGCTCGTTTTAAAATTCAGATTAAGAACTTTCGGACAATTTTGAATGTCGGCTCTAATAAAGACAGACCTTGGGGTTAGTCCGGCCCTGTGTTGCCAAATAGCCGTACAATAAAATAATATAATCAGAAGCAAACTAACATCAAATTTTTATCAGAAGAGTTCCTGATTTAACCGCGAGCCTGTGTAGGTTTAATGATCATAAAACAATAACGTTTTATGATTATAAAACGTAAAGATAGCGCTTGCGTCAGACTTAAAAAAATTGCAACCTAATACAATTGTTGTTTTTGAAACTTTTGCAAAAAATTGAGATTAGGATCGGTCTCTCAAAGTTTTTGTGGAAATTTGATTTTGAACATTCGACTTCTAACTTAGAAAATACAAACAATTTACATTGCCGCTAAGCTAACGAATGCTCTGCAATGGTTTGTGAATATTAGTGTGATGATTGTAATAACCGTTTATAATTCTGAATATTTTAGTTTCACTTTTTTCGATTTTTCCATCGATTTTTTTTTGCTATCATTTCCAAAAGAAATGTTCCAAGAAAAACAATTCAAAATTTTGGGCGATAAAAGTTTCTATTTTAACAAAACATTTTAAGATTTTCCGCAATTTTGAAATAAACGAATATTTAGCTTATTAATTATTAAAATTTAATATTTAATGTACCCACTGGGAATATCGAAATTCCAATGGCTTTACGCCTAAGGAATTTGATCCCGCGAGCCGCGACTACCATTGCCGACATAACACGTCAAGGCTCAGTGAACCCCTAAATACCACAGAATAAAACATGTTTCATACCCATTGTGCTAGTGCCCCAACTCTGGAAAAATTGGGTATTGTTTAACGCAGAATTTTTTTATGTGTGTTTGCACAGGAAATAGGACTTGAATTTTTAAACAAGACAAGTTCCTTGTAATTAGACTGATAATTAGAAGTACAAAAATTTTTCTGACTTAAATAAAATATTTGAAGTAAAGGTCGTCTTGCTTTTATTTATTTCTCTAACTTGGGAAAGTTGTAAGACAAACAATGATTATAGCTTCTGGTACTGAAAATATGGGAATTCATCTTTAAAACAATCGGAATAACTTTGTCAATAATTAAATTATCATAATTAGGAAATATTAATATTAGTAGTGTTTCCGCGATACAAATCAAGATAAGTCTGTGAAAATATCGCCATGGTGATGAATTTCCAGTGTTTTTCCTTGTATTGATAATAAATTTTACCGCGTGGGTGCAAAGTAATTTTATATTTCCCTGTTTAATGTTTGATAAAAACCAGAATAATTTAAATGTAATAGGAAAAATAAAAATACGCGATTAATTTTAATTAATTTAATAAGACTCATATGCGCTCATGCATTTTAAGTATGATTTTACTTTATTGATGTAAAAAAAATTAAAAATATTAAAATTTCCAAAGACAATCAAAAACACAATCAAAGACGATCCTTGGAGAAAGGTGTTCTATATTTCGCATTGCTTGCGCATTACATCAATAGTTGACGCATTCATATGTGCTTTCTAAATCGGTTTTTACTTTCCTATACTTTCATTAGAATCTATTTTATATCATAAACATTTTTGTATTCGACGGATATACATGTTTCGGACCTCCAAGTGTGTGTGTGTGTGCGTTTGTTTTCTTGAACCGGAAACCGTAACAACAATTATTTGAGAATATACCGGTATTTTTTCGTTTCGACAAATGTAGGACCGACATTAGTATTTACTATTTAACCATCGCATTCCAGCCCTTTGGGTTGACTCTTAGGGGTTTAGCCAAAACAATGTGAGAGTTATTAATGTTTCCCAAACGCGAATGCAAAGTTTTTTTCAGTATGCCCTTATTGTATAACATGATATGAATACTTTTACCAGCAGGACCTCAAGTACTTAATTTTTGCGTTATTGGCAGTCAGTGAGCCAACAGTGTACACAATGATGCGCCTGCGGCGCTGCCACTATCGCTAAAAAGTCAAGGGAACATAAACAGTAGCATGTCATCATGTACACAATCAAACAATAACGATAACGTGTGTACCTCATTTTTAAAAAGTAATGAAATTTTTAAAATGTAACACGCTCGGGATTCGAACTCTTGACCAAACTATGCCTCACAACACTGTACGACGGCGTCTATTGATAGCAGATGGTAAAATATGGAACCCATACATAAACAACACGTCATCCCCCGGCCGTATTTAAATTGCCGGTAAGCTACGTTGCATGTTATCCGATGACGGTACACCGACAAAGTGTTGCCAGACGGCACCGGCCAGCTAATCACTGTGATATATCGTAGGGAGATAGTTAAGTGAGCATTTCATAAAAAGCCCTGGAATGGTCTCAGTTACACGGACTCACAGGGGCGGGGGGGAGGGAGGGAAGGAGGTGCCTCTATAGGGCTATTATTATAAAATATTTGAACTCGATGTGTCAACTTGTTTTTGAGTAATAAGACCCTAAAATCAATGTTTCAAAAAACCATAGCGATCGCTGTTTTGAAGCTAGAAAATTCTCAAAAAAGGTGTTGGCTTTGCCCTAAAATCTTCTATCAGATTCCTTTTTCAAATTTATAAAATTTAGCTTAGGAAACAAAATGCTACCAAAAAACATGTTTTACCTCTGCTTCCAGATTTTTCTAAAGCTTGTTTCGTTGATGATTTTTTATGTATCTCCACATTCCAAAGCTTATCAAAATCGGACCATGCGTTTGGGAGTTATGCTGTATGTACAGACGCATACATCATACACCCACCCACAGACAGACATTTTCTAACAACCACATGTTTGGGTTTCTGTATGTTGATAACTTGTATTTGCGTCAAAATTTCGAATTCAAATATTTTCATGAAATCAATACTTCGCTATACTAAAGGTATAGGAAAGTAAAAATTCAAAAGCATTGAACGTTGAGTTAATTATTGCTTCCGTGATTTTAATAACTACTTCTATAGTTTAATAATTCTGGTTTAATTTAGTTTTAACATATTATAATTTAGCTTTCGCATTTTGCATTTATCTGCACAGGAAATACCATCTTGTGTATTAGAGACAAATATTTAGCAACTGATAGCACATTCATCGATATGTGCTTATGTACATAAGCAATAAGCAGTAAATGGTATCTATTAGCACTTTCTACAAATTGGTACTTACGCTAAACAGACGAAAACGCACAAATCTGCGAACCATATGAGGATCATTCTTGCAATTATCGCTAGCCACATTTCCAAACACTTTTGGACAGATTGAATTTGTATTATTCGACTACCATCTCTTTAAGTTAAATTTCAATTTAATTATTTAAAAGTTATGTTACATTATTCAAAGCGTTTCATTTGAATCACCACGAGCATTTCGTAATTTAAGGGTTTAGAAAAAATTTACAAGATTTAATAATTGTACCGTAGTTTGAAGCAGTTTCAATTACGATTGAGTTTTTCACAATTTAACAATTATAAAAAAATATGTTGGACAGTTTCTGGTTATTATTAAGTAGATAAATTACCGTTGTAGTTTATTATGTCTCTGTGGCATTTATTTGTAATCTGTTTTAAAGAGAACGTGCGAAAAATATATTTTATCATTACCAAACTTCATGAATCACGAATATTGATGCTTTATTAGTTATGTAATATTTGAAGCAACTGTTTAGTTAACAATTCATAATTTCGTAGCTGGGCATAAAAAATAACAATCAATTTATTTTAATTTTAATTTCAGTGAAATAGCAGTCGTTATGCGTTTTTCTGTCACCATTACATAAAGCGAGATCGTGGAAACTCGTTATTTTGGCGAAACTGAAAAATTAAAATGTAAAACAAAAACAGTTATCATTACTGATAAAGTGATATTGTTATTTTTAATATTGGGTAACCAATTGACATGAAATTGCAGTTTTATCATATCGTAAGGTTATTTGTAAGTCAGTCTTTCCACTAATCTGCAATTACGACAAAATGAAAAATAAAAATATATATATACTGCTATGATATTTGGGGGTGTATGTTTTTACTGGGGTATTGTAGTTCCTGGAAGGCATTTTTTGGGATGCTTGTTACAATTCAATTTGAGATTGGAGGTTTGTGAAGGCTGTGAGGTTTTGATATTCTAACTTTTAAACTCAGGGTTGCGCATTATTGCTGTAATTTCTTGTTATAAATTCTAATAATTTATATTTTTCATATTTGTGAGGTTTGTTTTTACTGAAAGAAAAGAAAAACACAATCGGATCGATACGATTTTTATTTATGTTAGTTTTAATTATAATTTAGTTCAGAATAATTGTTCAAAAGGTTTAATTTATAAGAAGTTTTAGACTTACTTGTTTTGTGCATCGATTAATGTCATTATGGATGTCAGTGTCAACGTCACAAACGTATAAAAGAATACTCATTGTCATGAGATTTATTTGTTTGTTCAAAAAAATGGGAATTAAGAAGGAAGACAAAAGAATGGAAAATTTGTTTAGTGAGTTACGACTCGTCTTTGTAAACAAAGACAGAGAATTTTATATCCTCTGGATGAATAAAAAGGAAAAACGAGTTTAAAAGTAATGTAAAAGTGATTGTGAATATAAAAGAAGAAAATACAACTAATTATCAACGAATTGTGAAAAGTCCAGAAGAATAACAAGTATAAAGCGATTCAGAAAGTTTTTCCAGTTGTGATGGTGGTAAAACCAAGTTTAAAATAATATAAAACAGACCAGAGGAAGATTCAAACTAAAGGCGAGTGTTTGTGGTTACTTGAGGAACCTGCAAACTAGTGAAGTAGAAGTTGGACATTCATCGTTTGCTCGAGTGAAGGATATCCCAATAAGGAGACGTTAAGATAAGTGTTCTCTTTTTAAAGGACGATAGTATTTAGTAAAATTTATTTGATTTTTCGCAAATTTCATTAGAAAATTGATTTATTAAATAAAACCTTTTTTTTGTAACGTTGATATTGTTTTGTGTTTATCCTATCTCAAATTTATTTATTAATAACTTGTCTTACAAGCTAAATAACGACCCTGAGAAAGTTAATAAAGAGTCTCATAGAAAATATAATTTAGAATTGAGTGAATTGCGGGCATTTAGGGAATTGTTTTCTAGTAAGTACATGCACACGCATATCATTGCAATACCTACCGCCTTGATTATTTTACATTTCGGGGATCTCGGTTGTCCCAAAAATCTTAAAATTTATGAAAAAACGCTAATTTTCTTAAAACTGTCCTTAAATTTGTTTTGAAGTCCTAAATATCCTAAATTTATACTCTTTCTCGATATGTTTTTTTTGTGGTTGATGATTAATTCTAGTTTTTAACAGCGTTAATTAAAATTTATCATATTAATAATTCATCGCGGAAAAAAAACTTTAAAGAAATTTTGAAACCGGAAATTTCGACTTTAGCGCCTTATTACCCAAAAGCAAGTTGACAGATCAATCAAATTTTTTATCGTAATAGCCTTTAACAAACACCATGTTCCTGCGCACGAAAACGTTTGAAAAGCTAAAAGTTATAAAGCGAAAAATATTTTCAAAAAAATTTTGCTCAAAAACTGGCCACATGATTTTTTTTAAAATTTTGTAACGCCTTTTATGAATTTTTAAAAATTTGTGTTTTAACCCCTTATCTCCCAGAGCATTAAAAAATAGTCCTTAGTCTGTCTATCAGCGGTGCTTTAAAGTACCCGGGCTAATTTTCTTTATTTCCATACGTTAACAAACTTAATGCTGCTTCTGCACCAGCGATCCTTAGGAGTACCGCATAAGTAATGATTTTTAAAATTGGAAAACTTGACAACATGAACGCGTGTGACGTCGATAATGTCAGAATGGTGGGTACCCGGTGTTGTACACAACTGTGCTTGGTATTTAAAAGTAGTGACAATTTTTGGCACTAGTCACTGTCATGTACGCTGGTAGACATGGGGTTAACGCCTATTAATTAAAAAACGAGCAATCAGACCGGGATGAAATTTTATAATGGGAGTGCTCTGAGGGTACAAAATATTGTAACAAGCTACGAGAACTTTTGGAACTATTAAAACTACGAAGTGAAAAAATAACATTATTTTGACTTTTTCAAAAACATTTTGCCTAGAAACTGGATTAAAACTAGTTAAAACTAATTTATTTCGTGTCTTACACTAGTTTGCCTGTGACGCCTGCTATGAATTTTAGAAAATCGAAAATTCATGCATGATTAATAAGCCAAAGATTATCAAAACATTTTTATTTTAAGTGAACTTGTAAATTTGAAAAATACTTGAGAAAAAATTCGCTTTATAAATACAATAAGACAAGCTCGTCCATGATCCGGTCGGTGTGCGGGGAGAATGCATACCTAGTTCTGTTTGCTTGTAGTAAACCGAATGTATATTACTAAAAGTTTACCTAATAGATTTTATTTTGTCCTTGTTGACCCGCAAGGCGTTAATAACGCTCGTGAAAACATGATGAGTAACTATTTCTCTAAAATATAGAAACGTGCAACGAAGTGCTTCGCTCGTTTTTATATACACTGTGTCCATAAAGTAACCCCCCCCCCCCCAGCTAACTTTTGAACGACTTGATATTTTTCTACAAAATTTGTTGTGCTGCAATGAGAAATTAAATAACGACTGGGCGCCATTTTGATTTTTTTTAAAATAGAAATGGGGGTCGAGTGACACCTCATTGGAAAAGTCTTTTAATTCTGCGTCTGATCCTAAAGTTTCAAAGAAAAATATTCAGCCATAACAAAATGACAATGTTTGAAGGTAAAGAAGTCTATTTAAAAAAACTAAGAATTAAAGCTTAAATTAATTAAATTAAGTGTTCGAAATGTCTACTATTCACTTCTTGGCACATAAAATGTCGGTTAGGAAATTCCTGTCTTACATTTTCATAAGTTTCTGGAGTGATAATTTTGCAAATTTCAGTAATGCGTTGCTCCAGTTCTTCAATTGTTTCTGGACGGGTTCTGTACACTTTCGATTTCAGATATTCCCATACAAAAAATCTAAGAAAGTTAAATCTGGGAAGTGAGCCGGCTATTCTACAGGCCCCCGCCTAACAATCGATCTGCCAAAAAAATGTCCGTTGAGAAAGTCAGAAACAGGCCTATAATAATGAGGCGGCGCACCGTCTTGTTGGAACATAACGTTTTCAATATTATTTCAAGCCACCTGAGATATTTCTGGGAAAATTTAGTCCTGCAAATGAAAAAGTGGACTACTGGATAAGAAAATCAAAACAATTTTGAACTGAGTGAGTTCATTGGTTTACAATCCGCCATTTTGTTATGGTTCAATATTTTTCTTTGAAATTCTAGGATCATACGCAGAACTAAAAGACCTTTCAAATGAGGTGTCACTCGACTCTGGATAAAAAAATCAAAACAATTTTGAATTGAGTGAGTCTATTTGTTTAAAATCCGCCATTTTGTAATGGCTCAATATTTTTCTTTGAAACTCTAGGATCAGATCAGAATTAAAAGAACTTTCAAATGAGGTATCACTCGACCCCCTTTTCTATTTAAAAAGAAAATTCAAAATGGCGCCCAGTCGCCATTTTGGATGATACAAAATTTTAATATGGTCTGAAAAATAGTATTTAATTTCCCATTACAGCACACCAAATTTTGTAGAAAAATATCAAGTCGTTCAAAAGTTAGTTGGGGGGGGGGGGGGGGGTTACTTTATGGACACAGTGTATATGTTAATATTTTTACTTTCTTATCAAGAAGATATTGCAATTGCATAGAGTTTTTTTTACAGTTTTCGAGGTGACTCCTGTAAATTTTCACGGAACCCTAAGTGCCCCCCCCCCCCCAGGTTGGCTCTAAACCATTCAATTTTGGCATTGTTTCAGATCTATGTTCTCTGGTAGAATATATGACTATATTAAGTTCGTTTATATGTTAAAGTCAAAACGGCATCTTTAGGTTTTGGTACTTTTTAAACTACAGGAACGGATTGCTGACAAAGAAACAAATCATCGTAGCAGGTGGCAGCACAGGACAATAGCGGGTTTACCGTTACACATTCGACAGTTATCGAACCAAATCAACATTTTTTTGACATTTTAAAAATCAGACTATACGTCATCTATTTTTTTTCACATAATATTTTGAATGTAGTAAACTTATAAACAGAAAAACATTAAACATGTATTTATAGACTTTAATTTTTGCTTAATTAAAAATGAAGATATAGATATGTAAAAATGTCCTAAAATCAAGTAAAATGTCGTAAAATTCTAAAAAATATGAAAAAACCTGCTGGGATCTCTGAGATTAACGTATCACTTCAGCACATGTTACATTTTGACATCTTTTTTATTATTTCTCATGTAGCATACATTTTTCTAAATTCACAGAAATAAGGATAATTCACAATTTATGTATAGGAGTTAATATTTCACAAGATGAACAGACTTTCTAAATTACCAATATCAACTTTTCCGGTAAAAATCCCTGTCTTGTAAAAATCAAACGTCATGTCTCAGCTTTACGAAAAAGTAATTTGCTGATAAATGCTTGTAGAAAGTTAGAACAAAAGTACGTGACTTTTGACCTTTGTCTAAACTTTTCTTACAAGGGAATTTTTCCATAAAAACTTTTCCAGATCGTATAAAACTTCGTAATCGATTTAAAATAAATAAAATATTTTGCTACATTTTCGAGATTTTCTTGTTTCAATCAAATTCTGCTCCAATCGTGATGCTGATATCGCCTGGCAGAACATAAGTCTGGTGATACCAACGATTTGTATCAACAACAACTAAAATCAAACAATACAATTACACCTCCTACATACCTTGTTTTGACTAAATGACTGACTTATTTCACCTGGTGTGACGGTCACCTGAAGTTCGTGACATTTATAAAAACATTCAGGCGGGGGAGCTAGTTTCCATATTTTCTGACCTCGTAACTGAGCTTGCCATGAGGGATACTGTACGTTATCCACCTACAAATGCATAAAATTTTGAGTTACGATGCCTTGCTTTGTGCTCATCATTCCTAATCTACTACTTACATGCATGTGCGCCCCAAATCCAGGTCCGCCCATAAATATCCAGTTGAGAGCAATATTTTCCGATTTTTCTGGAAGGAAATAAGGGCGGTCGTAATGCTTTCTCAAGATTTTACCCGCTTCGTCGTTGCAGTTACTCCAACCTATATACCAGGGTTGAGTTCCAGGTTCTAGCCTAGATCTTTCATCACTCATGTTAAGTACTTCTTGCAAAGATGTAAATTCGGTTTTGTACGGAAAAAATTGGCATTCAGTTTTAGCAAAACCATCCGGAATGGTGCTTTGATAAAGCTGTTTGAAAAAGTCGAAATTAAATGTTCTTACCGCTGACCATCCTTTGGTACCATCAGTTACTACCAGTGGTTTGGTTTTAGCCACGTAGAAATTTTCAAAATCAGATTGGGAAATATTCTGAACCTTATCAACTCGATCCACATCTATACACATTTGACAATTTTCTGGTTCGCGGAATATTTTAGAGGTGTCCGACGGCAGTTCTATGAAACACTGCGAAAATAACTAAAATTAATGGAAATGTAGGAAAACTATCCACAAACACACCTCTGAATCATTGAACATAATTGCGCAAGCAAATAAAAAAACGAATAAAATCAGAAAAATTGTATATTTTTTTCGGTTTTCTGATAATTTCATATGAATAATCGTTTGCACGACATCAAGATCTGCCAGATTTTCGTACGGAATGCCCGAGTTTTTGGATTTCCGCAGTATGGTGTTTAAGCGCTTTTCCGCTTTCTGCATTACGTAGCAGGGACGTTACTGTACTGACGCTAAATTTTCCAATCATCCCAGTTAGCTTATCGCCCAAGAAAAGCCACAGGCGTTTGCATTCACTGAACTGTAAATCTCATAGCAATCTATTTTCAACCACCTGAGCTTTGTCCATTTCTCTTAACTCGCTGAAACCGAATTAACGACTCCACCTAAATTATACTATCTCTTCTAGAAGAGTCGATTTTGTTAATCGAATTCTGGACTTTAATTAAGCTTTTTAAAAGCTTCGTTTGCTAATGAGATTTATTGTGTCGTTTTGTCGAAATTCTTATTTTGTATTGGCAAAAATAACATTCGTAAGATTAATCAAAATTTTTTTATTTATTTTTTTAGCGATAATTTTTCAGCATTTATTAATTATCTGTGGCCTTTGAATTTTTATTTTGCTCATCGAGCGTTCCAAAAGAAATCTATTGGAATAAAACCATGTTATAGGATTCTATTTTTTAATACTAAAAATACATTAAAGATATTGTTAATTTAAAGCGTTTTATATTAATAATTGTTTGTCTCTTCCATTTTCTTTCGTGAGCATTTGAAATGCGCTATTTACATAAAAACAGAATTGATTGAAGGCAGATTTCAACCATCGCACCCTTGAACGAAATTGTATCTTCAACTACTACCCGGTAGATGGCGCAAGTGTTTATAAAACTTTATAGATAGTTATTAATACGGTAACATTAAAAATTATATTTGTATAAGGGTTAATAGTAAATCATTAATGCCAGTTTTTATATAACAACAGACATTTCAAATTAAGCAGAATATGACCAAAAATGGCATTCATATCGTGGGAATTAGAACATTCGATAATAGCATCCATCTGAAGCCTTAATGCCACATAATCCATTAAGATGATGGCATACTAACCATTATCTTGTTTACCTCTTCCCTTTTTCATTCGAACAATTCCGAAACAAACAAAACTTTAGAGAATTTATGAATTTAGCGTTAATTGCTTAGCATCACAAGGATTGTATTAAACATAGTAGGAGCTTAACAACAAATTTGAACAAAAAACTGAAATTTTTCCTCCGACAGAAATTCTGCTTTATTAAGTGATAATCAATATTTATTACACATCAATTTGTTTTATAACCAACGGCCATAAACCTTTCAAGCCAATACTTATGAAACTAATGGACCGGAACATACTGTACCTATGCCACGTGCAAACCCCGCCATAGTAGCAGGTCTGTGAATTCCATAAAAAATGAGGTCCTTTCGTAGATTATTCTCTGCTTGGAATTTTGTTTCATGACAAAATAATCAATAATTGTCAACTATAGGAATGAGGCAAAAATCGATAGCAAAACTGCCAATCGATTGCAATTGATTATTTTAAAATCGATAATTCGTTTAATTTTTTTTATCGATTTTTGGTTGGATATTTTAATCGAAAGCTAGTGCTTACTAACATCGATTTTTTTGGTGATCGATTTTTGTTACTTTATTTTTTTTTAGTTTGAGATATGAAATTTGATTTTTTGCATGTAATTGTGTATAACTTTGCATTTGGCATCAATGCTGTACAACGTTTTAAATTCATTATCGTTTCTTTATACCCAGGTGGGCTATTGGGAAACGATTTTTTATAATCAAAGAATAAAATCAATTTTTCGATTTTCGATTAATGTAATCGACTGTTGGTTTTATATAATCGATTATTGAAATCAATTTTTTTTCTGGTCGATTTTTAATCCAAAATGTATTTTGACGTATTACCGAAAATCGATTCTGAAATTTCAAAAAGTCCTAGCCTTACTTACATCAATTGATCATAATATTTTCATTTCGATACTTATTGTGAAGCTATTAAGACGGGACAGGCCGTACCTATGCTAGTTACAAACCCCGCCCCATTGAAAGGCCTTAATTTGGTTAAAAAAATTGCGCCCCTTGCTAGAATGTTCTTAGTCTGCAATTTTGCTTTATTACAAAATTTTCAATAATTGTCATCCATCAATTCGTCTTGTCCATAAACGTTGTATTGTAATACTCATTTTGAATGTAATGGAGATGGGACAAGCCGTACCTATGCCAGTTACAAACTCCACTTCATTCAAAGGCTGTGATTTGGTAAAAAAAATTGGATCTCTTGTTAGAATATTATGTCTGGAATTTTGATTTATTATGAAATATTCAATAATTGTCATCCATTCAATTGTCGAGACGGGATAGGCCGTAGCTATGTCAGGTATAAACCTCGTCCCAGTTGAAGGCCTTGAATTTTGTAAAAAAATTGGGTCTCTTGCTAGAATATTATTTATCGGCAATAAATATTTGATTTTTTACGAAATATTTGATAATTGTCACACCAACTCGTCTTCTAACGAATGGCCATAAACGTTACGTTCGAGTACTTCATATGAAACTAATGGAGACGAAACAGGCCGTACCTATGCCAATTGCCAAACCCTATCCCAATCAAAGACTTTGAATTCGGTAAAGAACTTAGAACTCTTCTTAGAATATTACCCGTCTGGAATATTGATTTACTACGAAATATTTAATAATTGTCATCCATCAATTTGTCTGAGACGGGATAGGCCGTACCTATGCCACGTATATAACTCGCCCCAATTTAATTTAATACGAAATATTTAATAATTGTCCTATATCCTCCTCTATCAATTCGTTGACGCGGGATAGGGCGTACCCATAGCCACGTATAAACCTCGTCCCAGTCGATGGCCGGGAATTTGGAAAAAAAATTGGGTCTCTTGCTAGAATATTACCTGTCTGGAATAACTATTAGATTGTTTTACGAAATAATAATTGTTGTCTATCAATTCGTTTTACAATTAAGGGCCATAATCGTTCCGTTTCAATACTTTATATGAAACAAATGAAGACGAATCAGGCCATACCCATGCCACTTACAAACCCCGCCCCATTGAAATGCTGTGAATTTGGTAAAAAATATTGTGCCTCTCGCTAAAATATTCTGTCTAAAATAGACCGTACCTATGCCACGTATAAACCTCCCCCAGTCGAAAGTCGTAAATTTGGTAAAAAAATGGGTCTTTTCCTTGAACATTCTGTCTGGAAGGTCGAATTCTCCAAAGCTTTGAGATTTTGGAGTTCAAGTCTAAATAGCTCATCCATGAATTTGCTCCGGGCAGGTCTTCGATGTAGATTGATTGATTTTAAGTGGACAGGTGTTTAAGTAGTGGAAATAACAAGTTGTTGTTGGTGAATATTTATTAATGGATCAAATACATTATCGATTATATTAGAAATAGCATTTCTAGTACACTGCAATTAACACAATACAAATGCATCCAAAATGTTGGACATTAGGTACTATAAATGGTGATAATGATTGATTATTTGGATGGAATGGTGTGATCGCGTCTATGCCAAGGTACATATATTTACATTTATCAGTTCTTACTTTTACATTAATTAATAGACTTATTTTTTAATACATACGGAGCGAATCCGTTGCTTTAACATTTTACATTAGCATTTCTTATAACTGATACATAACACCTAAAGAACAAGTTTACAAATTTAGTTATAAATTAACCACTTACAACAACGCGTAACAAGTAGGAATATGGCAGGGATATGACTTTCATTTTTATCATACAGTCACATTTAAATAATAATATGCCTAGTCAATTAATTAGACATTTTTTTTTAAATTTCATTCTTAGTATTTCACAACGCCTAACTGTTAACTATTAAATTAAAACTAAGTTCTACCATTAATTTTATATTGTAAACAGAATGGCAAAATCCGTAAAACGGCCCTTGAAAGTGTTACTATTTAATATAAAAGCTTTGCCAATCTATTTAATATAAAATCAATAATTTAGTTATAATTGGTAGAATTCATATCGTACAATTTTAAGCAAGTTCTGCTGAATGTAACAGCAAAAATAATTTTTTACAACTCTTACCAACTAGCTTTTGCTTTCCTAGTTTTATTGTTACAGTTAATTGAAAATCACTGCGTTACAAAAACTTTGCTGTTACCTTTTGCAACAATTAACAGCAGCATAGAATTGCAATGCTTCGGCCTGAATGCAAGAAACATTGCTGCAAAAATAACGTTAATGAGATCGCTCTTTGTTTTTATACAGGGCCTTTGTATTACATTGAATTTACAAACACGGATGCTAAAGTCGGGTTTCTCTTGGTTATAATTGGGAGCAGTATTTCTTTATAGTTGACAAATAAAACTACTTTTCAACGTTTTTTTTTAGATAGAATAACAATTTCTCTTCCTCTTTCAGAAATCTAAAACTTAAAAATAAAATATAGAGTGGCATTCAAAGGTTGAAAGTTGATTTGTGAGTACTTGCAATTTTGCTTAGTATTTCTGTTTATTTTTGTTTGAATAAGTGGTGTCTTATAGATAATAGGGGGAGGGGGGCGTGATATGTTTTCTAATTATTCTAGATCTTTACCAAGTTTTGTCTATAGAATCGAGACTCGTATTTTCTGTACAAAAATACAAAAAAAGGTACTCTTGTTGAAAGTCCCTAAATACAACGGTTTTCTAGATTTATTTTTTTGGAGAAAATCAAATTGCCAAAAATATTGCGCATATTAAAGAGGCACTCAAACCTTCATGACAACCTGTTTTTTCCACAAAACTTGAATTATCTCGAAAATGTGAATGCGGTGTATTTTTGTATGGAGAATAAGATTTTATAGTAAACAAAACTTCAAATATTGTACCGACCTAAAATATGTAGAAGAAATAATTACGTGGCCTCTTCATGTAAGACACCTCTGGTGCATTAATTTAAATAGGAATAAATAGAAATACTAAACTAAATGGAACGCGTTCAGAGATAAATTTTGAACTTCTGCCAAAATTTTCTACAAAAAGTGATTATACCGTTCCATCTTCGAAAAGCTGTAGCTCCGTAACCAAATGTGTGTTCGAAAAGTATGGAATATGGTATATATATCTCAGTAAACATCTATTTTATGGAAAAATATTTAAATTAAAGTTGTTTAGTATTTAGTTTTACATCACAGGGCAATACTTAATTATTATTTTTTTTGAAAAACAAAAGCGCAACGAATATTCTTTTTTAATGACAAGATATTCCCATATTCTACTCATTTGATAGAGATTTTGTTTCTCTTTTTAACGATTTAAAATTTTAATACATAATAAAATTTCGAAAATAACGAAAAAATTTCTTCATATTAGCAGGCCCTGAATTCAAACAACATCATAGCACAGTCTTAATTTCTTTCTTTCAATTCTATTTGATTGATAAGAGATAACAAATGGATTTTGTTTAAATTCAGGGCCTGCTAATATGAAAAAGTTTTTCGCGTTTTTCTCGGAAATTTTGTCATGTAAGGCTATACAAGTTTTATGCCATTAAAAAGAGAACAAGAATCTCTTATCAAATGAGTAGAATATAGGGGTAGCTTGTCATTAAAAAAACTGAAGTATTATTCGTTGCACTTTTGTTTTTTAAAAATATTTAATAATTAGGTATTGGCCTGTAGTGCAAATTAAATACTAAAGAACTTTGATTTGAAATATTTTTCAAAAATGGATATTTATGGATAGATATATAGCATGTTCCATACTTTTCGGACACACTGGGTAACTTGGGTTTAATCATAATTTGGTCTGAAAAGAATTCGTGTTTAAATTTATGCAAACAAGCACCCCCTGTATATGAATTTTGGTCAATACTTCTTTTTATCTGATTAAATTTTCACAGAATTATACCTTCTTTGATTTTATTATTGGGCTAAAAGGCTTTCCTAATCGTGTAAAATATTTAATTAATTTGGAAAGTGAGCTTCCCGGTTTGGTAAAATTATTACTGTTACCATTAAACTCAAGCCTCTAATTTGTTTGCCGGATTAAACATCTACTCGTACTTAGTTTGAGAAGCGAGCAAACAAATTACACGCGTAGGTGTCGGATATACCAAATTAAGGTTGTAAGAAGCTTCTAGTTTTTTTTTCGATAACCCAAATACTTTCCTGACATCTGTGTCGATTTCCGAAAAATAAGATCTTATTAAATTTCTTTGTTTGTTTCAGAAACGAATTTGAGGATGGAACTTGGCGAAAGATGTGAGTAAGGGGACATTTTAGTGTGCATAACCTACGCTGTTTCGAACAATATGACACGAACTAGGAACACCTGCAAAAAACATTTTTTAGAATGAAGCAAATCCCGAGTGTAGTCAATCTTGGATTTTCCCGGATTTGCATGATCCCGAGCAATATTTTTCGAGTATTTATGTTCCGTGTGCTAATGTTGTACTTTTGCTTTAGACTTATAAGACTATATTTTAAAATATTTGCTGCTTCTTTTTAGCAAATTCAAATTTAAAATCGGCAAATATTGTATAAAAGTGGTAATTTTTATGCTTAGATTATTTTGAATAGGTCGTTGTCGTTCGTGGAAATTTTCTTATCGTGTTTTCTCCCTTTCTGAGATATTTCATTGACATTCTACGAGGAGCAATTTAATGTAGGCTACATAGGTGTATGAATTTGATGTGAAATATAAGAGAAGAAAGGATGTTGGTTTCGTATTGCCTATTAGTCGAGTTACTTCACTTCTCGTGCAATTTTGTACTGCTTTTACCACTTATAAAAGAGCTTTTATTAACAATCTTTCCATTTCCTTTACTTTTCTAAAACTGGTTATATGAAAAACAGCCCTATAAAGCATTTTTTAAATGTTAAGGGAATATTCTGCAACGTTACTCATCTTTGTGATGATAAACGTCCAATATAAACAATGCTCACTGACCTTTAATAAATGGACTACGGCGCTTGAAACAAAAGGATTATCTGCGAGCGTAGACCTCAACGATTTCAATTTTTTGCTCGACATAACATTTTATTATTTCGACAGATCTAGTACAAAAGTACTTTTGACATTTGCTAAATGCGAATAATTTATTTTCCCAACAAGCGCAGTAGGTATCGGTTTATTGAAGGTCATGATACCATTTTGAAAAATATCGTTTTCCGGTTAATAAGGCTCTCAGAAATTTTAATACATTTTAACAATAAATCGCTCACAAACAGACGTTTGAGCTTTGAGTGTACCTATATAGGAATATTCATAAGTTTAGCATAAATTTCCTAACGTTTACAAAAGAGCCAAATCAAACGATTTGCCCTTAACTAGAGATCTAAAATCGATGCTACATGAATCCGCTGCAGCGTAGAAAAATGCAATTAGTGACGAAGTCTAAAACGAAAGGCAAACGTAATAAATCACTAGTGCGGGCTACAACACTAATGGCTTTCGTCATTTGATCTGGCATATCTGACAAAAATTTGCTAAAAAAGTTTAAAAAAAGTACTGGATGAGCTTTGTAGGTTTCTAGAACCTCGCAGATAGTAGTAAATGATGAGTCGAAGCTTAACTTCACTGAATTAAGGGAGAACTTTGACTATCGCTGAAATCCAACGTGTAGTACATATCCGTGGTGTCGAGGGAGGGTAAGCTGCGACTTGGGGTGGCCGTTGGCGCCTTGTCCTTTCCGCTAAACCATTCACTAGACATAAATTGAATAATGTATGTTACGATTGAAACGACACTCTGTCAATCTGAATTGTTTAGGATAGCCATGAAAAAACTCTATCTGCACAGAAACTCTGAAACGGTTCTTGCTATCTGCGCCGTGGCCAAAAAAGTATGCAAGAAAAATGTTTTTATGCTACACGCTTTTTTATTGCGAGCTTAGTATAAGAGCGGTAGTAAACATTTTTGTCGGATATATCGTCCTTCTAGCTGAACCAACCTGTATCATTTATAGTTTTCCATTCTTCCAAATCAACTTTTGATTTTACCTGCCATTACAGAAAACGCGGGGTTAAGTCCGGTTACCTAGGGGGCAAGCAACGGATCTTCTGCGACCAATCGATTGGTTTCCATTAAGACTAATATCTAAATAAAATTTGATATGATCTGTTTATAATGTTTTAATATGAAGTCGAGTTTGGCGACCTAGGTCGTCAAACTTTGTTTTCCCAAAAATCGGAAATACCATACAAGATTAAATTTGATATTCAAATTTTTTACCATTTAACGAACTTTCTCTATCTTCAAAAATAATAAAGTTAGCAATGGTGGACAAGTTAAATTTGGTACCTTGTATTGTTGATTAGGAGATTAATGTACACATCTCCATTCTATTTATTATATTGGGCTTTATAATGTATTGGTCCTACAACAGTGAGGTACGTGATAAATTCTTAAGGGTACGTCTCCAAAATTTATGGCGGAGGTAATAATTAGAGCGTGATTAGACTGTTGCATTTACGGGAGGGTGTAACTCTGTAAGATAGCGTTTCTAAACCCATGCTTATATGAACGTTTCCTAATGTTTTTTGATCAGCTATCTGTGTTCAATTGTTTGTTTGTTCATAAAATGTTATTGGGGTGATTTAAAGAACTTTAGAAAATAAAAAGTATTTTATGACAAAACTTTGAGAAACTCTGGTCTACAACACCACATAGAACATTTAGTGACAATCAATGTATTATCTATAATTGTTTGTTCTTCTATATACACCTTGATTTTACGTTTCCTAACAGAAAGAAAAATGGGGAAGTTCGGCCTAGGCGTATTTTTAATTAACAATTGTAACGATTTCAAAAAACTAAATATAAAAACTGAATCAAGAACATTCGTAAGAAAATGATATCGATATATTGATATTTTTCGTCTTAACTCTCGAAAATGTAGAGGACCATTAAAAATGTATATTCACCAAACTGCCGCTCTTATGTAGGCGCTGGGAATTTTTGTTTTGATATATCGAAATTGATATCGATCTGGATTTTTGAAAAAATTCGATATATCGAATGTATTCGAAGTATCGGTAATATCGATAATAACGGTATTTTTATCAATATCGCCCAGCCCCACTCTTACGTGAAGCTGACAATAAGAAACTGCTATCCGTTGATTCACCCTGTATAAGTCATATTAACATTAGCCTTAATTTAATAAGCCTGTTTATTGGACGCATTAAAATATTCTCATGTATTTGAAAACGTAGCCTTATTATTTAATTTATTTTTTCTAGTTCGTTAGGTAATAGACACTTTATTTCACTGGTTTGAGTTAGGTAATGAACTCCATTATTGCACTTAGTGAAATAATGAAATCATTTAGTCACAAAATCATAATTTCAAATGTACTTTTGTATTTATTCGAACGAAAGTAGAAAACATTGTGTGCAAAACGTAAGGAAAATGAGTGACTATGTCACATGTGATTACAACACTCGCCTAGCGGCTCGTGGTGCAACTTTCACATTCATGCAGTAATAATCATCCTCATTTCCTTAATTGTTACATCAATCTATTTTGACATTTCTTGCTGCTTTCTTATCTTACGTCATGTCTGTAATTTATTTTAATTTTTATCTTATTTATTTAAAAAAAATGAGTTGTAATTTAATTTTAAAAATGTTTTATGTTGCGTTGTTTTTTAATGAATAAACAAAATTAAATACCGTTTAGAAAAGCAAGTCAAAATTGAAAACGTTGTTGCGTCTTTGTTTTATACACGCAGCTATTATTCCACAGGCGTTTGTTTGTATTATATTTTTAAATTTAAATTAAAAATCTATTATTTAAAATAAATACAAGATAAAAATAAATTGTAAACATGGTCAACATAAAATAGTAGTAAGGAAAAAAAAACAAGATCGATTTGGGACTTGAACTGGGGTCACTAGATTACAAGCCCACACCTTTACCGCTAAACCAAATCACCGTTTAATATTTTTTTCATTGTGTGAGTTAAATGAATCACGGTTGCTAACTGACATTTATCATGCACGTTTGTAAAATAAAATAATTTACAATGCTAATTGTGGTAAAATAATAAACTGCGCAACTATGACAATAGCTCCGCAATTAGGAAACTAATCATCGACGCGCTTGTTTTATAGGCGACTGCGATTAAGTTTTTATTTAATCGCTCTGTATAAATCGTTTGATTTAAACTACGATTTAAATACTCGCACCCCAATCCCACAGTCCTAAATTAAATTAAAAATTGTATTTGTGAATTCCCTTACATTCTTTCAAATAAAAGTGTAATGAATTGTAATGAACAAAATAGCTAAAACAAGTGCTGACTTGTTTTGTGAATAAATAAAATCAGAGCGTAAAATAACTATTTTCTTTTATCAAGCATCTGCTTTGAAAAAGGTGCGACAAACATTGTGATAAAGGATTTTCACTTAAGAATAAACACATTAAATCCTTATCTTTGTAAAAACACCCAAAGGATCACTATTGTAAATATCGTTGCTGTCTTTGTCCGATAGATATCCTCTCAGGACTTAAAAAAAGCGACAGAAGAAAACAAAACAAAAAATAATAAAACCAATCACAAGGAAAACTTTTATTCCTAACGCTATGTACGAGGATGGGATTGTATTTTGGATAAAATATTTTGCTATTACACCTTGTATTATGCACAACGCTTGGTTTGTCAGAAAAATTTGCAGAAGCCCAAGAAAAGCTTTCTAAAATTAACGGTAAACTGAAATATTCTGCTGGAACTTGTTAAGATGAAAATAGCTAGTTTTTTGGGTTAAATATGCTTTTTCGCTTAAGGGCAGGACTGTCATTTTATTCACTAGCGAAACAAGAATGAATTTTAGAAAAAGGGGATGCATCTGAATTGTTATCCCAGTGACGCATGTTTCAAAACCATTCCCACTGAAAATAAATTGACGGAAAATGTAATAAGCTTCGTGTTATGAGAATTAACCGATGGCAGAATTATAATTAAACAAGTAAACAGCAGCTCTAGGGAGTAAAGACTTTCAGCGCGTGTTCGATCTTGCCTACCAGAGATTTACTTCGTCTGCGTTTGCTCTCTTATCTTAGATTCGCATCTCCGAAGGGTCATATTCACATGTATAAACATAAATAAGCTTTATATCTTAGATAAGTATAAATTGCAGAATTGAAAGTTCTCAAGTCACTGGAAAATTCATCGCAAAAGTGAGGTTTCGCTAGCGGCTAGTTGTAAAAGCGTAAAATAAGGACGGTCGTAAATAAAACCCCTACATTTCGGGATCGAGCGGGTAAAATTGTTAAAAAATATATAAGCTTATAACTCACGTGTACAAACAACATGAAAAGGGGTCGCAATTTTGTGAATTCAAAAGTTATTTCTGTCCAAAGTCAAAGCCTATTGTATGCATGCTGTTATTGCACTGCTGTTTTGTCACGACTCGGTCAATTTGAAGATGCGTCTGTTGTACACATCAGTTATGCAGTACCACAATATTACAATATAATTGTCGTTTATATACACAGAATAATAATAGAAGTTCAAATTCAAAGAAAACCGTCGAATATGCACCGCTTTAAAACGTATTTCCAAGTAGTTATATATCAAAGAACTTCATATTGTACAGAAATCTAAAGGAAATGCGTAAAGCGAACGAGTTTTCTTTTGTAAAAGATTTGAAAAATTTAATCAAATATGAAATAACATTAATTTTTATTAATACAACTGAGAATTTAACTTCTAAATTAGAATTCGCCTACGAGCGTCTCTATTTCTAGACACCCCTAGACAATAGCCTACCATTCTCATCAGGTTAGTCTTGAAGTACTAAAAAAACAGAAATTTTGTGTCGGAGGCATAAAAACACGCAACGGTGTTATTATTATATATTTTTTCAGCACTACAGGCCATTGAGTCCCTCGGCTTGGTCCTATTCACTCCAGGTTTGTTCGCTATGTTCCGGAGGGTAGTGGGGCCCTTTGGGTTTTTAACCACTACGCCCCCTCAGCTTACGCCAAACCCTTGGCATTACATTCACTCGTCTATTTGCTTATCCATCTACACTTTGAGGGGACTTCCAACCCCTCTAACGACGGTCAAGGTATTAGCTTGACGGTCGGGACCGACTATTTACGTGCTCATCCGCAAGCACGAGGCGCCGTGTTTTGCGCGGCTTTAGGACACCCGAATGGCCATCCTGCCCGCGCCCGGGACATCCGATTTGATTTGAAATATTTATTCAAATATGAAATCACATTAATTTTTTTTAATACAATTGAGAATTTAAGTTCCAAATTAGAATTCGCCTACGAGCGTCTCTATTTCTAGGCACCCCTAGGCAATAGCCTACCATTCTCATCAGGTTAGTCCTGAAGTACTAAAAAAAAAAAACAGAAATTTTGTGTCGGAGGTATAAAAACACGCAACGGTGTTATTATTATTATTATATTTTGGAATAAATTTAATTCGCACCCCTTATTTGATTTGTATTACAGAGGCAGCTCTGTGGTGTGAATATATCCAATTATGTCTATCTGAAAAGTTAAATTTCCAGAAAGTTTATGTCCGTTTCAAACGCGTTGTTTTCCAAATAAAAGCAGCGCTTGAAAAATACATTTTGCATTTATTTTAGGGTGATTCTATAAAACTAAGAAATGCAATGAACGCGAAATGAAGCAAAAATCGCATTTTAGCTAAAACGATTTAATGATTGTCCTCCTTGAAAATACTTTTTTGAATTTTGTAATTACAGCTGAAATTTACAAAAACTATTTTTACAATTTTTAAAATGGGAATTTTATTTATTATAATTGCAATACTTGCATTGGTACATTATTATAAGACATCTTTAAAAATATTATGTTGAAGAAACACATCAATTATAAGTGCCGCAGTGGCGTAACTTCAGATTTTGCGCCCGGGGGCAAGATACCTGAAGGGCCCTGGCCCAATCCTCAAAAAGAACTTCAATAATAAAGTAATTGATAATAAGAACAATTTCAAAAAATTATTTGTAGTAAATAAAAATAAATATATTAAAGCCGTGTCTAATTTAGATAAACAAATCTTAAATTTTCTGAAGTTTGGGTCGGCACCAAAAAGCGTGGGTGTTGTGTTATTACTAAATATAATCTCACTTCAGTATTTTCTATTGTATAAGTACATACTTACTTACATGGAATTTAAAATAAATTTTTGTTGAATATAAAAATAAAGACTGTCGAAAACAAAAATTTTTTATGAAAAAACTATGTAATAGAGAAATAAAAAAAATAAAAACTCGTGGCAGGACCCCTAAGGCCTCGGGCGCTGGGGCTGTTGCCCCCTCTTCCCCATGGTAGTTACGCCAGTGATAAGTGGCGATAGTGATTTAGATTTACTATAACCGTCTCTTTTATTGAAATTCTTTAAAAATCAATAATTTTATTTAAAACTATTCGTTTACATGAAAACAAAGCATTTCAGCATTATTCGTTGATCAGTGCATGTTATCGTATTCACTATTTCTAAATTTGCTTGGTGCTTAAATAAGTACTCTAGTTTTTGTGGGCAACGAGTTTTAGAGTGATGCGTAATTTTCGAGACTGTTTTGATGCATATGGTTTGGGAAGGCGACAAGCTCTGTTGTTAGCTGAGATCCATCAGGGTATAAAGTAAACTAACCCCTTTATATGGCCTAATTATGTCATAAGGACCTCGAGGCTGTTGGAGTTTCAAAAAGTCAAAGCAACCCATATCTCCAGTACAAATTGCGAGAAGGAGAGAATAGTAAACATTTTTCAGGTCTCAATTTTCTGATCAGTGAGTGATGTTGAAGGATGGCTAGAATTTCTAACAATGCCAGTGGGAACGTAATTAAATACAGGGTGAACAGAAAATCGAAGGTATGGAGTAATGGTCCCGCTGACGTCAATATTGATTTTATTAGAAAATATCTTAAATAAAAGTTGTCCAGTAAAAAGTATAGGCTTCAGTTTAGAGCTACCATTTTAAATTTTTACCTATATCTGATTGAAGACATACCGGCATTTTTTCAAATAGAACCCTTTCTTCTTTTCTTTGTTTGGATACCCTTATCTGGTAAATTTTGAAATAAAAATTTAAAATTATTACGCAGTATAAAGTTTATTCGTGTTTAACCAATTAATAAAAGGGGACCTGGACACAACGGCCACCTGAACACAACGACATTTGCCGTTGGTCTGAGGTATCTGTTGTATCCACTTAGATACCCTTTTTTCAAGTAAAATTGCTTCAATTTTTTTTAATATTATTCTGTCAATTTTTGCTATGTGATAGTATAAAAGTTTTATATCATGGAACTATAACGTTACAGTACAGAAAATTTTGGAATGTTGCTAAACTAGCTCATTAGGCAATAAACAACTTTTATTAAGAATAAAATTTGATATTTTTATAGTTTAGGAAATAGAAGAAAGGGTAGCACTTTTGAAAACTTAAAAAAGAATATTTTTTGTTCTGTTTTCATAGCACACCTCTTTTAATTTGCAATTTATAAAAAATTAATCACAAAAACACGAAAAACCATAGCTATTTTAATATTTGGTATACAAACTTTTATATCATACTAAAAGAGATTAATTCTGCATTTGATGGAATTAAAAAGACTGGGTATTCTATTTGAAAAATAAAAGTTATTGAAGTTTTGCAAAATGGACATTAAATTATGAACACCCCATGTAATAATCTGCTGAATAATTTATAATATGTTAATAGGCTGTGTAAAATACTTTATTATCCGGAATAAAATGTAAAATTGCAATAATATACAGAGTGTTGTTTATAATATAACGTACAGGGATAAATAAACACTCACAGGGTTGCCACTGAGGTCATTACTTCTACTACTAAATCATTTTATCAGCATTTTCAAATTGGTGTTGTTCCTTCGAAAAAAAAATTGCTTTCGATTTAGAATTACCGCCGCCATAACTTTTTGTTATTACTTTCCTATACCTTCAGTATAGGGGGTACATCTGTACCTACAACGTTATAACTATACAAAATTACACTTTTGCAAATACGGCAAGTATTAATATCTAGTATGTGGAAGTTCACTCGAAGCTTTTTTTTCAGCTTTTTTTTCAGCTTTTTTTTCAAGCTTAATTTAAAAGCTTATTTCAAAAGTTTATTTCCCTGATACATTTTTGATATACTCCCGCATGTCAAAGCTCATAGAAATCGAACCATTCGATTGGAATTAATGGAATTATGGAGCGCACATTCCCATTACTCACCCACAGACCATCAAAATGGCAGCCGCTACAATTTTTTGAAAACTTTGATTTTAGCGTCATATTACTTAAACACAAGTACGGTACAAATTTTCTATCGTAATTACACAATGTTATTGAAAACAAAAATTTTAGTAAAGCTAAAAGCTATGAAGTTATATATATATTGCTGTGTATTTTAATGTCTAATATTTATTTTCATACTTTAAACTAAAAATTAAAACTATTTTCTTATATTTTATTAAAAAGGGTATTAAAATTTGTATAGTTACAAAATTTCTTCGTGGACATGTAGAATTTCGATTTTCCATGATAAAGTATTTTGATAATGTAATGAGTATTGTGGTTTTGTTTCCCCAATTCATGATAAAAATGCTTACAATTTAAGCTAATATTTTCCAGGATGCAATTCCTAAAATAAATATGTCAAAGTCAATAAATTTAAATAACAATATAGAATTAAAGGATAAATGAATGGGTTATGCTTTTCAAATTTATGTAAAAAAGCATAAAAAGAACATGATAAAGTAATTTAATTGACACGAATGTGCATAATTTAAGAAGAATTTAAATTGTTTTGCAATAAAAAAAATGTTTATGTAAAATAAGAAGTGAAAAGGACATGTTTAGTAAGTTATTGTGACGCGAACTGTATATAAACTTATTAAGTGATATTTATTTAAGGCGTTAAACAACTGAAAGTGTTTATGTAAGATTAGGGGTGAAAAGAACAATTTTGTATAATTTAATTCTGACGCATACTGTATAATTTAAGTTGGGTTTTATGTTGATTTAATGTGTTTGATGCGTTAATTTAATTTATGTTGTTAAAATAACATGTTTGTTTATTTAGAGTAAAAACACCCTGTATATTCTACTTTTGGTCGGGACAGTATATTCTGCTATTATATTTATTTAATTTAATACGCAAATATTTAAATTAGGTCAAGGTTGTAAGAAAATAAGCCAGACACTTTGTGGTGATATATTCAGATTAAAAAGTGGTAACAAGTCAATGACCTCAGATAAAAGTTGTAAACCAAGGGTTTAGTTTAAATTAGTTGATGTAATCAAGATTTTAAAAATTTGTTATTAATTTTAAAAATTGTAAAATCTAGCTATCAAGTATTTAGATTTTTTAGTAATCAATTTAATAAGAAAAAATTGTAATTAATTATAATTTTAAGGGTGAGTTTTATAGGTGAGTATACCTTATAAACAAACACATTGATCTCTATGCATTATAATATTAAGGTCGAATGTTGGAAATTCCAGAATTATAAAATTAGGGGATCGAGGCTAAAAAAAAGTCAACTTCGTCGAGATTAAATTTAGGTAAAACAATGGATGTAAGTGTGACATTTATGTAATTAGTTATTAAGGTTGAATTTTGAATATTCCTAGAATTAGGATAATTATTACGAGGCTATTTGTAATAGTTTTTCCGTTTCCTGTTTGGCAGCATCTTGTAAAAAGAAGGTACGCGTCTTAAATGCGTCCCTAATAAAATTAATTAAATTAGTGGTAAAAGTGATAATTAAGTTGTAAAAAGTGTAACAAAATAAAATAATTAATATGTTCTTTTAATTAAAGAAAAATTGTTTAATTTCGTCGAATAAAATAAAAGTTATTAATTAAATAAAATTTTGCAATAAAAGCTTGCTTACATGAGCACTACTACGCCATGAAAAATTGTTTCAACGAAATTCCTGAATGTTAGTGCGGAGGGAGATCTGTATACATCTAAGTTTGACGGATTGAGTCAATTGTATCTGCAAGCGAAATTAAAAAGGATAGTAACGTATCGCCAAATAATTTGGTAATGGATAAATTTACCACAGTATTGAAAATTATAAAGAAAATTATTATTAAATTTGAAATTATTCAAATGAATTATGGAGAAGGGATTACATACCTGCGTAGTGAAATAAATTTGTTTTGAACTGTACGTGATTATCATCGAATTACACTCACCAATGGGCTACAAGTAAATGGATCGTGACAAGGTGCATTAGGAAATGCATACTGATTTTGGGACCCGCGCAGTTAAGCTGTCAGGATAGGAAAAGAAGTCATACGGAGTAAGGGAAAATTCTTTTGAGAATAATTTATTGGAAAGCTAAGTGGTAGTTTAAGTTTTTTATTCTAGATTTTATGATTAAGAAATTAAAAAGAAAATTTATAAGTGTTACTGTAAAGTTTATTATAAAATGTTTGGTCTTGTACATTTATTATAATTTAATTGCGTGCTGGAAAATAGGGAAGACACGAAACAAATAATTTATATTATCAATCAAATTTAAACCCTTAGATGTTTAAAATCAAGAGTTTCATTTTAAGAAATTATTTAATAATAAATTAAAAGAGTCTCATGTTTAAAAAGAATTTCTCACGCTACAAAGAATTTTTCATATTTATAAACAAGTTAAAATAAGTTTGAAATGCAAGTCATTTATTTATTAAAAACAATAATAAATTTCATTATTAAAAATTTAGAACCTAAATTAAAACACACAGCATTTATGTTTATTTCTGAGCTAGCTAATATAGGGGCATTTGTTTAAATTAATTAAATTTAAAATGAACAGCGATTTAAATAGTAAAAAAGTAGAAGAGTTCCAAGAAGTTAAAAAGAAAAGAGGAGCAGGAGTAAAAGTTTTAAATGGTAGGAATTTTTATAATTAAGAATCCATATTACACAGCATAATTTATGATCATCCCAACGTGGGGCTATTTGAATTTATTAATTTTCAAGATTATGGGTTTAATAATTAAGAATCCATAAACACAGCAATATATATTTTCAAGTGTTTGAAAATTATATTGCTCAAAAACTGGCTACACATTTTTTTTCAATTTTGTAAGCTCAGAGCTGGGAGCGAATCAAAGTTTCAAAAAAGTGTTATTCAAAAATTGTCCACGCGATTTTTTAATAATTATATAGGCTAATAGAGCTAGGAAGAATGAGCTATAATTTACTTTGTGTTGCAGTCCACTAGTTTGTGACTCCTGAATTTTTGAAAATCGCAAATTAATGTCCCTAAGCAAAGCATAAGTTTAAGTGAGTCTAAGCTGTATTGGTCCGCCCGTGATCGGTGTGGGGTAGTGTTTCTCTCCGGTCGGCGTGCAGGGAGACTGCATAGCTAGTTCTGTCCGCATTTGGTAGCCCGTACATATACACTGTGTCTATAAAGTTACCCCCCCCCCCCCCAACTAACTTTTGAACGACTTGATATTTTTCAACAAAATTTGGTCTGCTGTAATGGGAAATTAAATACTATTTTTCAGACCATATTAAAATTTTGTATCATCCAAAATGGCGACTGGGCGCATTTTGAATTTTTTTTTAAATAGAAAGGGGGTCGAGTGACACCTCATTGGAAAGGTCTTTTAGTTCTACGTCTGATCCTAGAGTTTCGAAGAAAAATATTCAGCCATGACAAAATGACAATGTTTGAAGATAAAAAAGTCTATTTAAAAGAAACTAAGAATTAAAGCTTAAATTAATTGAATTAAGTGTTCGAAATGTTTACCATTCACTTCTTGGCACATAAAAAGTCGGTTATGAAATTTCTGCCTTACATTTTCATACGTTTCTGGAGTGATATTTCTGCAAACTTCTGTAATGCGTTCTTCAATTGTTTCTGCACGGGTTCTGTACACTTTCAATTTCAGATATTCCCATAGAAAAAAATCTAAGAAAGTTAAATCTGGGGAGTGAGCCGGCTATTCTACAGGCCCCCGCCTACCAATCCATCTTCCAAGAAAATGTACGTTGAGAAAATCAGAGACCGGCCTATAATAATGAGGCGGCGCACCGTCTTGTTAGAACATAACGTTTTCAATATTATTTCCAGCCACCTGAGTTATTTCTGGGAAAATTTTGTACTGCAAATGAAAAAGTGGACTACTGGATAAAAAAATCAAAACAATTTAGAATTGAGTTAGTCCATTTGTTTAAAATCCGCCATTTTGTTATGGCTCAATATTTTTCTTTGAAATTCTAGGATCAAACGCAGAACTAAAAGACCTTTCAAGTGAGGTGTCACTCGACTCTGGATAAAAAAATCAAAACAATTTTGAATTGAGTGAGTCCATTTGTTTAAAACCCGCTATTTTGTTATGGCTAAATATTCTTCTTTGAAACGGTAGGATCAGACGCAGAATTAAGAGACCTTTCAAATGAGGTGTTACTCGATCCCCCTTTCTATTTAAAAAAAAACTTTAAAATGGCGCCCAGCCGGCATTTTGAATGATACAAAATTTAATTTTTGGCTAAAAAATAGTATTTAATGTCCCATTAAAGCACACCAAATATTGTAATAAAATATCAAGTGGTTCAAAAGTTGGTTAGGGGGGTGGGGGTTACTTTATAGACAGACGGTATATTATTCAAAATTTTACAGACAGATTTTATTTGGTCATTAGATGTAAACATTGAAATACTCTTGAAAACATGATCAGTTACAATATCTAAAGTATAGGAAAGTCCAGGCGAAGTACTTCGCTCGTTTTTTATGGTGTTTTGGGAATGCGTTCAAAAACTGATTGAAAGGTGTCAGCTGCAATGACTTTTATTTTTTATTAGCCGTGCTTGCTGGTGATCAGGTGTTTTAAGTTTATTATAAAAATTAAAACAATTATTTAATCACTAAAATCAGCCAGAAAGGTCATTATTTCGTCAGCAGTAAGTATAACTGGTAATAATTTTAGGTTATGCACAGTATAGCAAATAATTTTTCTTTTAACAATTTTAGAAAACAATTTCGCACTAATAACTCACCCTGCATACTAGTCTAGTCTATTCTGCTACAAAAATACAGTTGCAATTTAAAACAGTATTTATTTTGTCACCTTCGCTAGGATAACTGTATAAAATAAAAAAGTTGGTATACGGCCACTTTAATATGAATAACACTGTATAGTGTTTATTATAACCTATTCATTGGCTTCTCATAGAGAAACTAGAAAGAAAGCCCTCGAATGTCGTTCGTTGTTGGTAAGAACCTATTAGCGGTTAATGATGCATGCGCTGTTCGTGACATTAACAAAGGGAATCTCTTGTACATCCGAAGTTAATTGCATAGAATGGAGAGCTGTTATGGAAGGTACTCACCTATTGGTAGCAGTAGGTGGTTCCGGGGCTCGTCGGCCTTTGCAAATCCAAAGTGGATACGCTCGCAACATAAAACGCTTGTACGTTTTGTTCACTCGGCAATGACAAACCGTCACCTGTATTGACAGATCGTATTAACAAGACTGATTGAGTTCATTTGGTTTGTTAAATTAATTAGGCTTGGAAACGGTAGACGCGTTCTACGCTTCCACTCCAATGTTTCGATTCTAACAAACCCAGCTATTTGTAGATTGAAAGAAGTTTACGTTCAACTTGAAAAAGTTTCGGAATTTACTGTTTAATTAATTAGATTTTTAATTCGCCTACATGAAAAACGTATCAATTCGAGTGCGGGGCAAAAATCGTTCCTAATTTCGGAAGTGTAAGAACAAATTACCGAAAAAATGAGGCTGTTTGTTAAAAAAAAAGTTTCGCTTAACATCAATTTGATTTTGCAATTTAAATTTCAATTACCAAACTTAAAAGGAGCTACAAAACTGAGCTTGTTCTTAAACAGCATTTCCGGCACAATCTTTGTGATACGAAGCTGGGGACTTCTGGTAAAAATACATCTGGGATAAATGAAGCCCTTATCTTGACAATGTGTTTTCTTTTACTTTATCTAAATCTACATGAGTACTCACAATGAGGGCCACGATGACAAAGGCACACGCGAGGGTTCCCGCAGCGATGTAAACATTATGCAGATGATCGAGATGAATCGAAATGGGCATTTGTAAATCCAATTCATTATCTTTACTGATTGAATCCGTGTTCGTGATCGTCTCCACTACAAATTCATCTATCAAAAAATGCTCATTTTAATTTTAAATACTCATTTCCAAGATAGTAAAAAATAAGAAAATTAATTTACTCTGAAACAAAATGAAAAATTTAATGTTTCTTCTTACGTTTGATTAAGCAAATCAAGCGGAATTAATTAATTTTACGATCTCAAAAACGAGTCGTAAAGTTCACGAGCACGCCGATGTATAAAATTATTTGCTTCTTATTAGTAAGGGAGGTTTCATGACTATATTAAAAAGGCACAAACACATTTTGCAGCATTACCTACCTTCACACGTTTTACCGGTGTATCCTGGCCTACAGGCGCAGTAAAAGGAATCCATGCTACTCCAGCATGTACCTCCATTTGTGCACGGGTTCGTGCTGCATGCCTGAAAACATAATACCAAAATTCTTTGGCACATTCTTTTAACATAAGTTTACCATTCAGTCTACCACTTTGACGTTCAAACTAATGAAACTTTCGTGAAAGTCATAAAAAATTTAAAAAAATGAAAAAACGCGGTTATTGTTCGCACTTTTTAGGTTTTAGATTTGAAAGCCGTAATTAATTATAAGGGAATATTATTTTATTTTTGGCGACGCACGAATATCTCTTGCCGTGCCCCTAATTTACATTTACTCGTTTCCGACAGCGAGAAGTAAGCAGATTTATGTATTACGCGTAAAAAATGAGACACTTCATAAATGACAAGCAGGACTTGAAACAGGATGAAACATTACAAACCCGGCATGCGAAAACTGGAATCATGGCATGCTTAAATAATAATTCGACGAATACAAAATTTTAAATGCATGTAGAATATCAAGCGCTGGTGGAGAGCTTTGCCTTATTACATACAGAAGGGCAGCTTTTGAAGTCCATGGTTGGAAAACAACAGCCGCTAAATTGGGAAAATACGGATTAACAACTTATGATCTTCCCAAAGTTTTGCAGAATTACAGGCAGTCGCAGAAAATTAAAAGTATTTGCAGATTTTTCCGGTGGGCCAACCCAGGGGAGGTTGGGCACAAATTTTACTTTCTCATACCTTCGGTATAGGGAAGTATTGATTTCATAAACATTTTCGAAATCTAGATTTTAACGGAAATACATGTTTTGGAGCTCAAAGAACCCAAAATAGGGTTTTCTAAAAAATGTCTGTCTGTGAGTGGGTGTATGGAGGGGGGGGGGAGGGTGACGCCTTTAAAGACGAAAGTACGGGATCGGTTGTGATGACATTTTAAATCATGAGGTACATCGAAAATTGTAGTGTTAGTTAAGCTTTTTAAAGAAATTTGAAACCGAAACGGAAGTTAGACATGTTTTTTTGGTAGCGTTTTTTTTTGCAAAACTAAATTATTTTAATTTCAGCACGGGATCCGAGAGAAGAACTTAAGGCAAATAGAAAACTTTTTTACCGAACTCTCTAGCTTCGAAATCGCGCCCGCTACAACTTTATGAAAATCTCGACTTTAACGCCCATTATCTCAAAAAGTAGGGGTCTGATCGGGATCAGCTACAACTTGTTCAAGAAGCCTTTCTTGTAGTATACGATGAAGAAAAATCAATTTTAAAAATCCGAAAACGATTGCAATTGCGCTGCTTCAAAATTTTGAAAATTTCCAAAAAAATATTTATCAAAAACTGCCCACACGATATTTTATAAACTTTGTGATCCGATAAAGCTTGCAATAAACTACAAATTTGTTTTTAACTAATCTTCCAAATGTTACTCTAACGCCTTCCAGGAATTTTTGAAAAATTTGAAATTGATTAATTATTCAAAAACGCAAACGCCATATCGTTATAAACTTTTATCAGTTCGATAGACTATCTGAAGTACTTTAGAAATTTACTCCATAAATTTTCAACATTTACATAAAACTGTCAAAACTTTCGTAATATTGTAAAATTTACAAAAATTTTAGTAAATTTGAAGAAGGTCCCGTAGCCGTTGCCTGACAGCTTCTTTAAAACCGCTTTTTTGGTTTTCTGTAGACCCAAAACATGTATTTCCGTCATAATCTATATTTCGAACATTTTCATGAAATCAATACTGAAAGTAAAAAGCTGCTTCTGTTCCCAAAACTATCGAAACTCCCACCAACTTTGTTGAACCTGTTTCGCAGAAAGTACAGAAATGAACTTTCCAGGATCGCTAATTAAATTAAAAAGTTGCTATAGCAACATTAGTAACTAGTTTAATTTGTACAGTAATTGAGCAAAATTGACATTTCTGTTAGTCCACTGATAAACACGTTTCATTCTTATTTGTGAAGCTACATTCTTCACGTTTTTTAAATTTATTTTTAAGCATTGAAACGTCTGTTCGATATTTCTTTTGTATGTTGTCAACACAGAAAACTACAGTTGTAACTTCGGACACACCCACACAATTTACAGACTCGAATTCCCACCAGGTACAGGTTTATAGATCATCCTCCGAACTGCCGTCAAAAACCTTACGGGAGTTGAACTTATAGCAGCACTCTGGTCCACATTTCTGATTTCTGGTCTGGTAAATAGAGTCTTATAGTGTCCGATTCCCATGAGAAAGTCCCTGGAAGGAATGCTATACGTCATTTCCATAGACACAGCCTCGTTATGGTAACAGTAACCAAAGTATTCTTTTGGGAATCGCATCATCCTTGTATAATAAAATTAAGATATTTGTGGGTTTAGTGAACTCTACACACCTCATTTCCATTTTTGTTAGTCTCAACTTGCGTTTTATTGATTGTATTTGATGTTATTCTAAAGTAATAATAATAAGACGTCTCTTTCTGAAACGCTTTCAGTCGTATAATTGTCTTGCAATCAGGCTTGTTCCAGTTAGAGAAATAATTTCATCTAAATGGGATTGTTAAAATTTAATCAAACACGTTAGACTTGTTTTAAATTATCTATGTAATTCCAGTTCTTATTCGCGATGTTTTAATTAATATCTACTTTTGATATTTCGCAATTCGATCTTTGGTAGTACAAATGATTTTAATTTAAAGATAATCCGAATACAAATGAATTAAAGCGCGGGTACAGAACAAACTAAGTTGTATTAATTGGATGTAGTAGACCGAAATTTTAGTTATGATTCATGGATTTCGATATGTTTTAGGAAGATTATTTTGGGATATTAACCGGAATCCTGACAAGTGGCTCATGCCCATTTGCATGCCTAAATAGCGTTCAAATCCAGTACAAATCCGTCAAACCGCACTTGCTAATTGCATATTGAATATGCATGAAGTCCCTGAGCTCAAGGCGACATGCAAATTGTCATTTTTTAGTGAGATGTACCGCACATTTTTCACTTTCAAAGATTACAAATTTCCGACAGGAAACGACGATCTACCGATCGGAATAAAAAGTTGTTATATCTCTTCATTATATGCAAGAAATCTTTTATTGATTTCCTGGGGGATTTCCAGCCGGAACCGACGGATTATTTTTCGATCAACAATTGGTCTTATTTTTTTGGTTGCAACTTATTTGCTTTAGTACGCATTACATGTCTTACAATGAATTGGAAACGAAAAGGGTCTTAAAAGTATTCCAATTTCTCGAAAGAAACCTGGAAGTGCTTTCATATAAAAGGTTTCTGACGTCTTATAGCTCCTGAGATTTACTCACGGCCATTACGGAAACATTAAAAATTGTATGAAGCTAATAAACCCTTTAATTTATTTTCAGTCAGGGTGAGGGCGAGAAATGTCGGGGAAGGGTATTGGATTCATTAAGCGTAAAAATAAAGAGAGAAACACCACCTACAATTGGAAGCGGAAGAAGATAGCTTTTTTGGTATTAACTCGTTTAAGCTTCATAGGCGCCGATTCCACGAGGGCTCGAATTACCATTTTTTACGCCCACTAGTTTTACACCGAAATAATTTTGATCGGATAAATCGTTTATCTCGTCCCAATCGCCGCGCCAATGGAAATGATTCCTTTTTTAATTTACAATGGCAAAGTGACCAAAAGAGTGGGATGGAGAGTGGTCTAGATAAAGCCGATCACTATTTCTGTATAACTATTTTTTATTTATAATCCAAAGTTGCTACTCTGTACGGTCTCTACCTGCTCCTGCAATTCGAGCCCTAACCTAACCCGACCTGATACCCTAACGCAAGCTAGTCCCGACAATTTAACTCACCGCAACTTTACCGTCCTTCGAGTAATGGTTTTATGGAGCGAGGTGATGAATCTTCCGCCGTATCTTCTAAACGGCGCGGATCCTAAAGAGCAACGTCTTGAGCAAAGGATGCTCCGGAGCCCGCATGTAGTTACGCGAAAAAAAATAATCACAATTTATTGTTTAAAATCTTTTTCTTTAAATTTACAACGGCATGCAGTTTGACCGAAAGATTGGGATAGAGATTAGTGTCGATAAAGCAGAAAATTTCGTGTATGTGAATTTACACTATTTTATTTTTAAAACAAGAGTTTTACTCAACAATATTAATTCATATTATCGATTGACGTAACTATTTTTTTTTTAGTCCAAAGTTGCTTCTCTGAACGATCCCTAACTTCTCCTGCAATTCGAGCCCTAACCTAACCCCGACGTGATACCCTAACGCAAGCTAGTCCCGACAATTTAACTTACCGCAACCTTACCGTCCTTCGGGTAATGGTTTTATGGAGCACCGCCGTATCTTCTAAACGGCGCGGATCCTAAAGAGCTGGTCTTGGGCAAAGGATGCTCCGGAACCCGCATGTAGTCACGCGCAAAGAAATAATCACGATTTATTGTTTAAATCTTTTTTTTTAATTTACAACGGCAGTTTGACCGAAAGATTGGGATAGAGATTAGTGTCGATAAAGCAGAAAATTACGTGTATGTGAATTTACACTATTTTATTTTTAAAACAAGAGTTTTACTCAACAATATTAATTCATATTATCGATTGACGTAACTATTTTTTTTTTAGTCCAAAGTTGCTTCTCTGAACGATCCCTAACTTCTCCTGCAATTCGAGCCCTAACCTAACCCCGACGTGATACCCTAACGCAAGCTAGTCCCGACAATTTAACTTACCGCAACCTTACCGTCCTTCGGGTAATGGTTTTATGGAGCACCGCCGTATCTTCTAAACGGCGCGGATCCTAAAGAGCTGGTCTTGGGCAAAGGATGCTCCGGAACCCGCATGTAGTCACGCGCAAAGAAATAATCACGATTTATTGTTTAAATCTTTTTTTTTAATTTACAACGGCAGTTTGACCGAAAGATTGGGATAGAGATTAGTGTCGATAAAGCCGAAAATTTCGAGTATGTGAAAGTAACTATTTTTTTTATAGTTCAAATTTGTTTCTCTGAACGATCCCTACCTTCTCCAGCAATTCGAGCCCTAACCTAACCCGTCGTGATACCCTAACGCAAGCTAGTCCCGACGATTTAACTTACCGCAACCTTACCGTCGGTCGAGTAATGGTGTTTTGGAGCGAGGTGATGAATCTTTCGCCGTAACTCCTAAACGGCGCGGATCCTAAAGAGCAACGTCTTGGGCAAAGGATGCTCCGGAGCCCGCATGTAGTCACGCGCAAAGAAATAATAACAATTTATTGTTTAAAATCTTTTTTTTTAATTTACAACGGCAGTTTGACCGAATGATTGGGATAGAGATTGGTGTCGATGAAGTCGAAAATATCGAGGATGTGAATTTACATCGTTTTATTTTTGAAACAAGAGTTCTACTCAAGGAGATTTATTCATATTATCGATTGACGTAATTATTTTTTTTTATAGTCCAAAGTTGTTTCTCTGGACGGGCCCTACTTTCTCCTGCAATTCGAGCCCTAACCTAACCCCGACGTGCTAGTCCCAAGCTAGTCCCGACAACTTAACTTACAGTAACCTTACCGTCCGTCGGCTTACGGCTTTTTGGAGCGAGGTGACGGATCTTCCGCCGTATTTCCTAAACAGCGCGTTCTAGAAAGAAGCGTCCCGGGCAAAAGAGCACGCATGGAGCCACGCACAAAGAAATGATCTTAATTTATTTTTTGCCACCTTTTTTTAATTTACAACGGCAATGTAACCGAAAAATTAGGATAGAGATTGGGGTAGATAAAATCAAAAAATTCCAAGGATGCAGATTTACACCAATTTGTTTTTAAAGAAAATTTCTACCAAACAATGTTGAATGTTTTTTATTTTTAAAATTCCGTTGCGGCGTTGCCAAATTATAACACTTAAATAAAATGACATTTGCAGACGTCACTGATAAAACCTGCACAAGCCGTATTTTCACAAGTTAAACAAAATGTTAAATTTAAATTCTGTATGAATACTTATTAAAAGTATTTAGAATTTGTTTTAAATAAGTTTTAAACGAAGGTCAATCTAACCACATCTTAGTTCAAAATTTAAAATATGGAATAGAAAATTAGGCAAACTAACATTTTAAAATTTATAAAAAGCAATTTTTTACATGAATACCAACAATGTTCGCAGTCTTTTCGTGCAAAAACAAAAAAAAAACAAACAGTCGTCAATGCCTTCTATGATGTCTGGATTCCTAGAAACTACCTGATTTTTTTCTTAGAATCTGATTTTCTCGAAAACCGTTGGAGTTAGGTATAATAATATTTTAATAAAATTTCAAAGCACAGAAAATATATAGTGTGTTTCGTTTAAAAACATCGAGTTTTGACACATCTTAATTTACCAAATTATTTTACCATTCCAAATTAAATCTCGATACATCAATTCATTTTTCTGATTTCGATGAAGTTTTAAATTTGATTAAAATCGAACTTTCCGTTCGGGAGATATAAAGGAGTGAAGGAACGAACGTATGGTAAAGCAAAAATGCAAATCCTTTCTTTCAGTTTTCCCCAAATTCACACGCATTTGCCTAGAAAGCATTATGGTGAACTGCGGAAGTTATTTTTTTACAAAACGCATGCTATTGCACTATTACGCTATGAATGGCAGCTCTGGTGTATTATCAAAGGAATACTCGCTGTTAATAGTGGTATTATTACTATTTTATCAGTACTGAGGATTGCTAAGAGTAAGGATATGAACTGACGTAAATCATTTCAACCGTTGTGTTCTTAGTTAAAGGAACGACGAATCTGTATGGATTTATCTAAATTAATTTATCTTTGCTACTATTTACCTTCCTGAAACATAGTTAATTAATTACCTCAAAGTTTAAGTGCATTCTGCACGTAGTACAGATTTGATTAATAGTTCTAAGGAATAATATGAAATTTCCATATATCTTGTAGGCTAACAGGGAAAATAACATAAACACATTTTTACATTTCCATATTATACCCGATTCGGGAAAGTAACAAAATAAAAATGCGACTTGGGGTTCAAAGCACCCCAAAGAAAGGGTTTTTGAAAAACGTCTGTGAGCGAATATCTTCACAACGACTGATCCGATTTTGATGAAACTTTAAATAAGCGGACACCGAAAGCAGAAATTACACATATTTTTACCTTTCTATACATTTCGATTATAAATTCAGGGTCAGTTCATTTGCTCATTTAATAATGGCGATAGAAAAAAAATTAATAACTAAAAATAATACAGTTTATGGCGATGAGTATTTTGGGCATACAAAACAATGGCCGACTTTCGGTTTAAGCGGAAGCGACTTTATCTTTATTTTTTAAATGGAACACCCTATATTTTTTAGACTAATTCGATGGTATGATAAATTCTGTTTGAGAAACTATGGTGCGACTGTAGGCCTAAAGCAAGCGAGATATTTTGATTTAAAGCAATGTCTTAAAAAAATTAAGATATAGTGTTATCAGACCGACAGAAAATGTGATATTTTCAATCCCCTAGTTCTACACAATGTTACATACTACGAGAATGGTGAAGGGAAAAAAATTTCTACCATATTTGCTGGAGCCTTTCTCACAATCATTCTAAACATTCTAGCGCAAACGGATTTAAAGCATGTGGTCTAGGAAACCTTTAACGAATTTTTCAAGTTGGAAGTGTGAGATTTGAGCATCTCCGATACGCACGTTTGCCTTAAGAGAGCTTTTAAAAATCAGCCCCAACTTCAATTGGTACCAAATTCGTTGTATACATCCTCAATACTATGGAGAACAATACTGCGAAAGCGAAATTTGATTATTTTAACTTAAAAACTTTTACGAATTTTTAAAGTTGAATTTTAGAAAATTTTATTTTTACGAAAAAATGTTCGAAGAGGTTGCCAGCGACGTATTTCGCCTACACCACATGCTTTTTTTATATTATTGGGCATGATTTTTTACCATAATATGGGGTGGATAGAATTTTTACCAAAATTCCATGATTAAAGCCATGGAATTTTGGTTTTGGGTCCATGGCTTTAATTAAGGCTTGTGCTTTTTACCAAAAATTGACGTTTTCGACTTTTTTTGTGCTAACTATCAAACGAACCCGCCAAGTTCAACCAAATTTGCTGGAGCCTTTCTCACAATAATTTTGAATATTCTAGCGCAAACGGAATTAAAACATGTTGTTCGAGAAAACATTTAGGAATTTTTCAAAATCCTAGGTGCGAGCTATGAGCATTTCTGATACGCACGCTATAGTCTTAGAAGAGTCTTTAAAAATCAGCCCCGACTCAGCTCGGCACTAAATTCGGTGTGTATATATTCAAGACGATGGGGAACAAACTGGCAACGGAGTTCGATTATCTTGACTGAAAAATCTTATACAAGGGAATTTTAGAATATTTTTGAAACTGAAATTGTTACGAATAAATTCACAAAGTCTGAACGGGTTGCTAGTGCTCTATTTCCCCTATGCCATTTGCTTTTGTATGTTGTTGGGCATGGTTTTTCACCTAAGTATGGGGGTGGGGTTTAAATTTTTGAAAAATTTGCATTTTGGCCGTAATATTTTATACAAAAAGAGGCATTTTTGATTTTTTTGGGCTAACTACCAAACAACCGTCCAGAATTCAACCAAACTTGGTGAAACTGTTCTCACCACGATTCTGAACATTCTAGCGCAAACGGAATTAAAGTATGTAGTGGGGAAAACTTTTATGAATTTTTCGAAGTTCGCAGGTGTTGTATATATGAGCGTGTCCGATACGCACACTTACCTTAGGAGAGCCTTTAAAAATCAGCCTCAAATCCGATCGGCACGAAATTCGGCTCAATACTGTGGGGAACAAACTGGCGCAAACGGAATTCGGTTATCTAAAAATTAAGTTGTGAATCTTATCATTAACAAGCAAATTATGGCGGGCGAATTTGTTTTTTCGGTTTTAGTTTTAACTCATCTCAAAATCTGTTCTTTCCTCATAAAATTTACAGTACGACAAGCCTGCAGGTTGCCCCGCTAGTCGAGTCGACGACTTTAACTAATGCGAACTAGCTCCAACAATATTATGGTTATCAATGAGGTGGTGGTTATGGCTTAGCTCCTTCACGTTATATTATGTCTTTATCGTTGCCGTTTGTGGAGTAAAATCAGTGCACTGTTGTCTGCACATCCTCTGCTGTGGGGTTACAACGTGCATAAGTACTTTTAAACGTGAGAAACGTAAAAGGTACTTAATTATAGGAAAGTCCCAGGCAAGTGTACGTATAGGCTATCGTTGAGTTTAATCTTTTTTCTTCTAATTTCTCTGCGACCCAATCCATGAATGTTTGAAAATTAACTCAATATTGAATTCAATTTTTAGATGGACTCTCCTCTAATTTTTTTGGCCGATGAATTGTGTTTTTTGCTATCTAGCATTCTTTAATCCCATACTATTATTTTCCGCAAGCTTCAAAAACGATTTTTTTCTTTGTTTCGCGAGATAGTTTTCGGCTACTAATTTAATTTACTCATAGGTTGTGCATTAAGCGATACACGAGTGATGATGACTCACTACATAACAAGCGGCTAAATGTCAGGATTATTTATTCTGCTCGTATAGTGTCTTTTGTTGTTAGAACGTATATAAAATTCTTTTGCAAATATAAATAGCACCAGAAAGCCCAGGCGAAGTGTTTGGCCCATTTTTTATTATTTAACACGCTTTTCCTTCTATTGTTAACGGAATTTGAAAGTGTGAATCTGAAACCCTAAATTTTCTTCAGATTTCCTTTCGCGCGCTTTGTTGTCTTCTGGCTCGAACGATTTATCAGAATCCAACAAATTGAAATTAAAGAACTTCAACGGGGAAATTGTTCTGAATAGTTTTCGTTATACAATTTATATTTTTAATAGAACCATTATTGAACCTATTAAATCTATCGTTAAAATTTTAATGGGAATTATTAAAACAGAGAGAAACATATGGGATAATTTATGCAGAAAATATTCCCTTTTAATGTTTTTTTTACGTTGAAAACCACCTTGGGAATTGTGCGACTTTATAAGTAGGCGCACTTTTAATGTTCACTTTGCTCTCGCGAGCTGCGCCATAGAGTAATAAATGAAGCCACAAATCGCAGAGAAGTTTAACTTTAAAATGAGTAAAACACTGAATTTATGTGACTATTATTAATTTGATTTAAAGCGTTAATTTATGCCGCCGTTAAACGGAACAGAATGCTACTGTGCTCCAACCTTACGACTAATTATACATTGGATTTTTAAAAGTGCCTCATTAATATAATTGACTTTAACTGTTTGCGCTGCTCTCCAATCAGCGTGTATGCTAGTTTGAAATTCAAGCAAACGTAACAAAACCATTAATCGAAAACACCCGTTGTTTTTTTCGTGGAAAAATTACTAAACAAAAAAACGACCAGAAAAACAAATTTGACGGGAAAATTCAGGGTAGGAATCATAAAGACATACAGCACGCACTGGTGTAGCGCAGTCCAGGCCGGAGTAGCCTTTAGGACACTCGCAGGTGTAGTTGTTGCCTTGGTCCACACAATAGCGATGGTCCGGGCACGGATTGGGTTCGCACAGGTCCACCTATAACAAAGGTTCATGCTTAGTAATCTTAGTTTAATGTGTTTATTTCGTAACCTGATGTTTATTTAGGATCATCTATTTGACTATGAAGCTTCTCCCAAGTGAAGAGAGAAAGGACTTGCAAATTCTAATTATTATCACGTGGTGTGTGTAAATTCAAAAATTTATTTTCTTTACTAAATTATTTTCAAATTAACGTATTTTGATTCAAATTGGTATCACACAGCTACATTTCTATAACTAGTTAGAATAAGAGATAATAATAACAACTTGTAATCAGCTTTGCTTTCATTGCATTCATTTTGTTGTTTATCAATCAGAAATAGTATACATGTTTAGATAGATCATGCTTAATGCGTCACAATTTTCTTGAATTTTGATTACAGCTATCAAAAAATTAACGTAAATTTTTCTCTACGAGGTTATCACGATACCAATCCACACAAATAAACAAATGCCACATTTTCTTTCTTCTAGAAAATGATTCCGAAAAACCACAGAACTTGATGTTAGCGAAAAAATAAATATACAGGGTGGCCAGAACTTATGAAATAATGCTACCACCGACATTAATATTTACCGTATTAAGTTGTTCTGTAAAAATTGGTGAAGCACTTCGCCTGGACTTTCCTATTCTTTAGATATTGTTACTTATATATTCAAAAGTTTCTTATTTTCATTGTCTTACGCGCTAACATTGCCTACTACGATAACATGCTTTTACTCTTACCACTGTGCTGACAACATAGCTGCATAAATAATATAAGAACATACTGCATGATATTAAAGCTTCCTTATACAAATAATAGTATAAACTTAGCGAGAATCTTTTTATTTATTCAACTACTTACTACAAAAAGAGGCAGTGGTGAAGCAAAGGTCGATAGGCAGCTGTGTGGGTGTGTGTACTTCGGTCACGCATAAAGACTTCGGTCAACGCATAGGAGTCGGATAGAGTAAAAGCGAACGATATTGTCAAGGAAACTGATAGCACGCTGAATTTTATCCGTTTTTTTTTGAAGAAAGGCGAATTTTCTGTTTTCTTGGGAAAAGATTCTTTGGAGTTAAGGGAACCCAAAAGCGGAAGGACAGAGCAGATTGGGGAAATTACCCCTGCCCTCTCCCCCAATTATTGAAGTATATCAAAATTAAGGAGAGAACTTTATTTTACTATCACTCATGAGCCATTTAGTTTAAACAGAATTTTTTTATCGTCCCCGGTTAATAAACCAAGTAGTAGGAATTTTCAGTTTTCAAAAATTCATGGAAGATGTCACTAAGAAGTTAGCGGACTAAGACACGAACCAAATTACAGCTGATCCATAGCTCTATAAGTCTACAAAAATTAAAAAAAAAATGTTGTCAGTTTTTGAGTAATATGTCTCTAAAAAAGTCAAATTTGATATTTTTTTCACTTCACAGTTTGAGTATTTCCAAAACTTCTAGTAGCTTGTAATATTGTGAACATCTAGAGCATTTCCAGTATCAAATTTCATCCCGATCTAATAACGAGTTTTTGAATAAATAGGCGTTAAAACTCAAATTTTCAAAAATGTATAGGAGGCGTCGAAAAAGTTTGCGAGCTGGGACACGAACTAAATTGTTCATCTTTAATTCTATGGAGCTCATGAAACTTAACAAAAAAGTCGTGTGGCTAGTTTTTGAGTAATAGTTTTTTGAGAATTTTTGTAACTTTGGAAAACATTTTCACTTCGTAGCTACATTTTGGCGCTGTAGTCCTAATTTTCTCTTTTTTATTTCTTCTCATTTCAATTCGTGTCTTACACTGAATTTTTAGATCTTCTAAGTTGGCCAACATGTCTTGGCGGACCCTGCTTTTCAAACAACCCACAATTGAAAGTCTAGTGTATTCAGGTCTGAAGACCTATCTGTCTACTAGATATGTTCTTAGATTCAAACACCTCTGCTTTAAACAAATCTGTTCAAATATTGACGTATACATAACCCATAATAAGGAAAAGCATGTCGTGGAATTACATTCTTTTAACACCTCTTCAACATCATTCGAAAATAAAGCAGCTACTGCCACGTTGGAAAAACAAATTAAATATAAACCGGCTTTTAAGATATTTTTTGATAAAATGAATCTTGATGGTGTATGATATTTCCTCTACAGAAAAAACCACGCAGTTAAATGTAGGTCAGTAAGAGTAGCTTGTCTTTATATTGTTGTGTCAACAGTCCTTTTTCAAAGCCATTCACCTCTGGACTTTGCTATAGTTCAGAAACTGTTTAAAAGTACTTATGCGTAACACAGCCCCACAACAGTGGCAACACAAAACAAACGCACATTGATATTACTCTACAAAGAACAAATGCAGCATGTTATACAAATATATCCCATTTATCTGCAGCGCCGTTCACCGAAACCGACATAATGTGACGTGCAATCAAACGCTCAAAACGAGCGATAAGCACCACCTCACTGATAACCACGATCGTTCAGCTTGATGTAGTTGGTTTGAGTTCTCATTACTTTAGGTTACCGACTCGACTAGCTGAACCCACCTGCGTACATATCTTATTGTATTTTTAAAACGAAAATATCGTTATGAGAAAAAAAATCGCATTTTTGATTTTTTCATATTTTGGAAAAAGATTCCGGGGTATTAAAAAAAACTTAAAACAGAAGGACCAACTCCTTCGCATTTTGGCGGAAGGAAGAAAATAACTACCTTAAATATTACTTCACCTAAAAATTAACTTATAAATCTTACTCTACTATCACTTATGGGCAATGTAGTTTCAACTGAAGCTTTTATTGTTCTCCTATGTTGAATAAAAGAGGAACATATTTTTAATTTTCAAAAATTCATAGAAAGCGTTGCAGAGAAACTAGCAGACTGGGACAGGAATCAAATTGTAGCTCATCTTTATCTCTATGAGCCTATAGAACTTAAAAAAATCGTTTTGCCAGATTTAGAGCAATATTTTGTAAGAAATGTTTTAACTTTATATTTTAAATAGTAGTAATAGTAGTATAGTTTTCGTAGTTTGTAATAAAATTTAAAAAAAGCCAGTTTCTGAACAGTTTTTTTTTGGAAAATTTCCAACATTCTGAGAATAGTTTTCACTCCAAACAATTTTCTTTGCCATTTTTGTTCATAGTAAATTAGTAATATTTTGCTGCCTTGGGGCAATTCTAATCTTTAAAGTTTATGCCGACCTACCAACTCGTTTTTGAGTAATAAGGTGTTAAGTCAAAATTTTCAAAACATAGCTGCCGCTATGGGACTATCCGTTCGGAAGTTATGAGGCGTAGCCTACATACAGACCCACAGACAGCCATATAAAAAGAAACTACATTTTTGAGTTCTTGGAGGGCCAAATCATGCATTTCCTTCAAAATCTGGAATTCTCAAATTTTTGTGAAATCAATACTTCTCTAAAAGGTACAATAAATATTATTGGGTCCCTGCAAAAAAGCAGACTTTTTAAACCGTAAAAAGCGAATTTTTAAATCAAATTGACGTTTCTTTTCAGTGTGTGTAACCGAAAATTACTGCTGAATCCGAGAGCCAATAACAGCTTGATCCAGGCCTGGATTTCCTTTATTTGCGTGCCAGTAAAAGCAGTAAGTTGTAGCATGTAATTTGGTGTTATTCAACATTAGTCATTAGAAATGTGATGCACTGACTGCTTCTTTGAACTAAACCTACCAATGGCGGTAACTTAAACTGCTAAAAAAGTGTATAAACGATTTTAAATTAAGCAGGTGTTTTCACAACCTAATCCAATCCAATATATCTCCGAGCTAACTCGTTTGCCTTGAAAAGGTCGAGGAAATTTTAATTTTAAATAGAAGTAAGCAATTTTAAGACAATTTCAAACGTGCCCAGCTTCAAAGAAGTAACGGCCAATTGGTGTTGACCGATGAAATTTAGAACCTATCCGTTCTTGACGTTAAGTAGACCGAATCTCCATAAGCAAACGCTTTTAAACGAACAGCCATGGAAACCTCTCTGCAACTTTAAGCCCTTTAGCACGCTTCCTTGCATTAAATTATTATTTACAATTGTGGTAGTGGTATGATATTGGACCATCGCTCATGCACTTGTTTTATTTGAAAATTGCTCATAATGATTCGTATACGTTATTGCGCTGCCGTGATTTGGCCCAAGATGTCTAGCCTGTAGAGGGCCGGTACTAATTTTCGAAAAGTTGTGTTTGTTCGAAAATTAAATAGTGTTTAGTAAATATAATCATGTGATGTAATTTAAATATTTTGGCAATATGAAAATTGTAGAAATGGAACGTTCTCAAAATTTTAGTAATTAACAACAAGTTGTTCCTCAAAAACTCCTCACATTGTTTTTTTTAACTTTGTGAGTCCATGAAGCTTACAGTGAACTACAAATTTACTTTTTAATTATTTCCCAAATTTTACACTGCGCTCTCCGGAAATGTTTAACGCAAACACCAATCGCTGTAAACTTTAAACAGTCTAATAGACTAGGTAGGTAGTTTATTAGAATAAAAAGTATCTTAAACTATTTTATAAATTAAGAGGCAGATTCGATACTTTTTGATACCAAAAACGCGTTTTCCGTAAGTTACCTGATTTTAACTACGTCTATCAATTAGATCTAGTTAAAAAATATATTTTTCATTCTTTGCAAATTTTTGATAACTTCAAATAAACTATTTATAACGATTTTTGGTCCGAAGTCCAGTACTTAATTAAACCTTAGCCATTTGCCTTGCCTCCGCCGCGCCGCTTACTGTGTTTCCGTTCTATATTTAGGCATTTGCTGTCAGCAGTTGTAGTAGCACAGTGTTGGGAAGCGCTGGTACGGCATGCTATTGCATAGGCTATCGCAAGTTCGAATCCTCACTGGGATAATTAGCTTTAGTTGAAAAATATATTTTTCATAGTTTGCAAATTTTTTGATCTCTTTAATTAAACTATTTATAATGATTTTTGGTCTGAAGTCCGAAGGCCAGTATTTAATTAAACATTAGCAGTTTACCTTGCTTCCTCTGGGCCGCTTACTGCATTTGCTGTCAGCAGTTGTAGTGGCAAAGTGTTTGGAAGCGCTGGTACGGCTTTAGACTATCGCTAGTTTAAATCACAGCTGATGAAAAATTAGCGCTAGTTGAAAAATATATTTTCAACTAGAGCTAATTCATTCTTTACAATTTTTTTGATAACTCTTTAAAGAAACTATTTATAACAATTATTGGTTTGTTCGAAGCCCAATATCTAATTAAACCTTAGCCGTAGCAGGGTTACCGTTCGTCTGTCGCTTACTATGATTGCATTCCAGGGGCGGATCCAGGGGGGCTCAGTCATTTAAATATAAGTATTTTCTAGTTCAGTTCAATTCCTTTTTTAGAACAGCGTGTTTGTTCCTAAATAGTTTAGATTATATCGATATATTACTTACATAAATTTTAATGTATTTATTTGTAATTAAGTATATTGGTATTATATTTTCGTTTGTAGCAAGGCACAAGACTGTGTATTATCACCATTCAAAAAAATGTTTTTGATTTTATTTTGTAGCTTTGCTTTTTTATTTTTGTGAAATAAAATGTTATAATCCAGTTTTCCTTATGTGAGGTACTGCTTGTACTGTTTTCAACACATGGTGTCTTTTAGAATTTTCCGGGGGAGATCCCCTGGCTTGTGCCTCCCCCTCTTGAAAAAATTCTGGATCCGTCACTGTTGCATTCCATATTTTAGGATTTGCTGATAGCAGTTGTAGTAGCACAGTGTTGGGAAGCGCTGGTATGCAGTTTTTGTTTAAACAATTTTCTTGTCCTTTATTGGCACCGGAACATTTAAAATGTAAAAAGTATGAGGGACGTGTTTCGCCCGTTTTTTAACCTTACTGAAGTGAAGTAGGTACCAATTAGTTTTGCTTTTCTAATTAGGGTTAAAAGATAATATTAAGCTCAAGTTTCGTGATAAGAATAAAAATTTATGCAAACAAAACCTTTGCGATTAAAATAGTTCAGTTAGTATTTGCATAATGTTAATAATAATAAGTAATAACGTAATTTTGTGTTTTTGTGATTCGCTTAAGTGTTTTTTTTTCAAGAACATATAGAAAATATTGACTTCATGACATGTCTAATTTCGAGATGTTAACGAAAAAACTCGCTTTGGGCCTTTATGAAATAGAGCCGATCCTAGCTGGTTTTGAGGCTAGCGGGTGGTCTAGTGGTTAAAGTTCCAGGCTTTGAAACTAGACTCCCAACGGCAGTAGGTTCGAGTCCTCTGCCCGTCGGAAATTTTTCTGAATAAGTTAAATCCGGCGTGTCCATGGACGGTGTGTGTGGTGTGTATGTTGGGTTGCATGTCTTTCAGGGGTGGGGCATGTTAGACCGGTGAATAGCACTTAGTGTGCTGAGCCCGGGTAAGGGGGTGGGATGGGAATCATGGAGTCGTGCTCACGCACGGCCTCATGATTCTTTTTAAAATTAAAAAAGCTGGTTTTGGCTATTATGTGAACTATCGTTGGTGTTTTTTCCCAAATTATCTTTTTTCCGTTAAAACATAAATATATCATTCTTGCCTTGATTTTGTAATTGCACTTGTATTCTTATAGTCTTAAGTCGAAGTATGCGCATCTCACTATTTGTCATAGCTTTCGACGCGGTTAAATGTTACAAATATAAAAAACAAAAGTTTTTAGAGTACGGTCAAGTCCAGCCGAAGTGCTTCTCCTATTTTTTTGTAAATTACTGTCCAGGGAGATAATTCTTCTCATGCCGTTTATTTTAATTTTGTGTTTAATTTACTTGGTACGAACGAGTGTATAGTACAGTAGGTAAATTAAGCAATGTGTACTTGGAGGTTAAAATTCAGTTTCGTTAAGGTAAATGAAATTCTCGCAAACGAGCAAGTTTGATCTGATGCTTTGTTAAAAAAAGTTTCTATTTTGTTTCATGGTTGATCCCGAATTGAAAAATACCAGACTTTTGTACTCGTATTTGAAATAGCGTGTTTTTCAATTACCATAGACAATGTTTTCTTTTTTTACTTAAACGTTATTTATACTTACCGCACAACTTTTTGCTTCTAAATGTTTCCATAAAAAATTAAGATTTGTTTTTGTTAATCTGATAAGCAGCACTACGGGGGCATCAAATCATAAACGCCACAAAAACCCATGGTGGAGGTGCCGAGAATCGAAAATATTACCAAAGCCAAAGCTGGCAACCTTAGCCCCTACTCCATCACCGGTCCCGTATAAAGTTGGTGGAAAGAAATTAATTTTACAACTAAAATTAAATTTAACTAGTGCAAAAAAATAACAATGAATGCATTTTATTGTATTACATACAAAATAAAAGAAAATTAGTATGCTTCCTATAAATACAATAAACTTAATAAATATTTAACTGTTAAAAATTAATAGTTTATTAATAAAATAAACCGCTTGGTAATTGTTTCACAACTGCTACAATTGTTACAAATTGTGAAACAATTACCAAGCGTTTAATTTTATTAATAAACTATTAATTTTTAACAGTTAAATATTTATTAATAATGTTTCACCATGTGCCTACCACACAATCAATTCAAAATATTAACAATAAACTTAATTAGTAATCCATCTTCGTATTTCTTATTTCAGGTGATATATAACGGTGATGGTAATATTGTAATAACTTGTGTTTGAACTTCAGTAAATCTGTAAGGAATGTATTATAATATAAATTAAATTAAAATGATTTACTTTGACTTTTGTAAACTTTAATAAAATCGTATATAATCAAAATAATCAAATACCTCAAGATATTCGATCCCATACTTATAAGGCAGCAAAATTCCCGGGGAACTTAAAAAAACGAGCCAATTATAAAATCAAAGTATTGCCAAATATGTTCTTCCTCAGATTCCTTTGCACTCGAAAGACCGTAGTGACTTTCTCTCCTATGCTTGCGGTGAGCGTACTTAATGAATCTCACAGACATAGGGGGCCTACTGTTTATCGCGGGCTCCGAACCACAGGAAGTGCACGCACTTATTCTCCAGAAAAAGTTTTGTTGGCAGAATACCTTGCTGGTTTGCCATTGCCTTGCGAGGGAGAACGGCCGTTAAAAATCCGATTTTTCGGTACTGTAATTTAAACCCGAGACCCCAAGCATAGAAATCCAACGCTCTAAGCGCTAGCCTACGGCCGCAGGCTCCAGTGAAAAAAGTATTAAGTTCGGGAGTTCCGCAAGGTTTTGTACTGAGGTCAATACTATTTTTATATACATCAACGATTTACCTGCAAACTACTATAGAAAAATTAATAGCTTTTGCCGCTGATACCACCATAATCAATACAGTAGTTGATGATGCTGCCCTAAGTTTAGCCGCGAAGATAAGTTTGTTAAAATATGATAAATATCATGAAGTAATAACTGACAAGCACAGAAAGACCAAGAGGGAAAGTAATTTAAATTTCTTCGAAAAAATGGACAAGATTCGATTTAAAAAAAATTCAAAACCGGAAGCGCAAGTTAGATATATTTTTTAGAAATGGAATTTTATAAATTATAACTCATTTGTGACGTCTGAGAATCGCTTACTGAATTTAGAATTGAATAGTAAATCGAGATATTATTCGCCAACTATACTAAATTATATTCAGACGTTTGTAAAAGATCTATTGACTTCAAAAAATAAATTTAAGACGTATGAAAATGACTGTTTAACGTCAAAAAACCAATTATTGACGCCAAAAAACCAATTATTGACGTTAAAAAATCATTTCTTGACTCCGATATGGATGTCTTCTAGCGACGCAACTGGCATAGTAGCGAAGTTTTTATTCGGTCTCCACAGCAAATTATTTGGTGTATTGGTCACAACAATGCGTTTTTCCAAGGATTATTTTTTTTATGTTGTGATTTTATGATTCGCGCAATACCTTTTCGTCCTAGTTCACATCCCACTTTCATGTTAGTTTATTATGTCCAGTGCAAGCCGGTGTGGATGTACGTGCGCCTTATTTTGGCCTTTATCAGTCAATATTATAGGGTGGGTCTGATCTGCACTGCTACTATAAATATCTAATAACGCCTAGTCGCTTGGCATACAGCCGATCCTACCTCACCTAACTTGCCAACTCCTCGGCATGCAGCTGGAATGTGTGTAAACCACGACTTCGTAGTGGCACATATGGATAGGCGGGTGTGTTAGGGTGTACTGCTTTTTTACTGCATAAGTAGTTGCGGGGTCGAATCTCGGTTGGGACCAAATTTTTTTTTATTTTGTAGTTTTTTTTTAAACACTGTTGTTGCGTTTTGCTGTTTACGCGAGGTTATTTGTTAAGAGCAGTTATATTTTTAAAGAAAAAATATGAAGACAAATTTGCATTCACTCACTGGTGGACGGCATACTAACACGCAAGTCTGGTAATAAATTAAAAAAAAAGGATTATTGTTTTCTATTGAATGCAATTTATTAACCATAAAAAAATCGGCTTTAACAATGCAAATCTCGATGTAAATATCACACTCGCACATATGTGAGCCAATATTAAACGATATTGCGCAATTCAGGATCGGCCGTAACCCCAAGCGTCTAGACGCTAATTAAATATCTCATTAGGTGGCAACGTTTCAAACGTCAAAAAATTATTTATCGTCGTCAAAATTTTATTGACTGCCGCAAAAAATTTTTATTAACAAAATATTGCTGTGTATTTTAATATAATAATGCTTATAAATGTTAGCATTTATACTTTCCAGAATATTATTCCTTAAATAAATATATAAATATTAATTAAATCACGTGACTAGATCACATTTAATGTTAGTTTAATGTCTTTAATCAATTACAAGTGTTTCTGTTATGAAAACTATGAAAATAACATATTTGATTATCTAATTGTGATACAAGGTGTATATAAATTTTGATAGTGCTTGTATAATATCCGAATGTTTTGTAACAGTATTGATTTTAGAGTAAAGTAGGTCAAGGTTGGAAAAATATGTCTAGACGGAAATTGTTTTATTAAAACTGTACAAGAAATAGGTCAACAAAGTCAAATGTCAATACAAAGTTTTGTGAATTAATTTCTGATGTAAATTAATTTGATATAAGTAATTAATAAGAAGCTAAGGAAGTAAATTTATAGATTGATATAGCAAGGTTTTAATTTTGTTTATGTTTAAGAAATTTAATTCAAATTTTTATAGATGTAATAGTAAGTCAATTGATTTGCTAGATACTTACAAGTATAGATTATCGATTTTCTGTTTCTCTTCTCTGGTTAGTACTTGTATTTTGTCAGGTGAAATCCAGTGTTTTCATTTGTTGAGACAATATTTGAATTCTGGTAAATTTGTAGTTTGCGAATTAATCGCTCTCTTTCATTTAACATCCTCAGAGCATATGACGTAATTTGTGTAGTTCCGAATTAGAAGTAATTAATTATTAAAAATTTGAATATTAATTAGTTAAAAGTGTATCAACGTGAAAGTAAAAAAGTGTTTTATTGTTTTAAGTGCTTTAAATAAGTTTCTACGATTAATTAAGAAGTTATATGACAAATTAAAAATTGGGCAGCAATGGTCATTAACCTGAGAATTGTGATGCAACGTAGATGTGACGTCATAAAATTTTGAATTTGACATATTCACATATTTAAGAAGTTTTGGATGGGAATCCAATAAAAGTTAATTGTAATCGACAGGCTGGTGTTTAATTACTTCGTATAATCGATAAATACATCGATTTTCATATAGAATTATTGAATCTACGAAAAGAATATTTAAATGTGGTAAATATTTACCAAAATTAAAGTGAATAGTCTACGAGTTATTATAATAATAATTTATAAATCGACATTTAACGATTCACAATTTAATCTAAATATATAAAAGTGAAATTGGACTTAATACAAGAAGAAAGAAGGTAATGGTGTTGGGAACCATACACTTTGAACAACGTGGTAACAAGAATGTGCTGAGGGTAGCAGATTTTGGAGTAGGCGCATTGAACACTCTTTTAATAATAGGACAGGACTAGAGAACTTCATTTGAAAAAGTTAGAATATAAGGTAAATTTTGGAATTTAATTTATGTGCTTTAGAAATAATTTCATTGCAAAAAATTTGATGTCAAAATGAATTGGTATGAGAATTCAAGTATTGTAAAATATTCTGAAAAGGTTGTACTAATCTCAATCTGCCTGGGTGAAGCCAGGATAGTTGTCATAATATTAATATCCCTGAGATTTTGATAATTAAGTTGTTTTATGTCAATCTTCTTATTGTAAAGATATGCAGGGTGTTAATGAATTGTAGGGACAAACTTCTGGGGCTTGCAAAACACAGCAAAGCAAACAACTTTTGTTAACGAATGTGTGGTCAAAAGTGTTTCCTTTAGAAAATAGAGCCTCTTAAAGATTCTTTAAGAAGTACCTGAAAATAGGCAACCCAAATTGCATTTTCAATTATTCTGCACAGGTCACACAGAATTTTGAAAAAAAAACTATCTAGACATACATGCCTTCAAATAACGTCAATTTTAACACAATTCGATATTTTTGACTTTTCTTGCATTCGTTTCTTTCTGTGCCTTTCATAATTCGTTTTCTTTCGTTCTGTGATTTTTTTGATAATAATTTTCTTCGTTATTTTCGTTCTGTGTTTCGTATTTTTGTGTTATTGCGAATTATACTTTTGCCGAACAGCATGACATGATGTTCATGTATGCAGCTGCTTGGGGTAACGCACGCGAAGCTGCTCGCCTGTACCAAGAAAATTTTCCAAATAGGAATCATCCATCGCACAAGGCCTTTAGTGTAGATGTGCTTCGTGTGTAGAAGCTAGGGGCGACATTTTGAACATTCACTATAATTTTGTTAATTTTTGAATTAGTTATTGTAAATTTTTCAAATAGTTGATTTTTGCTTTGTAATTTTGGTTTTTTCTACTGCTTAGTTTTGAAACATTTTGTTAATTAATTTATTTTAAATTTAATTTGAATTTGAAAAGTGGGAAAGAGGGCTGTATTTATCCTATATTAATTTCCGTCGTTATGGAAACAAATAGTAGGTAGTAAATTGAGTTGCCTACATTTAGGCGCTTCTTAAATAATCTTTGAGAAGCTCTATCCCGAAAGGAAACACTTTTGACCACACATTTCTTAATAAAAGTTGTTTGCTTTGTTGTGTTTTGCAAGCCCTAGAAGTTTGTCCTTACAATTCATTAACCCTGTATAGAGTCTCATGTTCCATAGAAAAATCTATGCGCATGTAAATTGGAAAAATTTTGGTAGTGAAGTCATTTATTTATTAAAATTATAATCACAATTGGAGTGGTGGTAGTTCAGAGGTTGGGCGCTCAGTCTCTAACGCTGAAGGTCTAGGGTTCGATTCCCCGCCGAAGCCATGCAGCAATAAAAATCTATGCCGCAACCCGCCACTCACATTCCCCAATCCGGTGTAGGCAGCCGTGGGGTCTTAATGCCTGAAACCTTCTCTGGAATTTAGTCGTTCGGATTCGACGTTAAACTGTAGGTCCCCCGTACTCCACCTTAGCGCTGAGGAGAGTATGTGGCAGAGAAGAGTGCCGGTGCCCAGCAGTGGGACGTAAAGGCTGATTATGATTTATAATCACAATAATTTATTCCAAAATTAAAAATTAAAGTATACAACATCAAATTTTAGTCATTATAGTAGCGGGCTATTGAAATAATTGCATATTTATATAAAAATTCATATACATAGCATCTATTTATGACGAGCCAACTTGGGGCTATTTTGAATTATTAAAAGAAAATAATTTAAGTATATCAAAAATCTATATTCACAGCAATATATATTCACGTCTCAAAATAAATTATTTATTGATTACGAATAATTTATTCGTTCTTTTATTTTAAATAATCTGAAGTATTTTTAAGTGCCATTAAATTATTTTTTGGCGCCAGAAAAGGGATTATTGGGGCTAATAATAGAATTTCTGATGTAGAAATATTTTTATCCAAATTTTGATGATATTACGTCAAAAATTTAATTTCCGGATGTAATCTGTGACGTCTTACTCTTACATTGTTTTTTTACGTCAGAAACTATTTAGCGGCTTGAGGAAATTTTAATTTTATTACCAATAATTTTAGATAAAACGTAAAATGTTGTTCCATATTACATCAGTAATACAAACATTTTTTCGAAATTTAGTTTGTAACAATATTTGAAGTATGGGCAAGTCCAAACGAATCATTTCTCTTTGACATTACGGTATCCCTCGTAACAACGACGACATGCATATTGTGAATATACAAAAATTCACCCTCTGAACATAAATGTATATCATGAGCCTTTTCTAATTGACATTATTGCCTTGTTGTCAATACTGCCAGTTTATTACCGTTTAGGTAATCGGCAAATTGCTATCGCGTTTGCGGAAATTGAAATTATTTGAAACAAATAACTCAATTCTTTCATACTAATTAGCTACCGGTACATTCATTAGTATTTTTAAGTGCGAATGTATAACGATCCCCTGCACCGAGTGTACTATGGAAATTTAATAATGAAACACATGAAGTGGTTAAACACAGTTGAAATATGAATTATGTGGACCACACCATAAATGAAATTAACACCGCTATCCGACATTTGTTTTCATTTCGCTAAAATAACAAGTAAGAATAACAACAGGCAAATTCGTTTATGTACACGATGGAGTAACATTTACCAACTTCAACATTTAGCAGATGCATCTGGCCTGCTCTTGTAAACATGAAAATTTGATAAACGTATCATGAAATCATTTTACCGCTGCTGTAATGTCTAAGGGAATCTCGCGATCAAGACACGTACCAAATTATATCAATAATAAAAATGAAATATCTTAAAACTCAATCTGTACGGACGCAAGTAAACAAGCTTTAAAAATTGTAATTTTTATTTAAAAAGAAATTGAGCCTAATGCACTAAATGTTTGGATTGAATATTTTCGGTTAAACCAGAAGTAATTCATTAATATGGTGTTACCATAATATGTAAAATTTTTAATTAATTTGAAGTAGGGGAGACTGCAGTTGGTTGGTCCAGATGCTAGTTGGCTCATTTGCGATATCTTGACCACTTGAAGTCCGGCAACACTGTAAGTGGCATTATATGAATCAGCGAGCTAAGTTGCATCGAAAATCTTGTTTAGCACTGGTTTGGCAAGTCTTGGTAGAAGAAGTAATGGTTTTGTGGTTTTGAAATATAAGTAGTTTTATTTGTTTTGGATTTTCTATTGCAGTAAAGTGTAGGTAAGTGCTACATAAATAAACGATGTAGTAGCATATATGTATGTAGCGGTTACCTACATTTTATTGCAATACCTAACGAGATACTTATAGTAGCAGTTTTATTTATTCTCGTAAAAAAAATTTTTATTTATCAATAATTAAATAGATTATTTTGTAAATTACTATATTAAATGAATATATTTCAGCCGTCAAAAAATGGTTTTGGAGTCAATAAATATATTTAGACTTGAAAAAATTAATTTTAGATATATGAAAATGACGGGTGTCATCAGAGAATAAATTATTGACGTCAATAACAGTTTGTTGGCGAAAAAATTTAAAAACGTCAGGAAAAAATTTTTGACGTAAGAAATTTAATTTCTGATGTAAAAAAATATTTTTTGACGTCAGTAAACGTTTAATTAAAAGTAAAACCGCGTTTTATATTTTTGCGCAAACAGTGAAACATCGCACCAGTCTTACCACTGTAGAAGTAGTAATGATTTTGTGGTTTTGAAATATACGTACATACTTTTTTACTTTCCTATACTCTCAATATAAAAATTTTCGAAATCGATATTTGGACCGAAATGCATGACTTGGACCTTCAGAGACCCCAAAAAAGTCTTTCTGGGGCTAGGGGTGTGCGCTCCATACCTCCCAAACGGGTGATCCAATTTCAATGAGCTTTGAAATGTGGCGTATATTAAAAATTTATTAAGGAAGTAAACTTAAAAAAAAATCTGTAATTGGAACTTAGACACGTTTTCTCTGGGAGCATGTTTTTGCAAAACCGAATTTAATAAATTTAAAAAGGAAATTTAATAGAAGAGCGTAGGGCAAATGCAATGCTTTTTTGCGAACAGCCTAACATCAAAATAGGGGCCGCTTTGATTTTTTGAAAATTTTGAATTTAGCGCTTTATCGTACCCAAAAACAAGTTGATTAAGTTCAAATATTTTGTCGTAATAGCCCTATAGAGACACAACGTTACTGTGCACAAACATTTACAAAACGTTAAAAACTATGAAGGAAAAAAATTTTCAAAGTTTCGAAAATTTTCCAAAAAATGTTGGTCAAAAACCGTCCACACGAATTTTTTCAAATTTTGTAATCTTATAGAGCTGCGGTTGAGCTACAATTTGGTTTATATCCCAGCTCGAAACTTTCTTTCTGACGCCTTCTATGAATTTTTGAAAATATGAGTTTTAACGCCTATTTACTGAAAAACGAGTAACAAATCGGGATAAAAATTGATATTGAAATGCTCTAGGAGTACACAATGTTACAAGCTACTAAAATTTTTGGAACTAATAAAACTGTGAAATGAAAAAAATATTAAAATTTTGACTTCTTCAAGAAAATACTGCCCAAAAACTGGCCACACGATTTTTTTTTAATTATACAGGCTAATAGATCTACAAATGAGCTACAATTTGGTTTATGTGCCAGTCCACTAATTTTTTAAACCGACGATTCATACTTTTCTCTTTAATAAACGGAGGAGAACATAACATTTAGAACATAATTTTTAGGTGCAGCAGTATTTAGGGGGGTTAATTTTTAACCTCCGTCCCTAATTTTGTAAAACGAATTTTTCTTTTCGTTTTTTGTTGTTGTTTAATCCTGAGGAATTCTTTTTCCAGAACATCAAAAAATCGATTTCTCTTTCCAAAAAAAATTTCTGCCATAACATTGCATCACAGATGAACATAGTGACCTAAGAGTACACAATGTTACGAACTACTAAAATTTTTGACACTACTAAAACTGTCGAATGAAAAAATTTCAAAATTTTGACTTTTTCAACAATTCTCCCTTCTACGAATTTTTGAAAATCTGGAATTCCAACCCCCTTATTTAATAAACGGGGCCGATGAAACATTCTGTTTTAGCTAAATTCCTCATGAGTGATAGTAGAATAAAGTTCCTAACTTAAGTTGTACACATGGCAATATTTGGTGTGGGGAAGGGGGGTTAATTTTTCCGGTCGTTTTAGTAGGCCCGTTTTGCATAACAGCTAGGCTTTCGGGTTGGAGCCGCGTCATCGGTGCATGAACCGCCGACGTTTCGTCCTCGGTTCCACGGGACATCTTCAGGGCTGTGGTCACTTTGGGATCTGGAACACAACTGCCGTGTTCCAGATCCCAAAGTGACCACAGCCCTGAAGATGTCCCGTGGAACCGAGGACGAAACGTCGGCAGTTCATGCACCGATGACGCGGCTCGAACCCGGAAGCCTAGCTGTTATTAATAACGGCCGCGGAAGCCTGCAACTTAAATTATTGCATATTTTCCCCTTGTATTTTAAGTTAATATAATTTCGTTTATCGATTTGTCTTGAGGGTATTCTTTCCTGGTGTTTATCGTGTTCTATTTTTCTGTAGGATTTTTAATTTAACAACTGCGTTCCTTTTCTTTTACTTCATATTATTTTAATTGCGATGCAATTTTTCCGTTTTAAATTAACTTGCGGGAAATATTTGAAAACCGAATTTATATTACATTTTTGTAATTTTACTTTAATATGAACAAAATGTATTGCAATTTTGTTGAACCTCTCTACAAAAAACTATCAAGGAAAATAAAAACATAATTGAGATTCCGAGCAAATTCTTGAATAAACCGCTGCTTCCGACTTGTTAACACGCTGAATTTGAAAGCATTTTTATAGATTGCGGTGAATTAACTTTTTTAACTAACGAGTATAAAGAAGCTGCTTGTGACATTTACAAAATTGCAAAATTGGGGTCGCAAACTATAAGGGAAAATTACGTAAACTCCGAAATAACTTTCCCTTAACATTACAGGATGTGTGGTCACGTTCTGTAGAATACACTTGTATACTGTAAATAATGTGTTGCTTGAAACGTTACCGAGTATATCTTAGTTGAGTAATTCAGATCGTCGTAACGACCATTTTGCTTTCCTCGCTATATAGAGTATTGCTATAGGCAAGTATTTTAATCATAATTTAGGATTTGGAGCAAAAACGATCATGCAGCGATGTCTGTGTGTGTATGCACTTTACAGTACAGACGCTTTAACGCAGAAAACAAAACAAATTAGGCACAAAAGATTGGTATCGGATGAAACAACAACAAAATGAGGTTGGCCCGCCAAAAAAAGGAAGGAAGGGTGCTCTAAGAAAAACCTTAGTTTCGTATTCTACACATATCGAATACCCGATCTGCGGAAGCGCGATTTTCCTAGTTTCTACAACCCCATGTGCCCCCTACCAACGATTTATCGATTTTTTTTTGAAATTACGAATGTGGGCTTGAACATGTTAAACGACAACAAGAACAACTTGCAATTAGGAAAACACCTCTGGTAGGTTTCCTGTTGATCACTTACCTGAACTTAATTCGATAATCGCCAAATGAAACGACTATTACAACATAAATTCTAATTAGGATTTCATTGAATAAATATTTTGCAATTATAAAATACTGAAAATCAAAAAAAATCTAAATTTTTTCAATAAAAAGTTTTTCAATAATTTGTTTTGAAAAATTTAATTTTAATTTTCCATAGTTTTCAATTTTAGAGAATTTTTTTAGTTTTTATAATTTCAATAAAATTCAAAACTTCAGTATTAGGTTTTCAAAATTTTCAAAAAATTCTAGATCAGAATATTCATGTTATTTTCAAAACTAATTTCATTTTTTTAAATTTCCATAAAAATTTAATAATATATTCAAATGAAAATTTACAAAATATTCAAATCAATTTTCATTTTCAAAAAACTATTTTTCCAATTTTAAAAATTTTGGAAAATTTAAAGTAATTTGGTGAAATTTTGTAAATAGGTATTTTCTTAATATACGTTTTTTGAAAATTATGCTCAAAAGATTCAACTCTGATGAAACCGCAACAAAATAAGGTTCCACCAAAAACCAAGGGGTAGTGGGGAATGTGCTCTAAAAAGAATCCTAGATACATATTCTACACCAACGATTTTTCGATATTTCAAAAAATTACGAATTTCGGCTCCAACAATCGGTATGAACATGTTAAATGACGATAAAAACAACTTTCAATTGAGAAAACACCTCTGGAAGGTTTCCTGTTGGTCCCTTACCTGAACGTTTAAATGGAATAATCTTCAAAAAAAAGCGTCTAATACGAAATTATAAAATCTAATTACGATTTCAACGAATAAATATTGATATAATTTAAAAATTGTTGAAATTTTCAAAATGTAGGTACATTTTTTGAAAATTTTCAAAATTTTTTAAAATTTATTTTTTTTAAGCAGTGTAGAAGCGAGGAAGATCCCGTGGCGGTTTCCCGTCAGCTTTTTGCAATTATTATTTATTAAAAATTATTTACAATTCTATCGCTTCATTGACAACGAAATTGTGTCGTTGCTGGGCAATAGGATATTACGGTGCTTCAACACAATTGAGAATTACAAATAATTTTTAATTCACGAGTAGTATTTTTAAGAATATTCCACGAACGAAAAATTAATTTATTATTTATTATAAATGTTTATTTGCTAACGTATTAACGCAAATTTAATTATTAAATGTAAAAATCAAAAAATTTGGTTGACGTGTTGCATGTTGTTATACACCACCGATAACACCGGAGCTTCCTAAAAAACGTATTATCGCGACCAGTCAGGGTGCGATTGGTCAAGATCCTAAAAATAAACGGCTGCCATTGGCTGTTGCAATGCGAGTGGAATATAGCACATCCAGGAAATTTTGCTTGCTTTCGCGGTACAAAGATTTATAATTACAACACATTTTTCGATACCTACCTATATTTTGCATAATTTTTCTTGCACATTTTCTTGTTACTAATTTGTTAGTTTACCTTAATTTCGCATCTTCTCCCGGCGTATCCTCTGGTACAAGCACAGGAATAACTATTAATACGATCGGTACACGTTCCTCCATGGGCACAAGGTGATGAGTCACATTCATTGTACTCATAATCGCATAGACTGCCGGTGAAACCTGAAACAAAGCAATTTATCATTAGAAATTCGATTTTATAGCTCGTGCAGCGCGTGTCTAAGTCATGTTCCGAACATACAGTAATGTATGACTAATGTTAGTTTTATTGTCACTCGATGGGTAATTAGAATTAGACGGGCATCTTTATTATTTTACACGAAACAAGTTAACAGTCCTTTGTGTTTGCTAAACTGATGCGTTTAATTAAACAATAGGGTTGAATTAAAGAGGGAATTTTTCGGAGTCCAATGAGTGTTCTTTAGAAAGTTGATATCTTCCAGTGGTTAATGGGGAACATTCATTTTGTCCGTTCTATTCCCCCTTGTAAAGATAATCTAAATTGCGTACAATTTCCTCTAATGAAATCTGAGAATGATCTAGTTTCAGACCTAGAAAACACATGGATAAAATAAAAGATCTATTTTAGAAAAGTTTCAAACTTTTCTCCAGAATTATTATTAGCCCGTTTTCGTTATTTTACGCCGGTAAATTGCTCTTGGTTAAAATTATAGCTTACGTTTTGACTTGAAACAACCTGATAACTAGTAATCGATTCTAGATTCAACCTTCTGTTCGCAAAAATAGCGGAAATTAAAAAAAAAACGTTTCTTTGAAATTTTACCTTTTCGAAAATTACCACAGTAATTGAATGAATGAATTAATCTGAAATTGGAAAAATCTAGTTCGAAAATAGCATGAAATAAACTGTCAAATGTGGTCAGCGTTCTTTCTGCTTTGCTTCGAATGAAAAGGAATTGGTTGACTCTCCTTAAAACCCTAACTGCGAACCCGCCTCGCAAACAAAACGTTCATTAGAATTTGCAGTAGGTATTATCCAAGATCTTTGTTCTAGAACTGAAAAGTCTGACGTAGAGAATAAAATATGTAATAGTAAAGAAGTACGGGATCCTTTTTAGCTTTACTTGTTACCAACTGTCTATTAAGCTCATGCTCGTGCTGGTTTTACTCCGCAGAATATTTTATGATAATCTTTGTTTTATTTTCAAGGGTTGTTTGCCTTAAAAGATTTCCCAGATCTTTTGAGCATGTCCAGTTAAGTTAGGAATATATTTGACGTGTACGTTTACAAAATTAATAATTTAAATGAAAGCCTAAAACAAGCAAATAATTCTTACTTTATGTCCGACGTACAAATTTCTAAGACTCTTTCCAGTTTCTACGTCTTATTTACAACGAATCTCTAAAATATTGTTGCATCTGAAATGGACGATCTTCGTGGCAATGAATAAGTTATTCGGAATATTGTACTTTAAGTGTCCCATCGCATCTTCGCAGACATTTTATATTATGCCATATTTTCATGAATACATAAAATGCACGTAGCTGAATAAAAATGACATTACCATGAGTTTCGCGTTCCTTAAATTGTTATTGCTGAAGTACTGCTTTTAAAGAATTTTATTGATAAGTGTTTTTTTCTTGATTTTTTAAGGAACATTTCAGTGAATAATTTCACAATTTACATAATGAACTTACATGAATTCTCTTACTAACAATATTGAAACTCTGTTGAAAGTATGCCGTTTTGTACTTTTACGAAAATAAAATACACCCCAAACATCCTCAACTGCGTAGGCAATCCACCACATTTTTTAGGGTGTGAACGCCAATAATAATAATAGAAGTGGTAAGGTTATTTTGATTTTCACGAAAACAGATAGTTTGAAATTAAATAATACAAGAAACTGAGCAACAAAATTCATAGTAGAGGGAAGAGAATGATTTAGCCCCTTTTTATTACTAGAATCGTATTGTATGGTGCGATCAAAAAAAAACTAATCGCAGTCGGCTATGAAACAAGAACGGAATGTCGATGACTGTTTTGCAAATCGTGGACCTATTATCATAGTTTCGCGGCTGCATATGTTACCGTGGTTGCTCAAATTTCACATTTTTACACAATTAAAAAGTAGTCATACATAATTATTTACATACATACATACATTATCAGCTCCTCATCTACCGACAGGTGTAGAGGGTCAGTTAATTACTATTACTACAAAACTTCTTCCATTCCTTGCGTTCCTTAGCTACATTTTTTTTGCCTCGTTCCAATTACTTCCTTTCTTCGACAGGATTTTTCTGATCACATATTATTTATAAACTTTATTACTTTGTAAACGTGCACGATAACTGTCAGTTGGCAACCGCGACGAATTTAACTTATATAATGAAACAAATATAAGACGGTGATTTGGTTTAGCGGTAAAGGCGCGGGTTTGTAATCGAGCGGCTGTAGATTTCGTGACCGAGCTTTTTTTTTCTTAATTATTTTATTTATTTTTTGACATTTCTTACTGCTATTTTCTTTTGTCCTATGTCTATAATTTATTTTAATTTTTATCTTAAAAAAAGCTTTCTTTAATTTAAATAAAAAATGTTACTCAAACAAACGCGTATGAAATAATATCTACGTGTATAAAACAATGCAACGGCGCAACGACATTACTGTTTTTAAGTAACACAAAGATAAAAATTAGCATAAATTACAGGCAGGGAGTAGGTTAAGATAGCAGTAAGAGATGTCAAAAAATAAATTTTTAAAAATAACTTGAGAAAAAAGAACTGCCACGGGGTATAAATTGCGGCTAAATAAAATAAAATAATAAATATTATAATTATTTCACAATGCCCACTTGTTACTTGTTTAAAAATATTAAATATCGGCAATTACGATAAAATAATAAGCCGCGCAAAACTATGATAATAGTTCCACGATTTGCTAACTAATCATCGGCATGTCGTTCTTGTTTCATAGCCGACATCGATGCCAACTGAAGACTGCACAAGGTAGATAGCAAAACACGTAGTGCGTAAGAAATGAACATGGTAGAATCACATGATAATAGGCAGAAGCTGACCGCTGCGTAGACACCACCCTGGAATTGCTACTCACGTAGTTTATGAGTTATGACTATTCTTACTTGTCCTTACAATGACGGATTAGTAAGGTTTCACATTTAAATACCCTACAAGTGAAAACAGTGCTTAGTTAGATGTGCCGTAATTGTTGTGATTGGATATATTATTTTGTATACGTATAGAAAAGTCCAGGCGAAACGTTTCCCACATTTTCATTTATTGTAGCAAATTGCAATAAGTATTTAATCTTTTATTTGACGTGGATAGCCCTTTGGTTAGCCAACGACTTTGCAGCCCAGTGAAGGTGCGACTTTTTGTAACGAAATTTTAATCCGATTCAAAGTCGTATAGAATATAATTTAATTTAATAAAGTAAATTTTACATTAGGGTCGATTTAATTTTATCTGAAATCCAAAATTTTTACGACATCCAAAAATTATCCGAGATTAGGAAATTATTCGTAAAGACACCTGCCACAAGCGAATTAAGGTTTACTACGATAAAGATGGACGCCCTTAAATATGATTTACTTGAACGGACGCAGTTTGAGCGCATACAGAATTTAGAATTTCTGATCAAATATGAAATTAAGTAGGATACTTGAATATAGTTTCGGATCGAATCGGATATAGCACTGATTCGGGTCGGATTTTCTCTGATCCGTAAGATAATAAGTAATGCAATCCCATTGCATGGGATCTAAAATGAAAAATATCGTATTAGATTCGGATACTATATTTTAAATTTCCACAATTACAGCCCAGCAATGAAATGCGAACTGCATCGTAAATAGGTGTTCTTCAATGTGAACATGTCGTGAGTGAGTGTGTCCGAATGAGTGACAGTAAATTTGTACTAATTTGAGTTGCAAAATGGGAAAAAGCGAATAAAATATGAAAATAATATAGTCTAGTTGGACTCCTGGGTTACGCCCCACACAAGCTTTTGAAATCAAGTACCGCATTGCTTTACTTGGCGTTACATAAAAATTCGTTCTAAATACTGCAAACAAAATAATAAACAAGCTATGTCGAGATGTAAGATCATAGCTCGTCGACGAGTAAAGTTGAGACAGTTCCGGATTTACTACAAATAAATAGTAAAGGTTTTTGCTTCCTTTTAAAAAGTCAGTTAGTCCTACGGGATAAAAAACGCAATTCGATTATTCGTTGTTTGATAAAGTACTCTCTATTTTGTAAAGATTCAAATGAGCAGCATGGGAAAACTCCGGCAAAATCAATTGCAATTCTTAGGGGGAAGGCTATAGGTCGTATTATATTAATACTATTGTTGTCGAAATGATTTTTGAAATCAGCGGCTAACTGAAATATAATGAAGCTGAATTTTCCCATTTGGTGGTGCATGGGTTTTTATAATTTATTTATGTATATATGGTGTAATGCTACTGGTTATGTTCTTCAGGATGTTTTCAAGGAGATTGCCGTGCCTGGAGCGTAGCGGAAAGTAAGACCTATTAGCGCGCAATCATTGTGCGCAGGGGGATAACTTTTTTAAATTTCGTTTCGGCAGCAAATTCTTTTATTTATGTGATCTGTAGGCTCATCCTATTTTACCAAAATGTTTAGAAACATATAACCTGTGCATTTAGCTCATAACAAACTAACGGGAATATTTGACATGAAATTGCAATTTTGTCAAGGTTGGTACAATTTTAGGTTCTGTAGTTGCAATGCTAATTTGTTTTGACAACAGTCAAGTAATTATTAAAGTATTGTAAAAATGTATGCCAAAAAAAATAAAGATCTTCTTTATCCTCTTATTATAGGTTTAATGTCTACAATTATTACTCCGGGTTCTGTGAGCCCTCTTCGCACATATGCCGGGCAGGCCACTAGCCTTACTCGTCGAAAAAGTTCCACTTAGCGTTTACGATTGCCAAAAAATACAAAATTGCATTTAGGAAAAGAATGTTACCTAAAAATAGTTTTTTATTCCGGAAACTGTTGTTTAGTCATACCTGGACGGACTGTCATGGTCATACCGTTTTTAAAACTAAGTAATTCCATTCCATATTGAAAATATGGGGGAAAGTAAAAATTTGTATAAAAACATTCTTGTTAGTTAAGTGATGCATTTAACTGAAAGCTCTCGGAATCAGTGGCGGAACAAACACCCCGCAACTCCCGCAATGCGGGGGGGGGGGCAGACAGTTAGGTTAATAATTTTAAGCTTTTTGTAAATTTCAGTTTACTTTGTTAACATCCGTATTTAACAATTAATAATAAAACCAATGTTAATTCTTCAACTAACTTTATTAGCTGAACAATTAACAATGGTTGTATCATTAAATTTTTTAATTTCTCAAGATTTACAAATGTTTTCCCCTGGATTTAGTTGTTTATATAATTCGTTAGTTATTTATGAGACGTTAAATAGCGCGTGGCGCCAGCGCCACTATTTTGTTTCTTCTACAATACAGTATTAAAAAGTGGGGCAATTTACAAGTGACAAAAAACGAGGGTATAAAACACACACTTAAGTCGTTATGTACAACTAGGTGGTCACCACCATGGCATTCGGTATCGGCAATAAGGTACAATAAAGTGTTTCCATCCTCAAAGTTCTCAATAATATTATTTTAACGAGCAGAAAAAGAGACGAAATAGACGAAGCTACAGCTATCCAATAAAAAAGTGGAACAATTTGAATTTATTTTTATGTTAACATTTCAGTGTGAAATTTTGCAAAATATTCACTCGTGTTCAAAAAGTTTATAAAAAAGTGATGCTAGCTTAGACTCGGCCAATGAACAATTAAAAAATACTTTACAAAGAGTTAAAAATATGGTGGACATAGCTAACACGTACAAAATAATGCCTATTTTTGAAAATAGACGAAAGAAGAAAATTAAGAAATTTTATGATGAGTTATCCGAAGATGAGAGACTAAATAATGCGGAAGAAATTTTTAAAGTAGAAATTCTTTACTGCACAGTTGACATTCTAACTACTCAATTAGAAGAAAGTCTTAAAAGTGTTAACGCAATTTTAGAAAATTTTAATCTTTCATCTCCACAAAATTTTATTACTTTAAATGAAGATGAATTATACCGTAGATCAAGAAAATTGCAATCCATTTACGACAAAGATTTGTCAAATGATTTTCCCCATCAAATTATTAGTTTAAAGAAAAGGTTTAAGCGACAGCATATCAAAATTAGAGACAATGTTGAACCTTGCACATTCTTTATTTATTGAAAATAGGTGTCTTGCATCCAATTTACTGGATGTAAACAGTGCAGTGTTACTGTTTTTAACTTTACCCGTGAGTGTATCTTCGGCCGAACGTTCTTTTTCACAACTTAAACTAATAAAAACATATTTATGCAATACTATGGGACAACAACGACTTTCAGACCTATCTCTGATAAGTATAGAACATGAATGTATAAAAAACTTAGATATAGACACTATTATAAATAACTTTGCGACAAAAAACTCTCGATGAACACGCCGCTTCTTATGATACTTTTTTACGTTCATATTTTGGGCCTGGGGGCCCATATAGTTTTGTTGCGGGGGGAGGGGGGGGGGGGGCTAACGGCTTTTGTTCCGTCACTGCTCGGAATATTTTTGTTTATTGTTGTGCATGACTAAATTTATAATTCTTCTCATCATGTTGGGATTATTACAAAGAAAGTTTTGCTTACCACAAATGTTGTGTTCAATTTAATTTTGGAAATCTGTAAATGTATCCCTAGGGTGTAAGCTTGTGCAAATTAGTCAAATAAAGTCATATATACAGGTAATTAAATTAATTGAAGGTTGTTTAATAATGGAAGAAGATAACTTCGACCGTCGCGAGGATTAGAGCCACAATCCAGCATTTATATGCAAATAGTCAGGGGATTATGAGTGTTAATTTGCAGCAGATATCCTTGTTGCAAACAGATAGCAAGTTAGCTACAACCTTAATTTATATTTCTAGTTTCGTTTTAAAATTTCGTTTTTTGACGCAATTTATCCGGTGGTGGCGTTGGGTAAATGTACTCAAGAATGTCTAAAACAGGAACATGTAACATTTCCCCTTTTTGCGGAGAACACGTTTTACAAAATTTACAGCAGAACGGTAACGTCTTAAGTGTTCATATTTTATCTCCGTAAAATTTTGATACCTGCAGACTATTGATCAACATACAAAATTAAATATATACGCCGTTTTCTTCCCGGGCTTTATGTATAAGCGATCTTGTTTATTCTGTTTTCTAAGAAACTCACCTCCGATTTTAAATTAAATTCGATCAGTAACAAGTCAAGTATAAAACTAAAAGACGCTCCCAGCTATAAAACTTAATTGAGAGAAGTTAATTATTCACGGTGTGTTAATTAAAATTTTCGAGCTTTTTGCAGATTTCCGCGTAATCTCCACAAATTAGCTCAATATTTTCGTATTAGATAATGAAATGACTTTTTAAAAATTATCTTCCAGATTAACCTCACCAACTGTCACAAAATTAAATACCTCCCTCCGCCAAGTTCCCTTCTTTTTATGACGGTCTTTCTTAGATCAGTTAAGCTCTCTTAATTTTTATTTTAAAATCGATTAGTTTTATAACTGAACGAATATTGTTTTGTAGTTACCCTTAATGATGCTGCAAAGAATAACATTTGTTTCTGACAATTTATTTTGTTTTCCGTTGTTACGGTCGTGATTTTCTTTCGATTTGAAATGAGAATTGGATCGTAAAATTCAAGAGAAAATGAAGGAAATGTATTTGAGAACCCTCATACATAATTTCGTTGACTTGTTAAGCCAATGAATTAGATGCTTATGTGGCCAAAAATGTTTTTTTCACGTCATCTCTTAGAGATTATATACAGGGTGTAACCGACCACCCGTCTTGTACACTTAAACTACTGAACCAAGATGGATGGGATAAAAAATCTGTTATTATATAAATTGTAGACGACGTATTCAGTGAAAATATTGATACATTTTTGTAGAAAGAGTAGTTTGGCGGGGGGCGGGGGTAGTGTTTCACGAGAGTATTGCAGTTTTCTTCTTCTTGTCGTGCTCTTGCACAAAATGCAAGACAAGAGTTATAATCAGAGTTGCAAGACATGACAAGTAATTTGTTTGCAAGAAAAGTGCAAGAATGACAAGATTTCTTGCATTTGCTTGCATTTCTGGCATTCTTGCACTGCTGTTATAATTCAGGTATTCAAAGAGCGAACGATATGTAATTAAACTATTGATTAACAGACTTTTTCGGTATGGCTATGGACTAAATAATATGGTTTATTTAAAGGAAAAAGAAATACGCCGTTTAGCTGGATATAATAGGTAAACTAGAAATTTCTACTTTTTAGCTCTATAGCCGCTGCACATCTGTCTATAAAGTAACCCCCCCCCCCTCTCCCATTAACATTTGGCACAAAATTTGGTGTGCTTTAATGGAAGGTTAAATACTACTTCTCTGCTCATATTGGGATTTTGCATCTTTTAAAACGGCGGCTGAGCGCTATTTAAAAAAAAACTTAAATATCAAAAGGGGCACCTCATTTAAAAGGTCTTTTAATTCTGCGTCTGATCCTAGCGCTTCAAAATGAAATATTCATCCAAAACAAATGGCGGCTCTTAAACTAACGGAACGTCTTAATTAAAATCATTTTGGTTTTTAATTTAGTAGGCTATTTTTTCATTTCTTTGCTTGCTGTTTGCTGTCATTGAGAAGCTAGTATTTATTCATGTAGCTGGAAACACTTTTAAAAACGTTATGTTCCAAAAGGACGGGGCACCGCCTCATATTTATAGGCCTATTACTGACTCCTTCAAATATTTTCTGGGAAGATAGATTAGTAGGAGGAGTCCCGTGAAGTGGCCGGCACGCTCCCCGGATTTAACCTCTTTAGGGTTTTCCTTTGGGGATATCTGAAGTTTCTAGTGCACAGAATCCCTCCAGGAACAATTAAAGAAGTGGAGCAGCGCATAACACAAGTTTACAGAAATATCACTTCAGAAAAGTATGGGAGAAATTTTATAACAGACTTTTCATGTGCTCATGTGTTTCAATTCTTAGTTTTTAGATAAAGTTGTTTAATTTCAATTACTTGACATTTTTTTATGAATGAATATTTTTTTCTGAAACATTAGGATCAGACGCACAATTAAAAGACCTTTTAAATGAGGTGTCACTCGACCCCTTCTTGCTATTTAATTTTTGTTTTCAGCCGCATTATATTTAAAAATTAAAAATTTTAAACATTTTCAATATTATACAAAATTTTTAAAATATCAATAATTTTTGCAATTTCAAAAATACTCAAAGATGTTTATAAAAATTATCAATATTTTAAAAATTTTCATTGCTTATTTAAAACAAGTAGTTTATTACCACTTTGATAAGTTTTGAAAAATTCATAGCTTATTTTTTAATTCAAACATTTTTGAAATTTAAAGTTTTTTTTTTACGTTTTTCGAATCTCATATTTGAACGGAAACGCAATTTGGGGATCAAGTAATACAAAAAAGTGGTTCTAAAAATTACCTGTCTGTGGGTAGCTCCGTGGATACGTAGTTTGGTGGGTTTCCCCTCAAAAATTTTCACAATGACCAAAAATTTTAAAATTTTCAGAAATTTTCAAATATTATCATTTTCAAAAATTTTCAATATTTTGTTAGATATATTTTCATTTTTAAATTTTAGAAATTCATTAAAGATATTAAAATTTCTAAAATTTTAAACAATTGCCAAAAATTTTCAAAATTTTTAAAAATTGCCCATATTTTAAAAACTTTACCAATTTTTGGTATTAAAAACAACTATTTTTCTCAATGTCAAAAAATCTGTTTTTGGAAAAAGAAATGACTTTTTGGCAAGTATTGAATTACACTGTTCAGCTAAATGAAAAAAAGGAAACTCCCTATAGGTATTTTCTCAATAAGAAGTTGTTCCTATTAGCCAAGTACCATGTTCATAATCAATTTTTGAAAAAAACAAAAAATCATTAGTGACGATAGCCGGGGGGTGGTAGAGGATCGCACTTGCACAGAGCGGCTGTTCGACATGCGTAGAATACGAATCTAAGCTTTTCTGTGTCTTAGTCTGTTTTTGTGTGCCTATATTGAAGCAGAGCACCCCTCCCCAGCCCCCTTATTTTTGAAAGAAACATTTAGTTTTATGATATCTGGTATTTTCTGCTTGCAAACAAAGTTTATCCGCTGAAAGGTGAAAATCTTCATTATCTAAACATTCTTGCATAATTTTTTTTCTCAATTTATTTAGTTGTTTCTCAATATAATGTGTTTTTTTCTAAATATATTGAGTTTTTTCTGAACATATTGAAAACAAAAATAAAAACTAGTGTGACCCCTGAGCGCCTTCGCGCATCTTTGCGTTAATGTTCACAAACATTAAAATATTTTAATGTAGACATTAAAATGATGTCAAACCTCAGTGGATTAGACTATAAGCTTAAGATTTTGGGTGTTATTAGTTACTTCTGCTAAACTACACTTGATTTGCTCAGAAAATTAGGTTGTATTGGGTGGTTCTCATGACTTTGTCATAATTTTGATGCAAAACCTCTAAAATTAAAGTTTCTGAAAACTCCCGTGTTGTAAATTAAATTAATGCGGCCCTGGTCTCTAATATCGAAGCTAGAATAAAAAATCCCAAACATTGTAATTTGCTTTCGATTGGAGCGCAGAACATTTTTATTACCTATTAAGTAAAAGTACAGAAGGAAACACGCATCCCAAAAACTGGGTTTTTAGACCAGACAATAAGATTTTAAACACCCTGTACATATAGATCAACATACTGAGAATAAATAGATTAGAAACTTGAAGCAAAAGTGGCGTGTAAATTAGAATACACATACACATTTGTTAAACATGTTAAAACTTATCAGTTATTGCATAAGTTAGATAAAAATTGAGATGAGCTTTTTGTTTCTCAAATACAAGCTAACAGGTGCATTATTCTTGCCGTTTTCGTGAACATGACGTAAACACTTTTGCCACATTTGGTTGGTTAATTCTAAGATTGTGTTAACATCTGTTACCTGTTTAAATAACCTTTATTAGTTGATTTGATATCAGTTAGTATAAAGTAATTGGTGAATGTGGTTGTTCTACGAGATTTCCAATGTTTCATTGTTCTTTGTATAGTGTTGAGGAAAGGTTTACTAGTTAAATTGTAACAGTTCTGCTAATAATTGTTGAAGACTTATAAGCAGGTAAAGATAAAAAGAACAACATATCTATGTTCATTCATTTCGGCAAGTTTTCTTTAAGCAATTGTTCAACTCTGAATATTTTTAATGGTAAACTGATCTGTAAAGTATCACATAAGGACTTTTACGTCTTTCAATTATTATAGATTGTGAAAATACCTATTTTATTGAATTTTCTCTAATTTTTATTTTTTTTATTATAGATCTAATCGCAAGAAAAAAAGCTGTTCCTTCTATTCAAAATGCTACGAGAATTTCTCCATCCATTCATTTCTGCAGAAGAAGGAACTGATGATCTCAAACATGACTTATTTTAAGGTAAGATTTTTAATTTGTCGATTGTAAGGTTTTCAAAAAAAAAATTACAGAGGCGTAGTAGTTTCAACTATGGGGCCCCAAGGCAAAAGCAATATAAATTTTTTTGTTACGTTTTAGATATCGACAAAATATAGCACTTTATTTTATGTTACATAATTACACGATATGCGCACAACAATTGTAAAAAATTCTTTAAATTAATGATACTATAAATAAAAATATTTCTATTCACAATTCAGTATATTGAAAGTACGAATTATATTTTGCATCATCACATTTACAAATTTTATATTCTAAATACATAAAATTATAAAAAAATTATCGATTTTATGCTTGCATATTTAGCGATGCTACATTGAAGTATTTTCTGAATGTTGCGCTTACGTAATTTTTAATTTGTTTCAACAAATTAATTAAAGGAACTTTTTTTTATCAATTTTACGTTCTTTTGTAGGGCACACGATTTTGTGTTTTCCTGAAGCCTCTTTAAAGCCAAGGACAAGCTTCACCATCGCTACGCCTTCATTTTTATATCGTTACGTTATACAATGCTATGATTATAAAACATGTAACGTTGATTCTAAAAACTAATTTTGTGTAAATACCATTTTAAATTTAGAGAATCCGGAAAAAACCTTTAGTTTGTCCGTCCATGCGTCCTTTAGCTATAGCTGCCCTCTTATTTTCAATAACCGTTTGCTATATGAAAGCATTTTTTCCAATAAAACTAGTACACCTCTTTCCGTTGTAGAAGTCGTATAAAGGTCTATTCACACATATCAGTGACGTGTCAGTGCCGTATCAGTTCAGTGTCAGTAACATCCGTGATGTATCAGCGACGACTATTCACACATATCCGTACAGTTTCATCAGTGGTCAGTAATTATTTTAGCGAGATGGCTAAGTTTACAGACACAGAATTAGCCATGATTGCCATAATTTTGGATAAATAAGGGCTAGGTATATTATAATTATTAATATGTAAATATACATATATAATAAAATATTAATTATATAAAAACTTTCTCCCATTTCTTTTCCTATCTTGTCCCAAATGTCTTGTTTGAAACTACTGTCCATATATTTTGGATGGGATAAATCATATATTACAGAGTATTGGCGAACCAATTCAATAAGTTGCTCTTCAATCATTTTATTCACAAAAACGTGACAAGCAAGCTACACGACAGCGTACAATACGTCAGTGAAATAGTAAAAATATCGTTGGCAACGATATATAATCTCACGGAGCGGATACTGCACTGATACTGAATGCAAAAATACGTCACTGTGTCGGGCTTGTGTGAACACGTTAATCTAAACTATATGCAACGATATTTTATTTTTCACTGACACTGACACTGAACTGACACGGCACTGACACGTCACTGATATGTGTGAATAGACCTTAAACCCGTTTTTGTCATTTTTATAAATTTTGAATTCGAATTTCCAGTGCAGGTAAATACCAAAAATAGCACGCTAGAGTTGTTTTCTCAATGAAAGGTTGTCCCTATTGTCATTTAATAATTTCTTCCTTTTTGTTGCATCAAACTGCTATTTTACTTTCATACATTTTAAACGTTTTCAGAATTTTGACTATTGAACTCACAAATTTAGTAATTTAAAAAATTTTAATAAAAAATCTTAACCGAGTTTTGAAAATTGTGAAATTGTTCAATACTATGATACTCTTGAAAATTTTTAAAATGTGAAAGTTTAAATGTTTAGATATTTTCATAAATTTTGAAATATTTGGGTACTGAAAATTTTGTTTATTTCTAAAATATCGAAAACTTTGAACGTACCGAAAATTGAAACTTTCTAATAAGAAAAGCACAATTTAATTTTTTGAAACTGAAAAATGCTGTGTAACCGGTGATAATCTTTTTGTTTACTTGAAGCCCCTTTAAGGCAAGGAAATGCCTTGTCATAGTTACGCCTCCATTTTTATATTCATACATTATACCATTCTAAAGAGTTATATTTATAAAACGTTTAATGTTGATCATTCAACTAATTTTTGAGTAAATACCTTTTTGAAACTGAGTTCGAAAAAAAACATTCAATTCCCCCAGACGTCCTTTGGCAATATAGCTGCCTTATTTTCAATAAATAAATAATCTTTATATGAAAGCAGTTGCCAAAAAGATATGTCAAAATGCCGTTTCTAATTTCTGGAATTATTTTAAATGTTTTCTTTGATACCTAGTCATTAGGATTGAGTATTCCAAATTTCGTTAAAGTCTGTTTGCTTACATTAATTCCAAGCTTTTGCTTGGGAAATTGATAATAAATATTTCCATTATAACGTATTTCGCTTTGAACTACATTTGTATTTTTAAAAGCGACTTGAACCTAATCTACGATGAGTCACTACCTGTAGCGCTTTTTCTAGTGTGGGCTGCTTGTAACGTTTCCAGAATCCGTGTCTTACCACTAGTCTGTCCCTTCCCTATAACATTAAAATGAATTTTTGTCGGTTTCATAATTTTTGCTTTCGCTTTGTTTCAACTTTCAAGGAACTATTCATCAACATAAAATAAAGTAAATAAACAACAAACTTTCAAACTTTATAGATATATTTGAGAATTCAGCTATTTGATGATTGTAAATCGTGTTTTGTTTTCTGCTGTTTATTATAATTATAACAAGATATTTTATCACAGATTATAGATAAATTGAACTTTTACTTTATCATCTAGAAATAATATTGGCTATGCAACTTTTACCTGATTTTAATTACCTCCAATAAATGTATTTTAATAAAAAAAAATTGAATTGAATTTTAAAATTATTCTTGTCTAACTGTGCAAATCGTATTTTAACAGCATGTTTTAACCTAATCACACAATTATTTTTTAGTTTAAACATTCTTAATAAAGACCTTCTTTTATGGGTTGATCATAAATTAAGTTAAAGATATTTCTACGTTTCATATTTAATAAGGCCTCAGCTTTTTACAAGTTTAACACTGTATCTTAAACATTCTTTTTTAAATATGAGATTAAAAAGTAGTAGTTTTAGATTTTCCTTCTATATTTTATAGACATAATTTGATGTAATTTCAAATTTTAATTATATATTTAAACGTTCAGATGTTAATGAAGTCTGTGTACTTCCCTGTGCTGAGCTGCTGGACCACCAAATTTGGATTATCAAGCAGTTGGATAACCGAGGATCGAGGAGCAGGATTATCAAGGAGCCGGATGAAGGAAGAACCGCATTACCAAGAAGCTGGATGGCCGAGGTTCGAGGAGCAGGATTCTGGAGGAGCTGGATGAAAGATCCGCACTAATGGACTGGACAACTGAGGCTGCACCAGCGTAGGAGTGGAATTTGGAGATCGACAACGCCGACTTCTTAAAGGTAGGTTCCACATCGGTGGAAGGCGTTCCAAGGACCGAAGACATCTCAATGTGAGTGATTTTTAACTTTTCACAGCAGTTCAGCCAGTAGTGTTAAAACTCACACCGACAATTTACAAAATATAAATTTGTTACATTTGAGAATATATCCAGCAAGAAGATCAACAAGGCCCTAGTCAAAATACTAAGTTTCCGAATAGCAGTTAGGTGAAAGTGAGATAGTAGATGTCAAATTTATGTTTTAATTACTCGTCTCGTCTGTGCGCCTACTCCTTCAATTAACGTCAAGTAGCTAATATTGAAATATATTTTAATGCGGCTGCTAGGACCTTTATATATTTTCCTAAAATGGATATTCTCAAACTTCTAACCCCCCTTGCACAACAGGTTTCTAGATGGTCAACTAATGCCATATAGAAACATTTATTTTTTGAAAATGCTTGTTACTGTTTTTAATGTATTCAAAATTCTAACCCACATCACCAGGTAGCAGATTTTATTTTGTAAATTGTAATGCATCTTTTACGCTCGTAGTGTCATGCTCGTTTTCGATTCCGGAGTGTCAGTGTATACGTATAACGACGGCAGTATTTCGTTGTAAAGTAAAAAAAATACATAACAACATAATGCAATGTTTAGCATAGATCTCGGTAGAACTACATTGTGCAATGCGCACAGGCGGTTATATTAAAAAAACAGATTTAATTTAATACCTACTTAATTTAGACGCAGTATGTTACTTTATTTAATAGCGGTCATATTGCGGAGTAGTTGTATTGGATGCATTTGGGAGTGGTCGTTCGTCACTAATCGCTGCCTAAAAATGTATTAATTAGGTTTTCAATTTTTTCTTATTAATCCCGTTTTGAACGGTATATAGGATAGCTCCTACGGTTGGCCGTTTGATTTTTCGTGAAAATCGGTCAATTTTGTATGTATTACGAGTCTAAAAGAGCATGATCGCAGGTTTTGTATTAGTAAATCGTATTGATTGCTAAAATATTTATGTCAATATGAAATTGTATGCTCAATAATTATTTCATGATCAAGATACTAATTCTCTTTTTTAAATCTATACTTTTTAATTCATTGTCTTTAAATTTGATTGGACCAATACATTCGAAAATGTAAAAATCGTTGATCACCATTGACTAGTTTTCGTTTTATAAATAAAATACAATGAACAGCAAATGAGTTTTAACTTAATAGTTTTCAAGACATTCCAAATTTATTGTATATCGTTTATAATTTATGTTAAAAAAGTTATTTTAATAATTTAGAAATACAAAACTAAACGAAAATTCAGAAATACGTTTTCGGAGTTTCTCGTTCTTGTTTTGTGTTTTATCTATCCTTGAACTGAAACACAGGCTTAACTGCTGTACATTACTATAGGACCATTTTAAGAAAGTCAAAATTTGGAAATGGAAGTGTATTTAGACTGTAACGTTAACTTGTGGTACTCAAAATTTTTAGGAAAAGGGGGGTGGGGGTGATTTTGGTCTCAAATTTGTATACGTTTATGTCCGTATGGCACGCCGCTAGGACATGTCGATACAAGGCCTTGATGACCCCGTTCTGCTGAAGCCATTTTATTCTGATCATCGCGATCTGTGGAAAGCCACAGGCGTGGTATATGGCCTAGGACGCAGCGGACTAAATCCCGTTTGCCGAGGAAGTTATCGGAGGCGTCGAGTGGTTAATAGGGACATTGGCAAGTTATCACTCTCCTTACTTTGGGTGTGTTGAGGTTTCCTATCAAATATGAGCATTCTTGTAATTTTTTTGCCGTGCCGGCACGGTATCCTGTGGCTGTTGAAATTTTTCTACAGCTGCTTTCCTGAATACAGTTCTATTTCCCTTTCGTAAATACTATAAAATAGTTTTCTCAAAATATAAAAAGTTGGCATCGTTTTATTATTAATTTAAAATGGTCCATCAATATTGTCTTATTTTATATGTGTGTTGTGTTAAACTCGATATGCTGCAAAAATGCCTGCACATTATGAGACATGGTTTTTGCAATCGGAATTTGTCCAACTTTTTGGGTTTTCAGTATTTTCTGATTATGATAGGTCTGCTTTACCCCGCCACCAGTTACTAATTCTAGTTTTGTATGAAAACTCAAAAAAATGCACTTTTCCGATTATCGAGTTTGGCTTGTACAGTATTAAAGGATTAATTACCTAAAGCAAGAATTGTTTTCAATAAAATTACTTTGATTCCAGGTAATGTTAATACATTAGTAGAATTTCAATATAAAAGTTTTTTTAATGTCGACTTTAATCAATTTTGTATGTTATGCTTGTAATGCTACATTTATGTCAAATTAGCCTCTTAAAGCCGGATTATTGCATTAGCATCCAAATAGGTCTTTTGAACTGAATTAATCCTTTAAATTCTGTATAACAATAATAATTTTTGTTTACTAATTCGCATTTTTATGGCGCTGTGTTTCCACTGGCGAGACATTAGTGCACCTTTCTTAATTGTTTACTGTTGCTTTAGAGGAAACATGTCGGTGGAACAACATTACATCATAAAGCAACAAATGGCATTTTTCTCTTAGATGAAAAATGCATTTGTTACTTCTGATTGATGGAATTTCATCGTGTTACAATTGCGTTAAACAATGACGCAATATAAATCTCTTTACTGGTGTTTCATCTAGGGTGGCAGAAGGGGATTTTAAAATGTTTAAGATCTATATATATAATGTACTCCTATTTGATAACATTCTGTTTTTCAAGGTAGTTTGAATTGCTACCGGATTTTTCTTACGCGGAATTTTTCGTTACTATAAGCGCCCTAAAACGTAGTTCTCAATTATTGTTGCTG